>JAZGLO010001953.1:0-50452 GCA_036873155.1 Biomphalaria sudanica
CTTACTTTCCCAGTATGAAGTGTTGGTGTTGGGTTAATTTTTTCTGAGACTTTTGTTTTTTTAATTGTAGTGTTTGTTTGGGGGAAAAAGAATGTTATCAAGGTTTGTGTGTTGGGAAGAACGGTAGCTCTTTTTTCACAAAGTGGCCCGTTCTCTCTATGTACCAACGTTGCGAGGCGATTAGTAGCACATTTTTCGATGCCAGGCCTAATGCCCTTTACCTGGCCAGCGGAACCTGTTAGGGTCTGCTCAGACCCGCTTTTCTTTGTATGGGTTCCTCCAGGGGGAAGAGATTTGGGTTGCCCCTTAGAGCGAGCAGTGAAAAACAGTCCAGACATGAACATTGAACTAAGAATCCATCGAAAGATCAGTTAATTCAACCACTCGCTCGTATGGGCAGGGTTTAATCCACGAAAGTGGAGTGAGGCAGGAGACCTTTTTTTAAAGCCACCAGTGTGGCCAATGAGCTAGTAAATCTTTTCTAGGCGATATGCATCAACTGTTACATTTCTAGGGAAATAGTTAGAGGCGTTTTTGAGATCAGCTGTCCAGGTTCCTGTCCTGGAACCAAGTTTCAATGGAATAGAGGTATTGTAAAAATAAATGAACTACAAAGCTGTGTCATTTTGTTTATCCATCTCATCACAACGACACTACGAATTGTTTTAAAATAGGTCTAAATGTCTTGAAATAAGATTATAATTTTCCCCAAAGTTCTACAACTAAATGGAAACATTTGATAATGCTTATAAAAGTGTTTTTTTTTCTGTAATTGCTACAAGTTTGAGTCTATATCGGCCAACTTTTAGACCCAGAAAATAATGGTTCCAATTTATGCTTGTATATTTCAGAGCTCTGTTCACAGTCCTGGAAGGGTCAGTTCAGTCGTCTCAAGGCCAAGTAGAAACAAAAGGAGCACCGGACCAACCGTTGTTAATAGGTCAATCTGTCGGGTCAAGTGCTGTACAGACGTATTCCTCTGGTGTAGAGGGGATGGACTTTAATCTCAACCAAACAGAGTTTAACTGGGTTAGTTGTTTTTTTTAACAGGATTCTCCGATTCTAAGAAAATAATGAATACGGTATAGATTTGAACTACATTGATACATTTTTAATCATGTTGATTAATTCTTGATACAAATATATGGTGGCTACATCTTACAAAAAGATGTTTGGCTCTTGAGATACAAACTTTAAACATAACCATTCGCATTTTTCTTTTATATGTTTAATACAATATAAGTATGTGAATAAAAGATGTCTGTCCATTATTGAGTAAATTGAGTAGACAGTGGATACATACCTTATATAGGTTGCGCCCGCTTTTGAGATTTCAGAATGAATCACTAGACTGCAACCTCTATCTTTTCCAGTTGCAATAGATACAGGTGAAAGGAAATATCAGTTTTAGATTTTGTTTTAACTAATAAATTAGCGACTTGATTGTCGAGTGGTAAAGCGCTTGGCATCTAAACCGAGGAGGCTTAAGATCGAATCCAGGGAAGTTTGAGATTTTGTAACTATGTAATTGTTGAATCCACCTTGCTCTAAAATGGATACTTGACATACTTTGGTCGTTGTGCTGGCCATCTGACACTCTCGTTAACCGTTGACATACTTTGGTCGTTGTGCTGGCCATCTGACACTCTCGTTAACCGTTGAGAAAAGCAGATGACCTTGACATCATCTGCCCCCATAGATCGCAAGGTCTGAAATGAGTAACTTACCTTTAAAACAATGAATGCAAGTACCACTCAATGCGTCATACAACACACTTTTTTTTAAAAACTTAAAAACGAGATAACAGAATGAGTTTTTATTTTATTTATAGTCGACCCATATGGGTCCGCTGTTTGGTAGGCAATGCAGACTAAATGGAGAGTTTCGACATTTCTAGCACTTTTTCTTCTTCTTTCTATTTTACAAACTTAAGTTAACTCACTCTGTCTGTCTGTCTGATATTTCGAATGAAGCTGAAATTTCGCACAATTATTTCTTTTACCTAACAAAACAAGAATGAATAAAAAAAAATTAACCAGTTAGTTAATTAACTATTGGCAATTAATTATTTTGCTTGGTATCGAACAAGGAAAAGAAATTGTGCTTGACTGATGTGGTGGTATGCTGAATTAGTCCAATTTATACATTGTATAGAGAAATAGAAAAGTTTGAAATAAACAATAGATAACTATAAAATCTATTTTCATTAGAGCTTTGCTGGCACAGTGGTTATCATGTTGGCTTGAGGACGCACGAGGAAGCTTGAGCATTCGTGTTCGAAATCAGTTTTTTTTAAAAAATCAATCTCGGCAATATACACACAGATACCGTCTTCTTTCTCTCCATCCTCCATTCTCAACTGGTCCAGACAAGGGATACAATCATAGCGTATTGAGACAGCTAAAGTTTGAAATTAAGCTAAACAAAAAGATTGTTAAAATATTTCTAAACGCACAGATTTATCATTGTTAGTCAAGATTTATAACTAATTGAATTACATGATTAATACCATTACATTTAATTTAAGCTTTGTTTTTTTTAAAGTATTTTTTTAATGTTTTCTTTGATTTAAGTTGACATGTCGAGAAAATGGTACGATATCAAAGTCTTTGACGTCGATGGCCATCACATCTTCTAAACATTGTGAGCACAGATCGCCTTCAGATGGAACAGACTTAATTCCACTTGCGACCCAAACGTCCTCCTCCATATCAGAGAAGTAAGACATTGACTTGGTCTACAGATCTAAAGAATAGTGTATGAATACAAACCATTACATTCTAGCATCCAATCAAACCTCGTGAAAATGTTAACATCTGACCTGGTCTACAGATCTAAAGAATAGTGTATGAATACGAACCATTACATTCTAGCATCCAATCAAACCTCGTGAAAATGTTTACATCTGACCTGGTCTACAGATCTAAAGAATACTGTATGAATACAAACCATTACATTCTAGCATCCAATCAAACATCGTGAAAATGTTTACATCTGACCTGGTCTACAGATCTAAAGAATAGTGTATGAATACAAACCATTACATTCTAGCATCCAATCAAACCTCGTGAAAATGTTTAAATCTGACCTGGTCTACAGATCTAAAGAATAGTGTATGAATACAAACCATTACATTCTAGCATCCAATCTGTCATTCATTCAGACCTCGTGAAAATGTTTTAATTTTGATGTGAAATAGAAAACAAATTACATAACATTTGACATGGTAAAACCTAGGTTTCACAGACAATATAAAAACAACATTTAAGCATGAAGTATACATGGATATAAAATATTTTATAGTAAAGTTTTACTTAATATATACCATAATTAACAAATGTTGTAGTTGGGATTGTGTATTGCAGATAAGAAGATTGTCATTAGCCAAATGAAATGAATAAGTATTCCGTCTTTCGCTAATCTTTCCGGAATGCGACAAAGACATTTTCAGAGGGTTTCCTTATGCAGTAACTAAATTAATTAAACTAAACTAATACATGTGAGCTTGCGCTCCCTGAGCTAGTTTTATATGTATTTTTGTTGTATAGGTTAGACTTATTTTTGTATATTTTATATTATAGGTTAGTGTCAGATTTTATAATTGTACTTCCGCATATTTATATAGATTAGTGCGGGATAGTATAAAAGTGATGTACTACATGCTGTCTTAAAACAGTTGAATGTACATTTGACCAGTGGTCAGTACCATATCTGTCTGTGTGACAGCTGAAGATCTTTGTGGTCTGTCGTCTAATTATTTGATTATTCTGTACCTGTGACGGCCTGCTATTGTTACTGCTTTTAGCTACTGCAATTACACTGCTGATTATAACTGCTATTACTCGGCTGTAACTCTTGCTGTAGATCTAGAATCTAGTGTTATTTTGTTTTTGTAGTGTAGCCTTAGTGGCTTAGATTAGTAAACTTAGTTATAATTATTATAAGTTAGTCTGTTTCTGTTCTTAGGGAATGCTAATAATAGGGTACTAAGGCTTAGGTATTCTTGTTTTAATTGTAGTTATGGGTTGGTTATAGTATAAGTAGTAGAATATTGTAGATCTAGACTAGTTTATTGTAGTGTGTTTGTGTAGATCTAGGTCTAGTATAGTAGTTGTCTTGAAGTGATTTAGTTCTTTTTAGTTAGATAGTTGTGTTGATCAGTTTGTGTTAGATAGTTGGTTTGGTTAGTTTTTAGTGGCGTAGATTCAGAGGGTTTTAGTTAGTATTAGTTGTTTTCATTGTAGTGTATATATTTTATTATTGATTTATTTCTGCATATGTAAATAAAGTTTCGTTTTGTTTATTTATCCTAAACTAAAGTTTCGTTATCTTGCTTTCATTTAGTTTAGGTTAGCTTAGCTAGTATGTCTGGTTACTTAGGCGACTCTAGCCCCTTGGTAACCAAAGCCGTATAACTTTTATTAGACACAAAATAGTATAGACAATAATAGACAATACAAAATAACAATCTAATAGAAACACTACCACGAGACAATACAATAAAGCTTACAACAATGACAATTTACAAAACAGAACACACTTTAAGGAGTCAACACAACAGAACAATCGCGTAGCTAGGGTGGGGGTCCAAATTTGAAATTTGACCCCACACGAAGGGTCCCCTGAATGAGTGTCCGAAAATTTACATAAGTTATGATGCCATAGCTACGCCACTGCAACAGAACACAATTTAAGGCGTCAACACAACAGAACACATTTCAATGAGGACCCACATACGGAGTGCTCCTAAAACATATTAGGGGAAATTGTGCATTGTAAACCATTTTAACATAAAACTTATTTGCAGCACAAATGTAAGAAATGTTCACATTGTAACTTGTCTGTCCGTAAAGAGGAGAGAGAGAGAGAGAGAGACAATAAGAAAAAACCCAAATCTGCTAATAAATGTAAATTTCAGCTTTAGACAAACTTTTTTTTAAAATGTATTTTTATGCTGTAACATTCTTGCACTTCCTGCATATCTTCTCGTGACCACCACGAAAGAATGCCTCTGCAAACTTCTGACACTCATCTTGACCAGTCCCAAAGTATTAAATCAAGCTGCTGCTGTTACGAGGTGACCATCACTGACGTCTGCCCCGACATCATGAACGAGATCATAGAGCACGCCTATGGCGGTAAAGTTGTCGTCTCAGCCCACAACGTTGAGCAACTTCTGCCGGCAGCCGATAGATTTCAGGTAACCAAGACAACACCTGACCTTAGTTTTACGCGGCTTGTTCTAATTCACTAGTTGTTTTTTGTGTTCATTATATCCCATTCAACCATACATCTATCTATTCATCCTATCCCATTCAACCATATATCTATCTATTCATCCTATCCCATTCAACCATACATCTATCTATTCATCCTATCCCATTCAACCATACATCTATCTATTCATCCTATCCCATTCAACCATATATCTATCTATTCATCCTATCCCATTCAACCATACATCTATCTATTCATCCTATCCCATTCAACCATACATCTATCTATTCATCCTATCCCATTCAACCATACATCTATCTATTCATCCTATCCCATTCAACCATACATCTATCTATTCATCCTATCTCATTCAACCATACATCTATCTATTCATCCTATCCCATTCAACCATATATCTATCTAGTCATCCTATCCCATTCAACCATATATCTATCTATTCATCCTATCCCATTCAACCATACATCTATCTATTCATCCTATCCCATTCAACCATATATCTATCTAGTCATCCTATCCCATTCAACCATACATCTATCTATTCATCCTATCCCATTCAACCATACATCTATCTATTCATCCTATCCCATTCAACCATACATCTATCTATTCATCCTATCCCATTCAACCATACATCTATCTATTCATCCTATCCCATTCAACCATACATCTATCTATTCATCCTATCCCATTCAACCATACATCTATCTATTCATCCTATCCCATTCAACCATATATCTATCTAGTTATCCTATCCCATTCAACCCTACATCTATCTATTCATCCTATCCCATTCAACCATAAATTTATCTATTCATCCTATCCCATTCAACCATACATCTAGCTATTCATCCTATCCCATTCAACCATACATCTATCTATTCATCCTATCCCATTCAACCATATATCTATCTATTCATCCTATCCCATTCAACCATACATCTATCTATTCATCCTATCCCATTCAACCAATACATCTATCTATTCATCCTATCCCATTCAACCATACATCTATCTATTCATCCTATCCCATTCAACCATATATCTATCTAGTTATCCTATCCCATTCAACCCTACATCTATCTATTCATCATATCCCATTCAACCATAAATCTATCTATTCATCCTATCCCATTCAACCATATATCTATCTATTCATCCTATCCCATTCAACCATATATCTATCTATTCATCCTATCCCATTCAACCATATATCTATCTAGTCATCCTATCCCATTCAACCATACATCTATCTATTCATCCTATCCCATTCAACCATATATCTATCTAGTCATCCTATCCCATTCAACCATATATCTATCTAGTCATCCTATCCCATTCAACCATCAATTTATCCTTCGTGCTAGTTTTAAGAATACAAATATTGCTCCAGAAATACATATAGTAACATATATTGCAGAGTTATAGATCGAATAGAGTGCATATCATTGCAAATGTTACTTTCGTGGATGTGATGCAGCAGTGTGGTATATGGTCTAATTAAAATATTTAACCTGATCCAAATCATGACATTGGTTGTAATGTTAATCACAGGAAGCTAACATATGAATTATGGGAAGCCCTAATGTATACAATTTGGGAACTTTGCGAACATTTTTTTTTTTCAAAATGTAATGAAATAAAATAATACGGACTTGAAAAATTACAAACATGCCAAGAGTTGTTAATCGTTTAAAAAAATTAAACATTTTGTATTATACAGGTTATGCCCCTTTTAAAAGAATGCTGCGACTTCCTGGCCAGTGAAATCTCAGTGGGAAACTGTATTTCTATCGTCAAATTCGCTAGTCACTTTTATCATTGTGACTCTTTAAGACAACTAGGCACCCAGTTTCTCATGGACAACTTTACAGCAGTATTTCAGGTTAGCATGAAATTACTTTTTTTGTTAGGGAATCAGTGGTCTGATGTATCGTTAGCCAAGGTGAAGTATCTGACTGAAATGTCTGTCTGATTCTGTTGTCTACGAGCTAATTGTGTGTAAATTTAATGTGAAACAGTTTTCTTTGAATTTATTGTCTTTAAGACAATCGATTGTAAAGCAATTGTTTGTGAATAATTAATGGTTAAAGTTGTTTTTTTTTGTGCAAACTAAGATGCAAACCAATGCTGCAAGACATATAGAAGGCCTTCTAGAGTCATTTATCAAAAAAATCTATTGTATCTAATTTAATTCTTAGCGGTATCTAAGATGACTCTTATCAGATCGAAAAGAAGGTTTGTTAGGAATAAAAACTAAATAGCTGTTACAATTTTTCCCATTAGCTTGCAACTGTTTATTAGTTCAAAAAGTAACAAACTGGAAGTTGAACACTGGATGGACGGGTATTTGGAAAACAATTCTAGAGATTTTCATAGAAGTTTGACAGATTATGTATATCTTTGGAAAGAAAGCTTATTGACCACAGTGTAAACTCTGGTTTGACAGTTATAGTTTTGAAAACTATAATCATCTTAAACTTCCATTTGGCTTGCGGCTTCAGCGGTGTATTCCTGCACGTTTTGTATTCAGTAAGGAGCTCAAGGAATACTTGAAGATTTGCTGTAGGAATTAGGCTGTAATAAAAGAACTTGGGCTCGCAGTGGCTGAGTGGTTAAGTAATTGGCTTCCGAACCTTGGGCCTGGGTTCAAATCTCGTTGAAGACTGGTATTTTAAATTTTGGGATCTTTAGGGCACCCCTGAGTCCACCCAACTCTAATGGGTACCTGACTTTAGTTGGGGAAAGAAAAGGCGGTTGGTCGTTAAGCTGGCCACATGATAGCCTGCCTGTTAACCGTTGGCCATAAAAAAAGATGACCTTAATATCATCGCAAGGTCTGAATGAGAAACTTAAAAAAAAATTACTTTATTTTTTAATGAAAGAACTTGACTGTGCAAAGCTCACTAGAAAGACTCCTTGCAATAATGAAGTATTACAAGAAATAAATAGAGTAAAAAATTCTACTGGTATGTTTGTGCATAGTATCACAAGAAATATTGGGAAATAGATTTTGTTGAGTGCCTAATGATTGTCTGCCAAGATACACGAGCGAAATGTGTGAAACTCGCACATCCAGCGGTATGAATTCTGTATGTTGGATAGTTAGATGAATACGTTTAAGTGTTTGTCTCTTTTTCATCAGACTAGTCCAGAGTTTGAGAAACTGACCTGCAAAGAGCTGTGCTTCATACTACGAGCTGACCAGCTCAACGCTAAACATGAAGAACTGGTGCTGGACGCGATTATCCGATGGGTTATAGCGGACACTGGAGAACGAGAGAGTAAGAGATTCAATGCAATCTTAGTTTTACTCTCTACATATATTTGATGCTTCTTTTTTTCCCCAGATAGATTCTGATGTATTGGAGAAAAATATAGCAATGTGAGAAGTCTTGGATTTTTTAATGTTTCATTTTTTAGGATCTTCCTTGGCTCCAGTGAACTCACCATTTCTGACAATTCTTAGTTGAGTGTAGACAATGGCTAACCTTGTTAATCTTGGCCACAGACAACACTGAACCTTACATCGTTCTCTTGCTGGTAGCTCTCGTAGGAAAAAACCTGGCCTATTGTCCTGCCGGCATTCGGTAGAGGTGATCCTAAGACGCAGCGCTTGGCCGGGGCACACCGATGTACCAAAATACGTATTTGTTTATATATCGGTTATTTTGTACTTCTGTTTAATGGTTGTTTAACTAATGAGAGCGTAGTACGAGAGAGAGAGAGAGAGAGAGCCAAATAAATACAAAGGCACACACGAAGAGAGAAGTGACCAAAACATTTTAAAGGGAGAAACGATGTGTGAGGTTTCAATGGGAAAAAAACGGAAAAAAAAAAACAAGATTACAAAGACAGTTTGTATGGAAACACAAACTCAAAATCGGCCCCCGAAGTGGTCCACCCAGGCAGGCTTCAATATTTTCAGAAAGAACATCCAAATGAAATTATATCAAAGACAAATGAGAGATAAGAATGGAGAAAGAAGGTTGACAGATCTTGTGTAGTGCCCCAACGGTACAGCAGATCAAAGGATAGGTGCAAGTGAATGCAAAGTTAGATGTGAACCAGGCCTAACTAGTTCCTCTTTCAGACCTTGTGGTCTATAGGGCAGATGATGTAACGTTCATCTGTTTTTGTGGCCTACTGTTAACGTGTGTTAACATGTAGCCAGCACAACGACCAACCGCCATTACTTTTCCCCAACTAATATCAGGTACCCATTGGAGCTGGGTGGATTCAGGGGCGCCTAAGGATTCCGAAGTTGAAAATCCCAGTCTTCACCAGGATTCGAACCCGGGGCCCCTGGTTCGGAAGCCAAGCGCTTTACCGCTCAGCTACCGCGCCTCCACTGGCCTAACTGAAGTCTTATAATTGATGTAACTGTTTTGAAAAGGCTCAATCTATTATTTTTTTAATTATTTTTTTTCAAGAAATTATAATTCATTTAATATCTACTAATTTGACAACGCAAAGGTTGTCAATTGTAGTCAAACTGAATTTAAGTTATGTTATCTTGTAGACATTTTCAAAAAAATTAAACGAAGCAAAAAGAACTTTGAAGTGTAATTGTTTCCAATTAGTTTTTGTTTCCTTTGAAGCACTTGGCATTTGTCGTTGTCACTTTATGGCTAAAGGGGACATAATGTATTGAACTTGGTGGTAGTACGAAGAGGAAAAAGTGACGGATTTCATCCTAAGCCTCCATTCTGTCTCGTCAAATAGTATTTTAGACATATAATAATATTTAATTTTACACAACAGAACAACATCTTTTCTATGAAGTAATACAGAGAAAAAGGACTTCCTTGATAAGTAGAATCAGTATTATTGCTTTAACAGTAACAATCTTCAACATAAATGAGTTCATTAACAAAGCTGCACAGCAACATTAACAATCTTTCAGGAAATTGACTTTGAAGCAATGCTATGTTCCCAGGTAATAGCAAGTAATTAGGCAAGGCAAGCTAACATAGGGTTTTATACAGCTGCCCTGTATGCCTTATGTATTTAAAAAAGACTGATCAGGGAACAGGTTAATCCCTCTCACGACAATTTTTTAAAGGTCTCCTTGAGATGTAAGAGGGCCACTTGGGTCTGTTAGAGTCATTCTGGGATAGTTAACCAAGCAAAGGTACTGCTGTATCACAATTGTTCAGGGTTCTGTTAGGAGGGTTATGTGTAAATTATTTCAGGATAGGGGTGTCGATTAAGGATTCTTTTTTCTCTCATTACGAGGGGTTTAAAAAAATATTAATAAATAAATAAAAAATAGTTAATTTGTCTTAAAATATTACATTATTCATAAAAGAGTCTTGACTTTCAATTGTCTGCCCTTGTCTATATTCTTTAGGATTATTGGTTTTTGGTTATTTTTGTTTCTAGTCTCTTCGCAGGCTCCATTCAGTTGCGTCTTGTTTTCTTGTTCCTTTGTTTCCCAGTATATCTAAGATGAGGCTGCCGCTAAGATATAGACACAACTAGAGTGTTCTTGTTACGTTTCCACGGGCTTGCCGTGTTCTGTGAGTGTAGTACATACACACTTACACAGTTGATGTTGACTTGTGGCATGCTCTCCGATCATGTGATCAAAGAGGACGTAACCGCGAGGGAGAAATAATTCTTCAAAAGTGTTGACTTCCCTTTAAAAGACAGTTCTTTAGTAGTTTTCCATAGATAAATAAAGTTCAATTTGATTCCTATCCCGCATCTCTCAGCCCAAACTCTCTTTAACACACTCTCACACACTCGCATAACCACTTAAACTAATTGACATAATACCAATAGAGTAACTTTACAGATTGATTACAGTATTTAGATTTTTATCTCTGAGGTCTGACAATTTAGTCAAGGACAATAAATTATACAATAATTACAATTTCTATCTAACCAGTATAGTTATCAATTCTATGTTCAATTATTTTTCTAAATATTAACTCTAGATTATAAGGATTTAAAGATACATTGTTATTAACAACTTTAATTCTACTGTGCCACACAAGACTTCTGTATTCACTCACTATTATTAGATTAAATTTATGAATCATCTTACTTTTGATTTTAGGCAATTTATTTAAAACAATAGCTAGGTTAAGATTAACATTGGTGTTACAGTTTGCCTCTAGTAGGTCTTTCATAGTGCATCTAACATTATCAAATATTTTACATTTTAAAAACATATGGCTTTCATTGTTACCATTATCTGTGTGACATAAAACACATGTGTGTACATTTCTTTTCTTCCTTCCTACAGGGGTCATCCCGAAGATTAGTCTGTATGTTATTTCTCTGGCTTTGGGTGTAATGTGTTTGCTGTGTAGATTAATAAAAGTGTCTCTGAAATCTATTACGCCTAACTCTCTACTCCATTTGATCCTATTGAATAATCTTTCTTGTAACTGTTTCTTAAGTGTTGTGTATGTGTCTTTTAATTTACTGTGTATTAGATGTTCATTGCCGGGGAGTATTCTTGATATGGATCTGTAAAATGGATGTCTGTTTGTACCAAAGTGGTGTGGGGTGTCATTTTTTATTGGAATTATTTTAATTAACCTTAAGCCGTAGTAGTATATTGTTAATGAAAAATTGTTTGGGTTCTTGGCTACTTGTCCTATGTATTTTAATCTAAGTGCTTGTATTTTGGTTCTGATGTCCTGTAAGTTTATCCCCCCATCCTCTTTGTTTTGTATAAGTGTTGTGTGTTTAATGTTTCTGATAGTGCTTTTAAATATAAAATTCCTAATGATTGTGTTTATGCTTGGTATAAAAGTTGGTGGAGATTCTGTGATGTTTGCTAAATAAACTATCTTCGGGATGACCAGGTTGTTTACTAATATTGCTCTACCAAATATAGTAGTTGCTGCATAATGAAATCTTTTAAGTGTGTTTTTGGTTTTCTTTAAAATATTTTCCCACTACTGTGTGTGGTAATATGTTGGGTTGCTTGTACACGTGATGCCGCATATTTTAATTTCCTTCTCTATTTTAAGGTTAAAGGGGATGTTTGAGGGGATTTCCCACCTGCCCAATCCCATAATACAAGATTTATTTATGTTGATTTTTAACCCGCTGGCCCTCCCAAATTGAATAAACTTATCTATGATTGCGGCTATGTCTTTTTCTGAGGAGGGAAAAAGGGTGGTGTCATCAGCGTATGCTTTAACTTTAACTACGGGCGTGGGGCCTGGGATTCTTATCCCCGTGATTCCACTATCTAGCCTGACGGTTTCTAAAAGGGGTTCTAGGCAAAAGGTGTATAAAAAGGGAGAAAGGGGACACCCTTGTCTAACAGATCTTCTAATAGGGATACTGCCACTAAGGGTTTGGTTTATTATGAGTTTGCTTGTGGCATCAGTGTAAACTAGCTTTATGTATTTCTTCATTCTTCCATCTGTCTTCGTCTTGTCTAGTATTTTGAAAAGGTAGTCATGGTCTATTCTGTCAAAGGCTTTTTCCTGGTCAATAAAAAAGAGGGCTGCTTTCAAGTCTTTGTCTTTACAGTAATATATAATGTCTCTTAAAAAATGGTTAAGTTCGTCGATGTTTTTGTCTGGGTTGCTACAGTATTGGTCCTGTCCTATTAAGTGTGTTATGAGGGGTTTTAGTCTTAGAAAAATCATTTTCGTCAGGAGTTTGTAGTCGGTGTTTAGAAGTGAGATCGGTTGAAAGTCGCTAGGTGAGGTGTTTATTTCTTGTTTTTTTTGGTAGAAGTGTGATGTATGCTAAGTTGAAATCTCTAGGTAACTGTTCTGTCACTAACATGTCGCTGTATAGATTTAATAGTAGGGTCCTAATTGGGGAAAAAAGGCTTTGTAAAATTCAAACGTCAGACCGTCTGGGCCAGGGGATTTGTTGTTTTGTGTTGTATCTAAAGCAGCCCTCAGTTCGTCTAGCGTAAAGAGAGCGTCTGTCTCTATCTGTTCTGTCATTGGTATTTCTTTGCAGTTCTGTAAAAATACTTTTTGTGCGTTGTCGTCCGTCTGTTCCTTGTCATACAAATTAGTAAAGTGTTTAGTAAATGTGTCTGTTATTTTGTCCATGTCGTGTATAGTTTCTCCTTTACTATCAACAATGTTGTCAATAGTTCTGTCAATTTGAATGTTTTGTTCTGCTGATATTTTTGTACTTTTGCACCTCAATTCCGCTTCTTTGTATTGATAGTTAAATAGTTCTTCTAGTTGTGTTAGTATATATGTTTTGGCTGCTTCGTCTTCTTCGTGTGTTAGTAAATTTTAAAGTCTTTCCTCTTCTTTTTTCCTTTTTGAGTTGACTAGTGTGTCCAGTATTTGGCTTTGCTGCTTAATGGAGCTTTTAATTAGCGTCCATATTTGTGTGACTTTGAAATGGGGTGTGTTTGAGTCATGTATTATATTTTTGAAGAGGTTTGCGATTGTTTTTAAATAGAGCGGGTCATTTAGGAGGTCGTTGTTAAGTTTCCAGATCGGTGTTTTTTGTTTTTTGGTTTTGGGTTCAGCAGTTCCACTAAGACTCCTTTGTGGTCTGTATATTGTAACGTCTCTACGAGATGTGTTACACTTTTTGTTTCGCACGCCCTTGGCACATACACTCTATCTATCCGTGTTTCTATTTGGTGTGCTTTGTCCCTGAACGTGGTGATCCGGCCCGTGACCTTTACTTCTCTATAGGCATCTACTAACCGGAATGCCTTGATGACTCCCCCCAAATAGTCATGCGTTTTAATTGTTACATGAGGAGCAGGACCCTCTGTGTTTGTGTTTTGCTTGTCTAATTGGGAATCAATGTAATTTAAATCACCCCCTACTATTAAATTTCTCCTGCGTACTGAGTGTGTAGAATGTCACTTAGCATTCCAAAAAACTCGTGTTTCTCTTTTTTTTTGAGCGGGTGCATAAATGTTGACTAACGTGTATGTGTGTTTTTGTGAGCTTGTCCTAATTATTACTATCCTCCCGCTATTGTCTTGATATGAGTGTGTGATTGAAACCTATTGGATGTTTGTAAAATGGCTGCCCCTCGTGGCTTTCTACCTAAACTAAAATAACCCTACAGGAGGCCCATAAGAGAGACTGCTTTTTTGGCCTTGTGCTCTAACTGTGTGTTGGTCTCTTGCAGAAAGATAAAATCTGGCTTGCATTTCCTTGTGAGGTGTGCTATGTATGTGTGTAAATTTTGATGTCTGCCATGAGTGTGTGAGATTGGTTTGCGTGTTTGTTATTCTATTGTGTTTGTATGCATTTTATCTTTAAGAGTTGCTTTGTTGTTTATGTGTTTGAATGTGTGTTAGGGTCCTCGCCCTCATCTATGACTAGCACTGACGGGGAGTCTGGAAAGTTCATCTCGAGCTTGAACTGTTCTTCCTCTCTTTTCTCCTCCTCTACCCGGGGATCCTCGTTTAGATCCTCTGATGAGGAAGAGAGAGAGAGGGCCATCTTTCTAGTTATTTTGGTTGGGGTGGTGGGTGCTGAACTTGCCCTTCCGGATGTTTTAATTTTTTTACTTTGCTTAGATTTGTTTTCAGGGTTGTTAGGTGGGGGGAGACCACTTGGAGTAGCTCCCATAGCTTCTATTTGTTTTTTCCCCCTCCTTTGCTGCTTTCAACCATTGTGAAGCCATCTTTTTTTAGCTGTTGATCAATCTCGGATTGCTTTTTCTCTCCCTCACCTTTAAGGGCCATGGCATAGGAGATTTTCCCTCCTACCTCCTTTGCACCTTCTGTGGGGTTTTGGTCCCTTCTGGGGTTCACCCTATTTGGGCACTGGTTTGACCGGTGCTGATCCTGTCCGCAATGCCAGCACTGTTGTCTACGTCCCGGGATGGTCACGAGGATCTTGTAGGTCCTCGGATCGTCCTCGTATCGTAACTGAATATAATGGGGGAGTTTAGTCTGTTTGCGGATTTTTATCCAAGCCGCCCACTTATCTGAGTTGCCTAGCTTGATTGGCTCTATCTTGGAGCCTTCTTCTGCAAAGGCTCCAAAGATTTCTCCTATCTTTGATTTGTTTATGGTTGGTGCTACCCAGTGAAGGGTAACCCTGATTTTTTCGTCTTCTAAGGTAAAGACATCTACCTTGAAGTCCTTATCATTCCCGAATGATTTCCCTAGTATACGGGTTCTCACTCGGGCGGATGTCGGGACCAGGAACCAGACAAAGGGGTTCTCGAAGCGATAGAGTGAACTCACTTCGTCCGGTGTTAGTTTCAGGCACTCTATTAGGCTCGCCATAGTGGCCTTAACAGCCCCTTGGCCTGACAGCTTTAGAAGCAAGGTACCTGGGGCGTAGACAAGTCCACCATCCAGGTCCTTTTTTTCAATAAAAAATGTCTTAATTGACATTTTTACAAGGGTTTATCACAAGTACAGAGACAGAAAAGAGACGATAACTACACTACAAACTACACAGTACTTTACTACACAACCCTCGCGCCGTCCACTCTCAGCAGTAACACACAAAAATCCACAGAATCACACCCCCCCCCCCACAGATACACAAGTAATCCACAGAATAAATCCTCAAGTGTTAGCTTGTTCGAATGCTCAACAAAAAAATAAAAATTTTCGCAATAAAAAAAAGTTCACGAAAATGAAATTTACAAGATTACTATTGGTCTTATTTTAGGCCTAACTTATAATGCATACTAATTAGCTTTTTCTCTTTAAAAAACTGGTTGCATAACTGATTTTAAAATTAGATTTTTCGCTTTCAGAAAAAAAAAAAAGTAGCCGTTGCATCAGAACTTTGAATGGTCTAAAATATTGTGATGTCGGATTTTCAATATCTTTTCTAGTTTACGAGATCTAAATGGGACAGACGGACAGACAGACAGACATTTCGCACAAAACTAATAGCGTCTTTTACCCTTTTACCCGCTAAAAAAAAAAAAAGATTATAAAGGGAGAAAATGCAAATGATGTGGCAGTAGTAATGGAACGTAAAGAGGTAAAACAGATTCAATTACAATATTATTTCAAGGCTGGCTATAAGAAGGTAGTAGCGCTTTTTAGACAGACAACATGTATTGGTGAATTGAAAAAAAAAAGGCTTTTGAGGGGAGGTCTGTGTATAATGCCTAAACAATGAGGAAGCAATTGTGTCTTTGTCAGATCAGTTCTAAGTAAGCGTCCACTGATGAAACACACACTTCTAAGAATGGAGAATGAACCTCACAGCTAGACTCCAGCTACCGTTTTAATCTATTATTATGTTTTGTTCATTTTAATCAACTGATCTATAGTATTTAAATAAGCTGTGCAATACATTACACAATTCTCCAATGACATTTTTTTTTGTCAGAGTATATTTCAGAACTGGTCTCATGTGCCAGGGTAGGTCTTATGATGCCAGATAATATGGGAGAGTTTGTAGACTCTTGGCTGCTGTCCAGAGATTTAAACTCTGATCTGAACAAAGTTACACTCCAGGTAATCAATACAGCTTGAACTATTTCTTTTTGCTAAGTAAAATACACATGTACTTCTGTGTGTCTGTAGGCCTTCCTTCAAATACATATTTGATACAAAATTAGTTTAACATTACTAAAATTTAGTCTAACATTAGTTTAACATTAGTTTAATATTAGTTTAACATTACTCATATTTAGTCTAACATTAGCCTAACATTAGTTTAACATTGGTCTAACATTAGTTTAACATTAGTTTAACATTAGTCAAATTTAGTCTAACATTGGCTAGTAAAAAAACAATGCTTATATTTAAGTGTAATTGTAGCCTATTAATTAGTTTGGATCAAGTAATTGTATATGTGATTGACACACATAATGCATCTGTGCGATTAGAAATATTTGTACAAAGCTTATATCAACTCACTCTGTCTGTCTGTCTGGCCAAAACTTTGTACACGTTATTTTTCTCACACCCAGTCTCAGATCAAGCTGTTATTTCATTTACCTCACAACACAAGAATCAATAAAAAAAAATTAACTACTTAGTTAATTAAGTATTGGTAATATATTTCTTTGTTTGATATATAGAACAAGGGAAAGAAATAGTACTTTACTGAAGTCCTGGTATAAGCTGAATTAGTTCCCTTTATATTAAAAAAATAAAGTTCCCCATTCAGACCTGGTCTATAGGGCAGATCTGTCATCTGTTTCTGTGGCCTACGGTTAACGAGGGTGTCATGTGGCTAGAACAACGACCAACCGCCTTTACTTTACCTAAACTAATGTCAGGTACCCATTAGAGCTGGGTGGACTCAGAGGCGCCCAAAGATCCCGGAATTAAAAATCTCAGCCTTCACAGGATTCGAACCCGGTTTGGAAGCCAAGCGCTTTACCACTAGCCACCGCGACTCCCCCTTTATATTTAAGCTGCCACCTTAAGCTTTGTGAACACAAACATGAAGAGAAACAATAGATAACTATACAATCTCCCATGTTCGTAGACTTTTCGCTAGTAGAGTTGTTACCGTGTTGGCTTGAGAAGCCTGAGAAGACAACCATGAGTTCGAATTCATGTCGTCCTCCTTTTTTTTTTAATATAAATGCTTTAAAAAGTATTTTTATATATTTTTCTTGTTACCTATTGCTATTGTTCAGCTTTTAGTTTTCTCAATGCGCTATGATCCTAGAACTTGTCTGGACCAGGTGTGGAAAAAGGGGGGGGGGGGAGAAAAGGATATCTTCATGAATGTTTACATGATAATTTTTTAAATGCATAAAAGTTCACTCAGGGCTCAAGAGTCCTCAAGGGGGCTTATTCAACCAATACCATCACATCTGTTAAGTACAATTTCTTTCCTTTGTTCAAGATACCAAACAAACAAAATGACCAATAGCTAGTGATCCTCAAGCACTATCGGCACGTCCTGATTTGTTTTCTTGAGTTGAATAGTGCACGTCAGTGTCATGCATTCGTGCAGCTGGGAGCGTCTGGGCACGCTTGGAAGAGCTTAAGCTCTCACCCAGACTTCCTATTTGGTTGCTTGGAAAAGGGGGTGGGAGGCTTGAAAGGAAATCGTTTTGTATGAGAGTGTCACAAATAAAGGCTTGAGAAACACTGAAGTCTGAAATGCACATTGTTTTGAAAAAAAAATGTGTTCGATGTTGTTTTTTTCTTTTGTTTTTGGAGGGCACCAAGATGTCGCACTAAGTATACATTATTCTAGGTACGCCAGGTACTTCTAGGTACTAGCTGCTATACAATGCACCATTCTTTTATGATATAACTTACGGTGTTTATAAACATGTAATTTTGTCAGACAGAAAACCATACTTAGAAGTTAATGTTAACACTTTTCTGTAGGTCATGGAATCTGTTTTACAACTCCAGAAGCAGCAGTTGGCGGAAGTGGACAGTGCCATGTTCTCTCCAAGACTACCACGAGATATTTTGTTTGTGATAGGTGGATCCAATTTTGGATTCCCTCTCAACATGGTGGAGGCCTTTGATTGTCGAACTTGGCTGTGGTCCATCATATGCCCTTATGACTTCGGTAAGAACATTGTGTAGTCTTTAAATTATATTTGGGTAACATTAAATGCTCCTTCGTAACCTAAAACTATATCTAAATACAATGTTGTTATGAAAAATTATATTCTGTATCGGTTGTCGTTCTTATGTTTACATGTGCTTGTAACTCGTCCGTGATAATGTGTTCACGAAATGTGTGTTGTGTAGTCATTCAGTGTATTAAAGCCATACTATACAGACATGGTTCTCGACTCTCTTATCTTTATGTTCATAACAATTTAATACACTGAATGCAAAACTGTGAAGTTGTTAGAATTTCGAAATGGATAGAATATTTCGCCCAGAGAAGTTTGACATCGAGCCCACAGCACCTCAAGCAGCAGAGCATTGGCAGCACTGGTATGAAACGTTTAAAAATTTTATATCGGTAGTATCAGTAGATAATCTTGATACTAAGAAACTACTGATAAACTATCTCTCTCCTGCTGTATATCAAATGATACTTGATAAAGAGACATTTGATGAAGCTATCCAGACTCTAAATGGCATCTACATTCAACCAAAGAATGAGGTGTTTGCTAGGCACAGGTTAGCTACTTGCAAACAAGAGCAAGGTCAAACGATAGACACCTACATGCAGAAATTAAGAATTCTTTCCAAAGATTGCAACTTCAAAGCGGTGACTGCTGAACAACACCGAGAAGAGGCTATTAGAGATTCGTTTATCAATGGACTAGTGTCCAACAGCATTCGAAAACGTCTACTCGAAAAGACTGTTTTGAGTTTAAAGGACGCCTTCGAGGAGGCTCGCTTACTAGAACATGCTTATCAGCACTCATTACAGTATGAATCATCACAGCCGGAAACTAATTGCGCGGCAACTACTCTCACCAATTCTTCGGCCTCACCCTTGCCAAACGTAACAATTCCTCAAAGTGCAAGCAATTCACACACACATGAAATAAATGCATTAGCTAGGAAGTGTTATTTTTGCGGCAGGGTTAAGCATCCCCGCTCTCAATGCCCTGCAAGGGAAGTGACATGCAATCAGTGCTTCAAAAAGGGTCACTTTCAAAGAGTTTGCAAATCTAGATCTTCAACAGTTTCGGCTATTGCTACTGTGCAGCCTTTGAATTTAAACAAATCTACAATACCAATTTGCATCAACAACGTGCCATTGAAAGCCCTAGTAGACACTGGGAGCTGTGAAAGCTATATTTCGACGCACATCGCTAAGAAGCACAAATGGCAGACATGTTCTTCAGGCAACAGAATCTTTATGGCTTCCACCCATCTATCTCGGATCACTCAAAGACATATCTACGCTAACATACGTCTCAAAAATGAACGATGCGAGGGAGTTAGACTTTCTCTACTAGACAATTTATGCTCTGACGTAATACTTGGACTTGACTTTATAAGTTTGCACCAAAACTTGTTTATTCCTTTCGATGGTCAGAAACCATCATTATGCCTGAGTACTCTCCAGCCAGCGAAGGTAGAGGCTCCTAGCCTATTTAGTAATCTGTCACCAAACTGTACCCCAGTGGCTACAAGGTCTCGCAGATACTCAGTTCCAGATAGAAAGTTTATAGAGAAGGAAATTCAACAACTAATAAAGGATGAAATTATTGAACCATCTAAATCTCCCTGGCGTGCACAAGTCCTAGTCACAACAAATGACAGACATAAGAAAAGAATGGTTGTGGACTACAGCCAAACCATAAACCGGTTCACTCTACTAGACGCCTACCCTATGCCCAGAATTGACGAACTGGCAGAGAAGATTTCGCAATACTCTGTATATAGCACTTTAGACCTGAAAAGTGCATACCATCAGATTCCTATAAAAGAAGAGGAAAGGCCGTTCACAGCCTTCAAAGCATGTGGGAAACTGTATCGATTCCGTCGGATTCCGTTTGACGTTACGAATGGAGTCGCCTGTTTTCAGCGTACGATTGACAAAATCATCGAAGACGAACGACTCACTGACACTTTTGCTTATGTGGACAATGTGACCATCTGCGGTATGGACTCTGAATCACACGACCAAAACCTAATGTTTTGTTTTCTTTTACTTGTATCGGATGTTCCTTATAATATAATAGTAATAATAATTTCGAAGATTAATCTTTCTCTCCTAATTGACGATACCATCGTTGATTTGACCTCATTATATTAAATTAATACATAATTTTATAAACGTTATTTTGTGTTGTATAAATAGAGCATGCATTCCCCTTTAAATCTAGACCAAATAAAACCTTTCCTGATGACAAACAACAAAACTTTTGAAGCTTAATTATAACAGGGCAGTGAGTCATGAGCAAAATGAAGAATTCCGTCGAATTGTGGAAAAAATAATTACGGAGAGAGTTAAGGATGAGTGCAGTGTTTCACAGGACTACACAAACACATGTGCAGGGTGCAGGTATTAAATGTCCTGGTACTAGCAGGTATTAAATGTCCATGGTACTAGCAGGTATTTAATGTCCATGGTACTAGCAGGTATTAAATGTTCATGGTACTAGCAGGTATTAAATGTCCATGGTACTAGCAGGTATTAAATGTCCATGGTACTAGCAGGTATTAAATGTCCATGGTACTAGCTTTTATTAAATGTCCATGGTACTAGCAGGTATTAAATGTCCATGGTACTAGCAGGTATTAAATGTCCATGGTACTAGCAGGTATTAAATGTCCATGGTACTTGCAGGTATTAAATGTCCATGGTACTAGCAGGTATTAAATGTCCATGGTACTATCTTTGTGCAAAGTTTAAGTTTTGTTTTACACGTTCCTTCAGAGTTAAGATAATTACATTCTTGCCCAAACTTCCCGTAGCACGGTGGAGGGTGGCGGTAGGAAGGTAGGTACCCAGGACCACCGTGACGACTGTCTAGAGCGCCTATCACACGACCAGGTAGCCAACATACTATTACCCAAATGGCATCACATTTTTTTTTGTATGTGACCTATTAAGTAATTTCAACAAGTTTCACATATGGTAAACACTTAGATGATTAATATCCCTTAAAGGTATATTAAAATCTCTCAAAATATATTGCTCAAGATAATCACTTGAACCTTTGTGTTCAACAAATACTACTGCTTGCTGGATCATTCAGCCGTGCACTTATACCTTCATTGTATTTGCTATATCTATATCGTGGATTGATTTTTGCCTCATTTACTATGGAAAACTGTAACAAAATAAAAACAAAAACAAAATACATGTACATTCATTCACAAGCTGAACACATAGGGGATGAATGGTGATGCCTGTATTGCCTGTTCTAATAGCTAACGCTGCAAGGCGTTTTATTTCTACAAACAAAAGTGCACAGAGGTGTTACAGCGCAGATGAGAAAAATAGATGTAATTAAATAGTTTTGAAAACAATGCGTAAAGGTTGAGGTCAGAAACGAAAATCTAGTGAGGAACTAACATAAGGATAATCGTGTGGTGGAGCGATAATCAAACATACTGGCCATGGGAAGAAAAGGTTATTAAACCAGCTGACCATGCGCAATGAAAGGTAATCACACTAACTGGCTACGAGCAATAAAAGGTAATCACACCAACTGGCTTCGAGCAATAAAAGGTAATCCCCCAAGCAGCCACGTGCAGTTAAAGATAATCACACCAACTGGCTTCGAGCAATAAAAGGTAATCCCCCAACCGGCCACGTGCAGTAAAAGATAATCCCCCAACTGGTCACGTGCATATAAAGGAAATCACAGCGACTGGCCACATGCATTATAAGGTAATTTCACCAATTGTCCACGTGCAATATTACGTAAACAAAACAGTTGGCCAGGTACAATATACGATAAGCAAAATAAATGGTCAGGTGTAATATACTGTAAACAAAACAGTTGGCCAGGTACAATATACGATAAGCAAAATAAATGGTCAGGTGTAATATACTGTAAACAAAACAGTTGGCCAGGTACAATATACGATAAGCAAAATAAATGGTCAGGTGTAATATACTGTAAACAAAACAGTTGGCCAGGTACAATATACGATAAGCAAAATAAATGGTCATGTGTAATATACTGTAAACAACACAGTTGGCCAGGTACAATATACGATAAGCAAAATAAATGGTCAGGTGTAATATACTGTAAACAAAACAGTTGGCCAGGTAGAGTACAATGGCTTTGCATGTGATGTTTCAAAGTATGCTACTGGGTTTACGTCATCATGTACTCATTCTCTCCAGAATCAAAGACATTGCCATTATTATTATATGAAAAGTACATACAAGAAACAGATGACTTTTACATCATCTGCCCTATAGACCACGAGGTCTGAAAGGGAAACTTTACTTTTTATTTTTACATACATGACAAGTACACAAATGACACTCATAGGAAGAGACACAGTATAGTGAGATAGCATTTAGATACACAGAGATGACTTTAAGACAGTGGTTCTCAAACTGTAGTGCGCGGGTTCGCGAGATGACCAATGGGAGTCCGCAGAAAAAATGAAAATTGAATACGATAAAAAAAAACTAAAAGCCAGTTAACCCGATCGGATAAGTTCAATAATAATCACCTACCCCTCACTCTACTGTTTAATATGTCAATAACATAATATTCTATGACGTCTAAACCTGAGATTGGAAAACATTCTTCACTTGGATATTCCTGACTGGAAATTGAACCCTTGTGTAGGTGGACAAACTCAGATGAATCCCTACTAATGGGGCAGGAGCAGCTTATTGCAATATTCTCAAACGAGGAATTTACACCAATGTTTAAACAAGGAGACCACAAATTCTGGTTACAAAAGCATACTCTCAATTTGTAGTCCGCATTGTCAAGACTTTGTTGACTGCTTTTCCTCCTCCTTATGTGGTAAAACGTGGATGCATTGCAGTGATGAAGCTAGTCATAAATAAAAGAAACAGGCTAAAAATGTGTGCTCGTTATTCCAGGGCATAAATACGCTCATACAATCTCACCAACCTCATCCAAGTCTTTCATTGTATTAAAATTTAAATATAAACACAAGTTAAATTCTAAATAAACACTCTTTCAACAAAATCAGTTTTTTTTTCGTTTGTTACTTATATAATATTCATTTATGTTGCGGTTTCACTTGGGAGTCCATGGGTCATAAACGTTTGAGAACCTCTGCTTTAAGATAGCTGTGAGAAAAGATTAGAAAATCCAATAACGAGTATTTCTATCTGATTCCAAAATGAATTAAAAACTAGATTTAAAAAAAAGTTATAAAACAACATTTCTCAGAATACTCCAATTCTCAAACTAAATCTTAAGTATTTCTACGTTGTCCGTTCAAATCTAATTTAAATTATTGCATTTGTTGTTAACAGCAGCAAACAGATGCGAGGAAGAACCATACCTTACACAAATCTAACGGACACTTTAATTTAAATCACTGTTTGCGTAGCATACAAAAGAAACCTAGAATGACAGTAATAGAGAATCAGACTTTAAACTTATAGAAGCGACACAATGAAACAGTAAAACAGAGACAAGAAATAAAAGTGTCCAAATTTATTTCCCAAGATTCTCTGGAAATTTCCAATTTGTGTCATTTTATTTAATTTCACTTTGACGTAAAGACAAGATTTGGGATTTTCAGTGGATCTCAGATGTTTGTGTTTCAGTGTTAACACGAATCTTTATCTTCATCCCAATATCAAATTGTGAGTTACGCTCTTGTCTTTTAAGCTGCCCCTGAAAATCCGCTATAACGTTTTGTGAGTTAGTCTGTTTGTCTGTCCGTCTTCCACGTTTAGATCTAAAAAACTTAAAGCAATTTTTAAAAATTCGATGACATCATATTTTGTATCTATTCACATTTGTTATGTGAGTCTTGAAGTAGGTCAAGTGTTGTATCATTCGGCCGCCTCATTCAATCTTGATAAGTGCCACATTTTCTCCTCAGCGCCTCGATCTTACCATGGCATGGTGGCGCTGGACAATGAGATCTATATTATTGGTGGATTCAGCGGGCAGGTTTATCTCAGCAGCTGTTGTAAACTAAAACCTGACACACTCACTTGGGAGGATGTCACACCAATGAACACGAAGAGGTAACTAATAAGTCTAATTGTACTATTGATATGAACATGAAGAGGTAACTAATATGTCTCATTGTACCATTGATATGAACATGAAGAGGTAACTAATGTGTCTCATTGTACCATTGATATGAACATGAAGAGGTAACTAATGTGTCTCATTATACCATTGATATGAACATGAAGAGGTAACTAATATGTCTCATTATACCATTGATATGAACATGAAGAGGTAACTAATATGTCTCATTATACCATTGATATGAACACGAAGAGGTAACTAATATGTCTCATTATACCATTGATATGAACATGAAGAGGTAACTAATGTGTCTCATTATACCATTGATATGAACATGAAGAGGTAATTAATGTGTCTCATTATACCATTGATATGAACATGAAGAGGTAACTAATGTGTCTCATTATACCATTGATATGAACATGAAGAGGTAACTAATATGTCTCATTATACCATTGATATGAACATGAAGAGGTAACTAATGTGTCTCATTATACCATTGATATGAACATGAAGAGGTAATTAATGTGTCTCATTATACCATTGATATGAACATGAAGAGGTAACTAATGTGTCTCATTATACCATTGATATGAACATGAAGAGGTAACTAATGTGTTTCAATGTATACTTGATATGAACTCTAAGAGATACTTATCTTATCTTATATAATACAGACGTTACTTCAAAAAAGAAGATGATTCCGTCATTTGCGTCATGCATTCAGTCATGCATGTTAATCAATGACTTAAATTCTGCCAAGTCACTGGTTTTCCTGGCTAGCTCAGGCAAGCCTTTCCATGCTCTAGGGAAGAAGGAGCATTTGTACAAATTTAACCTAGCACATGGAACGGGATATATTCAATAATCTTTGTGTCTTTCTGAGTATTTTATTAAATTCTGCTTTTGTATTTGAAGATTATGGTTCAGTGTTTTATGTATAATTGCTACTTTACTTTTGAGTCTTACTTACTATGACTATGTCTCAATATACTGTTGATAGGAACACAAAGAAATAAATATGCAATGACACAACGTAAATAGTGTTTCTTGAACTGGGGAGCGGGAGGGGTAGGAAATATATTTTACAAAGACACAACATATTTGATATTTGCTTTTAGTTATTAATCTATGTTTGAATATTAATCAAGTAAAATGAAATTATTACCAACGTTAAATTACGAAATTAGTAAAATAATTTAGTCTTAGCTACATCGTTACGTAGGGCTATATATACATATCCTCTACAAAGACGTCTACAACAAGCATGAATCAAACTTTTCTTTTTGTTTATCTATTGAAGAAGACATTTCAATACTTCTCCGCTAAATCGATTCTTTTGAGGTTCAAAGGTCAGAGCGATTGAATTCCTCTCTAATGTTGTATAGTGGCCAGATATTTTGCACAACAACAACAACAACAACAAAAACGAGCTTAAAAGCGTTATTTATACTTCGAACGAACCTCGCATTATAGCATTGGCCCGCACGATTCATGACTTTTATGGAAAAAGGGAGGTAACTTTGAGAAATATCTATTTTATCAGTAATTTCTCTTGTTAAAGTATAAATGAAACTCCGCTAAATTCCTTCCTGTTCCACAGGGGCCTTCTAATTCCAAGTCAATGGCTCCATGCGCTCCGAAATAAGCGGATTTCACTGTAACATGCTAACAAAACTCCCCTTTAATATAGATTACAATATTTAGAGTACAAAGCTCAACAGTAGCATTATACCTCGGCCAGGCCTTTAGATGCTAATTAAAAACTAAACTCTTCTGTTCCTAAGTTTAAAAATATACAAAGAAATTATTTTAATTTGTTTAACTACTGGTTCTCAATCTATAGTCTAATCGACCCCTTCTTTATAGACAATGTGGCTATAGTTACTATGTTGTATGGTTTGATCAGATGTTACGTGGGTGTAACTGAACTGCAAGGATGTATCTACGCCGTTGGGGGATTCGATGGCCAGTACAGACTGAACAGCGCAGAACGCTTCAACAAAAGGAATAACCAGTGGAGCTTCATCTCCCCCATGATACAACAGAGAAGTGACGCTGGTGTGGCTGTACTCAGTGGTAAGTACAACCCTCGTGTATCGACTTGGTAGTAAGTAGTATGTTAGTATACACAAATACTAATCTTCTCTCGAAATTCCGTTCAGGGTATGTGTAACATCATTACGGCATCATATATTTCTCAGACGTTACATCGGGTTCATAACACATGCGTTTGGTTCTGAGTGATTAAGACTGTAGAGCCTGAGCTGCGCTTAAGTATCACAACAAAGATTAAAATGCATTGAGTAAGACATGTATCAGCAGACAACACATTTATTATTTGAAATAGATAACTTGATTGAGATTATTCCAGCCATGAGCTAGTAGAAATACATTGTACACAATTAAACTTAGCATTTAGAATAATATTCCATTTCCATACAGTCTGAACAATCAAGTAGTAAATATCCAATGCGTCCTCATTTTACAAGGAATTAATAACAACTCGTGTTACAAGCATGGTTTATAATCATTGACTAGAAATCATAAAATGTCACAAATAGCTATGACAGTTTGCAAGAGAACAGCTTTGACGCTTTCACAACTATGTCAAATGTCTTTGTCCATTTTGTTGTTCTCAAGGAGTTTTTCTTATCTTCCATTCTTGCACTGCAAGCTAGTATTTGATCGAATCAATCACCTTAAAGTGTAAGCTTTTATTTTTGACTTTGACAATGCTGAACAAACTGTTCACATAGCCATAAACATCAAAGAGATTTAATTATACCTATTCTATGTTGACTATTCCGTGTATGTATCGTTTTAGAAGTATACCCAAACAATCATACCGCAACTATTAATACGTCTATTGAAATCTGTTCTAAAATATATTGAAAGTTGATCTTGAAAGTCTGTCTAGAGAGTCTATTCTGAAAGTCTAGTTCTAAGAGTCTATTCTGAAAGTCTAGTTCTGAGAGTCTATTCTGAAAGTCTAGTTCTGAGAGTCTATTCTGAAAGTCTAGTTCTGAGAGTCTATTCTGATAGTCTAGTTCTGAGAGTCTATTCTGAAAGTCTAGTTCTGAGAGTCTATTCTGAAAGTCTAGTTCTGAGAGAGTTTATTCTGAAAGTCTAGTTCTGAGAGTCTATTCTGAAAGTCTAGTTCTGAGAGTCTATTCTGATAGTCTAGTTCTGAGAGTCTACTCTGAAAGTCTAGTTCTGAGAGTCTATTCTGAAAGTCTAGTTCTGAGAGTCTATTCTGAAAGTCTAGTTCTGAGAGTCTATTCTGAAAGTCTAGTTCTGAGAGTCTATTCTGAAAGTCTAGTTCTGAGAGTCTTGAAACTCCGTAAGTGAGAATCCATTCTTAGTGTCTATTGTGAAAATCCTTTCTGAAAATCTGTTTTGTAAGTTCCCTATGAAAGTGCAAGCCTTCAACACAAGCGCTGATTTGAGTTAGCAATCGAATATATATCTTCATCTGTTTGTTTCTGTCCAATGATTGACACTTAGGCCACTTGCACACAGTGCACTGTAGTCAGGAATGTACGTAAGACAAACACCAACGTATCTCTATTCTGATTGGCTAAGTCCCTTTCAAGACTTACTCGTAACTACACATGAATAAAAAGTGTCTTTATACATCAGGTGCAGTCTAATTATTGGTGTACCCAAAATGTCAACATGTGAAGTGTGCGAATCCCGCCGTATTGAAGTTTCATTGACTTTGTAAACAATTGGTTTATTTATAGTGCACGCTCGGAACACAATGGCGCTACTATTTTATAGCCTACCCTGTCTGCATATAATACATTAAAAAACAAACAAACAGTAAAGGGCTGTCTTTGACTGGCAGTGATTTACTTGAAAGTGTCATTCTGATCAATGGACACTGGTCGATCCTTTACAGACTGACCCTAGGGCAGAGAATATAATTTAATGACTTTGTCCTCTCGCTACAACGATGTGTAATTTGTTTCAGCTTGGTCAATACAATCCTGAACAGTCTTCCCTCTTTCAAACTTTATCTTGTAAAAGAGAATAATATTGTACCTTTTTTTTTTTACAAAGCTTCTATCAACTCACTCTGTCTGGTACAATTTTTGTACACGCCATTTCTCCCACATCCATTCTCGGATCAAATTGAAACTTTACAAAAAAGTACCTAAAGACATTAATTAAAAAACAAATAATTAAGTATTGGTAATAATTTATTTTTTTGGTATCCAACATGGTAAATAAATGCTACTTCTTGAGAAATGTGGCTTTAAATGTGGAGTTATTCCCCTTATTACATTTAGTACACGTTTTTTTTCTCACTTCCCGTTCTCCGACAAAGTTCAAAATTTTCATATTCGATGACAATACACGAATCAATCAAAAAATTAACCCATCATTTAATGAATTAGTGGTAATAGACTAATTAATTTTGCTTAATATAGAAAAAGGAGTCAATATTCTTAGAGTATTGAGATATATGCCAGAAATTGTTGCTGTTCTTCTCCTTAAATAAGCTTTTCTTTTTTTTAAATATTTTTTTGCTTGTTTTTCTAACGGAGCTGAAACTTAAATGTAATGTAATAAATCTAAAACAAAAACAAAAAAAAAGATTTATAAGCGTTGCTATTTCCCATTTGTAACGTTTATGTATATAATTGTTAAGTTATTCATGTCAGTGAATGCAATCCTTGTATTTTAGAGTAAGGTGTCTCCATTTCACACCCCATTTATTTGTTTGTCACACAACATCTGTAAGATAAGGTGTGCGCAAAGAGATACACAACAATCTGGGCGTTAAGTAACACCACACATGACAGTCACGTGACATTGTAAGACTAAACCAAACCAAAAAAAAAATTAGAATAAATAATGAAAAAACTGGGAACTAGATGTATGTACATTTTGATTTATTTTTGTACCAGGTTTTATATCAATAAGACCAAAATAACTCCGTTTAATACGATCAACTCAGACGTGTAATTTTGTTAGTTTATTATTTGTTTGTGTGTTTAGTTTCTTAATTAAAATAGTGACTCAGATGCACGTGTGATTTTGTTAGTGTATTATTTGCTTGTGAGTTTCGTTTCTTAATGAAAGTAATGCTACATTGTACTTTATACTTTGTAAGCATTTCACTGAATGAGTATAGTCCTACATGTTTAGTATAGATTCTCGACACAGTCCTACATGTTTAGTATAGATTCTCGACACAGTCCTACATGTTTAGTATAGATTCTCGACACAGTCCTACATGTTTAGTATAGATTCTCGACACAGTCCTACATGTTTAGTATAGATTCTCGACACAGTCCTACATGTTTAGTATAGATTCTCGACACAGTCCTACATGTTTAGTATAGATTCTCGACACAGTCCTACATGTTTAGTATAGATTCTCGACACAGTCCTACATGTTTAGTATAGATTCTCGACACAGTCCTACATGTTTAGTATAGATTCTCGACACAGTGCTATATGTTTAGTATAGATTCTCGACACAGTGCTATATGTTTAGTATAGATTCTCGACACAGTGCTACATGTTTAGTATAGATTCTCGACACAGTCCTACATGTTTAGTATAGATTCTCGACACAGTCCTACATGTTTAGTATAGATTCTCGACACAGTCCTACATGTTTAGTATAGATTCTCGACACAGTCCTACATGTTTAGTATAGATTCTCGACACAGTCCTACATGTTTAGTATAGATTCTCGACACAGTCCTACATGTTTAGTATAGATTCTCGACACAGTCCTACATGTTTAGTATAGATTCTCGACACAGTCCTACATGTTTAGTATAGATTCTCGACACAGTCCTACATGTTTAGTATAGATTCTCGACACAGTCCTACATGTTTAGTATAGATTCTCGACACAGTGCTATATGTTTAGTATAGATTCTTTACACAGTCCTACATGTTTAGTATAGATTCTCGACACAGTCCTACATGTTTAGTATAGATTCTCGACACAGTCCTACATGTTTAGTATAGATTCTCGACACAGTCCTACATGTTTAGTATAGATTCTCGACACAGTCCTACATGTTTAGTATAGATTCTCGACACAGTGCTATATGTTTAGTATAGATTCTCGACACAGTCCTACATGTTTAGTATAGATTCTCGACACAGTCCTACATGTTTAGTATAGATTCTCGACACAGTCCTACATGTTTAGTATAGATTCTCGACACAGTGCTATATGTTTAGTATAGATTCTCGACACAGTCCTACATGTTTAGTATAGATTCTCGACACAGTCCTACATGTTTAGTATAGATTCTCGACACAGTCCTACATGTTTAGTATAGATTCTCGACACAGTCCTACATGTTTAGTATAGATTCTCGACACAGTCCTACATGTTTAGTATAGATTCTCGACACAGTGCTATATGTTTAGTATAGATTCTCGACACAGTGCTATATGTTTAGTATAGATTCTCGACACAGTCCTACATGTTTAGTATAGATTCTCGACACAGTTCTACATGTTTAGTATAGATTCTCGACACAGCCCTACATGTTTAGTATAGATTCTCGACACAGTCCTACATGTTTAGTATAGATTCTCGACACAGTCCTACATGTTTAGTATAGATTCTCGACACAGTCCTACATGTTTAGTATAGATTCTCGACACAGTCCTACATGTTTAGTATAGATTCTCGACACAGTCCTACATGTTTAGTATAGATTCTCGACACAGTCCTACATGTTTAGTATAGATTCTCGACACAGTCCTACATGTTTAGTATAGATTCTCGACACAGTCCTACATGTTTAGTATAGATTCTCGACACAGTCCTACATGTTTAGTATAGATTCCCGACACAGTCCTACATGTTTAGTATAGATTCTCGACAAAGTCCTACATGTTTAGTATAGATTCTCGACACAGTCCTACATGTTTAGTATAGATTCTCGACACAGTCCTACATGTTTAGTATAGATTCTCGACACAGTCCTACATGTTTAGTATAGATTCTCGACACAGTCCTACATGTTTAGTATAGATTCTCGACACAGTCCTACATGCTTAGTATAGAATCTCGACACAGTCCTACATGTTTAGTATAGATTCTCGACACAGTCCTACATGTTTAGTATAGATTCTCGACACAGTCCTACATGTTTAGTATAGATTCTCGACACAGTCCTACATGTTTAGTATAGATTCTCGACACAGTCCTACATGTTTAGTATAGATTCTCGACACAGTCCTACATGTTTAGTATAGATTCTCGACACAGTCCTACATGTTTAGTATAGATTCTCGACACAGTGCTATATGTTTCTTTTTTTTAGCATGATGTACTGGATAGCTTCTTTGACATAGTTCAACATAGATTCTTGACATAGTGCTACATGTTATATATAGATTATTGATATTGTGCTACATATATAGAGTTTTGTCATAGTGCTACACGTATGTCATAGTGCAACAGGTAGCCCTATTTTGTACATTATAGATATTTTGAAATGCTGCTCTATGTAAAATAACAACTACAGCGCTTTGACCTACTCCAATAATATCTTATAAAAATTCATTTACCGAATGATTAAATCTCTTAGTGCAGTCTAGAACAAATATTCCATTTAGAAAGTGTCCAGCAATAATATTGAAGTCTAGCCAATGGATTAAAAAAATTGTCTACCAAATCGTGAAGTCTAATATAAGTACAGAACTTTTAATATTAATTAGACACAGCCTGCAATAAAATTGACATTTACACATTCTTGACCAACATTTCAACCAATAATAACACACATTTATTATATGTTTTATTTTTTAACTTTTAGTCACTATGAGTATTTTTTTATTGGACTTTCCGATTTAGTTGCAATATTTAGCAAGGAAAGTTTATCCAACAATCGCAACAAATGAAATTATTGATTTCTATGGTTAACATTTTTTTAAAAAGTTTTCCATTTCTTACTTTTTAGATGTTTTTATTATCATTCTCCTGTAGATTAGAAAGTAATACAAACCTTAATTGGATCGCATTACATTCGAATGTTCAATTAGAGTCAATAGAGATCCAATGTCAATTAATTTCCTTGTAGAACCAAGTCTAGAAATGTAATACTTGATTTTCTTTTTCCCACTGGCAGTTAATTGTTTCAAGCGTAAAAGTTTTTGTTCATTTTCTAGTTTACAAATAGATGAACATCTTTCTGGAGATTTATATTTCTGTGTTCCGGGGGGGGGGTATTTGTATTCTATTTGACCCAAACATTCAGATATTGAATAGTGTACACACACATATATAACTAGAAAGTATTTACGAATTTCTATCACTGTAAATTAACCAATTCTTAGCCTGACAATGTATGTAGTGGGTAGATTTACCTGTAACCCAATGACAAAATTCAAGATAATGATTTCTTATCCACTGTAGTATTTCAGTTTCTAAGTTAGTAGTTGAGCCTTTAGAGCATAGTCTATGCTTCATTAGGTATTGTGCAATTAGATATTTATCTCGCATATGTTAATTCTTCTGGCTTCTGCTTTTAAATCCATTTGCTATCAGATCTGCCTTTAGGTAGAATGAGGGCCAGCATGAATACTGTAACATAAATATATTGGTACTTCCACTACCTGAAGCAAACTATATCTATTATCTATCTATATATCTATCTATCTATCTATCTATCTATCTATCTATCTATCTATCTATCTAATTATCTATCTATCTATCTATCTATCTATCTATCTTTTATCTATCTATCTATTATCTATCTATCTATCTATTATCTATCTATCTATTATCTATCTATCTATCTATCTATCTATCTATCTATCTAACTATCTATCTATCTATCTATCCATCCATAACATAAATATATTGGTTTACCTACCTACCTACTTCCACTACCTGAAGCAAACTCTATCTATCTATCTATCTATCTATCTATCTATCTATCTATCTATCTATCTATCTATCTATCTATCTATCTATCTATCTATCTATCTATCTATCTATTATCTATCTATCTATCTATCTATCTATCTATCTATTATCTATCTATCAATCTATCTATCTATCTATTATCTATCTATCTATCTATCTATCTATCTATTAATCTATCTATCTATCTATCTATCTATCTATTATCTATCTATCTATTATCTATCTATCTATCTATCTATTATCTATCTATCTATCTATTATCTATCTATCTATCTATTATCTATCTATCTATTATCTATCTATCTATTATCTATCTATCTATTATCTATCTATCTATCTATCTATCTATTATCTATCTTTCTATCTATTTATCTATCTATCTATCTATCCATCCATCCATCCATCCATTCATTTACCCACCCACCCATAACCATCCATCTATCTATCTATCTATCTATCTATCTATCTATCTATCTATCTATCTATCTATCTATCTATATATCTATCTATCTATCTACCTATCTATCTATCTATTATCTATCTATGTATCTATGTATCTATGTATCTATCTATCTATTATCTATCTATCTATCTATCTATCTATCTATCTATCTATCTATCTATCTATCTATCTATCTATCTATCTATCTATTATCTATCTATCTATCTATCTATCTATCTATCTATCTATCTATCTATCTATCTATTATCTATCTATCTATTATCTATCTATCTATCTATCTATTATCTATCTATCTATCTATTATCTATCCATCTATTATCTATCTATCTATTATCTATCTATGTATTATCTATCTATCTATCTATTATCTATCTTTCTATCTATCTATCTATCTATCCATCCATCCATCCATCCATTCATTTACCCACCCACCCATAACCATCCATCTATCTATCTATCTATCTATCTATCTATCTATCTATCTATCTATCTATCTATCTATCTATTATCTATCTATCTATCTATCTATTAATCTATCTATCTATCTATCTATCTATCTATCTATCTATCTATCTATCTATCTATCTATCTATATATCTATCTATCTATCTACCTATCTATCTATCTATTATCTATCTATGTATCTATGTATCTATGTATCTATCTATCTATTATCTATCTATCTATCTATCTATCTATCTATCTATCTATCTATCTATCTATCTATCTATCTATCTATCTATCTATCTATTATCTATCTATCTATCTATCTATCTATCTATCTATCTATCTATCTATTATCTATCTATCTATTATCTATCTATCTATCTATCTATTATCTATCTATCTATCTATTATCTATCCATCTATTATCTATCTATCTATTATCTATCTATGTATTATCTATCTATCTATCTATTATCTATCTTTCTATCTATCTATCTATCTATCCATCCATCCATCCATCCATTCATTTACCCACCCACCCATAACCATCCATCTATCTATCTATCTATCTATCTATCTATCTATCTATCTATCTATCTATCTATCTATTATCTATCTATCTATCTATCTATTAATCTATCTATCTATCTATCTATTATCTATCTATCTATTATCTATCTATCTATCTATATATCCATCTATTATCTATCTATCTATCTATCTATCTATCTATCTATCTATCCATCCATCCATTCATCCATTCATCCACCCACCCACCCGTAACCATCCATCTATCTATCTGTCTATCTATCTATCTATCTATCTATCTATCTATCTATCTATCTTTCTTTCTTTCTTTCTTTCTATCTATCCTCTAGAGGAACGTACGGCAGCAGTTATTCACCTGCTTTTAAGTGAAATGTTATCGAACAATGACAACGACCAACCACTTTTACTGACTTCATTGTTGGCCTGGTATTTTGTATAGCTTAGGTCAGGTACCCTGTTGTTGTGTGTATGTTTCTTTATGTCAACTTGAGTTCTGTAAAACTTAGGTCAGGTATTTTGATGTTCTGTGTAACAAAGATTAGGTGCATGGAATTTCTGTTTAGCTTACGTAGGTGCACTGATGTTCTGTTTAACATAAATCATATATCCTGATTTCCTGTGTAACATAGGTCGGGTACCCTGAAATTTTGTGTAACGTAGATCAGGTACATTTTTGTTTTGTGCTACTTACGTTAGGTACTTAGGTAATTTAGGACAGGTACACTGATGTTTTGTTTAACTCAGGTTAGGTACCCTGATGTTCTGAGTATCTTAGATCAGATACTTTAATGTTCTGTGTAACTTATGTCATGTATGCTGTAGTTCTGTGTGTCGTAGTTCAGGCACCCTTGAGTTCTTTGTAACTTAGGTCAGTTTCCCTTGAGTTCTGTGTGACGTAGGTCACGTATCAATGAGTGTTTAACTTAGGTCAGGTACCCTTGAGTTCTCTGTAACTTAGGTCAGTTGCCCTTGAGTTCTGTGTGACGTAGGTCACGTATCAATGAGTGTCTAACTTAGGTCAGTTGCCCTTGAGTTCTCTGTAACTTAGGTCAGTTGCCCTTGAGTTCTGTGTAACTTAGGTCAGTTGCCCTTGAGTTCTCTGTAACTTAGGTCAGTTGCCCTTGAGTTCTTTGTAACTTAGGTCAGTTGCCCTTGAGTTCTCTGTAACTTAGGTCAGGCACCCTTGAGTTCTTTGTAACTTAGGTCAGTTGCTCTTGAGTTCTGTGTGACGTAGGTCACGTATCAATGAGTGTCTAACTTAGGTCAGTTGCCCTTGAGTTCTCTGTAACTTAGGTCTGTTGCCCTTGAGTTTTTTGTAACTTAGGTCAGTTGCCCTTGAGTTCTTTGTAACTTAGGTCAGTTGCCCTTGAGTTCTTTGTAACTTAGGTCAGTTGCCCTTGAATTCTCTGTAACTTAGGTCTGTTGCCCTTGAGTTCTTTGTAACTTAGGTCAGTTGCCCTTGAGTTCTTTGTAACTTAGGTCAGGCACCCTTGAGTTATTTGTAACTTAGGTCAGTTGCCCTGTGATCAGAACTGTGCTATGTTACCTTGGTTAGGTAATTGGAGTTGTGTGTAATTTAGTCACACCCAAGGACCCCCCTAACTCAGAACTGTGCTATGTTACCTTGGTTACCTAATAATGACGTCAATGTACACGGCAGACAAACTTTACGTGTGTGGAGGTTTCAACGGTATGGAGTGTATCCGTGCGGTGGAGATGTACGACCCGTCAACTGACCAATGGACACCAGAACCAAGTATGCCCAGAGGTCGGAGTGGCCTTGGTCTGGCGGCGTACAATGGCTACCTGTATGCCGTCGGGGGCTTCGACGGAACAGACAGCACCGTGAGACTATCCACGCTGGAAAGCTACAGCCCTGTTTCTCGACAGTGGACACGTCTTGAACCAATGCCTCACCCACGAAGGTTAGTAGCAAAATTAATATAAAACCTGCTAAATCAAATAATAATTTTATTCTGTTACAGGTCATTTGACAAGGTACTTGGTAAACTAAAATGTTTACATTTAACAACAAATTAAATATGTAAAAGAAAATTAATTAATCTGCAAAATCCACACAGAAATAGTTTTACTTAAAATTTTAAAACTACTAGCTAAGTATTTGATAAACTAATTGACATCTTATTGAATAACATATTTGAGTGTTAGTGTCAACCGACGGAGAAAAAGTAACTATTAGTTTTGTGTTTATGTAGTCTCTCTGTCCACCTTCCGTCAGGTTTAGATAAAAGAAAACAGTTTGGAGAACGCGCAATTAAATAATGTAAACTGGATCTTAAAAACCCAATTTCCATTTAAAACATGTCTCTTTGTTCTTTAAAAGCAAAAGAAAAAAAATGTGTTAGATCGAAAAAGAAGAGAAAGTGATATTGTGAAATATTAGGGGCGATAGAATAAAACCTTAATCCAAACCTGAGACAATTAAACGAGGAAAGATTGGGGAAATTAATACACTAAACAATGTCAAGGACGCTCTATAGAAAGAAACTGGAATTTTGCGATACAACCGGAAGAGCTACAAAAATCATTTGATACTGAAATGCTCAAAAAGCTCACAAATTATTCTATGTCTTTTCAAATCCAATATCTAATCATACCTTCCGCATGCTGCACCCCGGATATACCGGAGACTCCATTAATGTAAACCCCCTTTGGCATTTTAACTGACTTTGTTCTATCACTGAAATAAAACGTCGAATATTTTTTATATACGTTGATTTACATAGATAGTTTTTTTTAAGCTGGCTATTGAGTGCCGAAATCATTGAGCACAAATAAATCATAATAAATTAATATCTTTAAAAAGGACATCTTAATTTAATTGGATAGCTACTATTGTTCTTTTTTGGTCTTTTTATTGAATTGATGTATAGGCCTATATTCAGATTCTCATCCTATTGGTCAGCTTTGGGTTATTTCATCTCCAATTTATTTCATTTATTTACCTTTTTTTGGTTTTATTTTCAGATTATTCTCTTTGTATCTTTAGTTCTTTTCTAGGTTTTTTTTTTTTTTAAATCTTATTTATGTTTAATATAGATCTTGATCTTTTTTGTATTTTTCTCTTCATCCATTCTATATCATCTCTAGATCTACTCTATATTTATCACTAGCTTTATTCTGTACTTGTCTCTAGATCTATATCATATTTATCACCAGATCTATACTATATTTATCTCTAGATCTATTCTCATCTTCTTAGTAATTTAGCTGTAGATGTGTTGGAAGATGTTCTTTATGCCATCGGAGGCTATAGCGGTGACAGAACAACTTCAGTCGTTGAATGCTACGACTTTAGTACCAACACCTGGTCAGTACTTTACCACATATACTATAGTATTTTTAAGTCCAATGATATACAATTTTATTAGCATTTCGTAACAGAGGTGCCGCCCCCGCCGTAATTGATTTAAAGAAACACTCAAGCGCCATTTTACCCTCACTGGTATGGAAAAAAGTAGCTGGCAGCAGTTGGCCTCTGAAAGAAACAATTGGAGAGCTGCGGAACACATCTATGAGACCTAAAGAAAAGCCCTTGTTGAAAAGGGGGCGCTGAAGACGGAAAGAAAAGTTAAATAGATCGCCAGCTGACAACGGCCTTGTCTACACGAGATGCGAGAAAATATGTAGGTCGCAACTATATTTGCGTAATCATGTGAAATACTGCACTCTTTATCTTCGGAATCGAAGCCATTGCCATTAGTTGAAGTATCCTTGCGATTTGTCATTGCCATTAGTTGAAGTATCCTTGCGATTTGTCATTGCCATTAGTTGAAGTATCCTTGCGATTTGTCATTGCCATTAGTTGAAGTATCCTTGCGATTTGTCATTGCCATTAGTTGAAGTATCCTTGCGATTTGTCCACAAGACACAAAACAAAAAGAGACGAGGCAGTAAATGTAACAAAAGGTCGCAAGGCGTCAGGCACACATGGGGTCATGTGCCTAAATAGATTGTAAGCTAATAATAGAGTTTCAAAAATAAGAACAAAGTCTTAACAATTTAGAATTCATAGGAACGAAATCAAAAATATTTAGAATTCGTTACTTTTTTAATGATTGGGCTAGTCGTATTGTCACAATTGCCCCATTGCCTATCACCAAAAGACTTTATGTGCGGACGACGCTAGGATTGTGGACACACACACAAATGCTACAAAGCAAATTCCAAAGCGATGAACTCCAACCTTAAATTATAAGAATCATTAATTCTTATCACACAGCCACCAATCAGTGGCGTAGCTATAGTTGGGGGACGGGGGGAGAGAATTTGAAAATCCCCCCCCGGTGCCCCTTCTTGAGAAGGGGGGGTTCTCCAAATGAGTCTTCGAATTTATTTGTTTTACATTTAACATTAAATATTATCCCATAATGTTATGTGATGATGTTGAATGTCAAAATGCAGGGGCCCCTAAATAGATTAAGTTCTCGACCCCTAAATGATGGAAAATTCCTAGCTACGCCACTGCCACCAATATATCAGCAGAAGCCAGATGCAGGGAGCTATATATAGAAAGCTGAACCTTGGGAGCTAACCATAGGAAGCTACATCTAGGGAGCCAAGCATAGAGAGCTAGAAATTAGCTAGCCTAACAAAGGAAGCTAGACCTAGGGAATCTAAACATATGAATCTAAACATAGGAAGCCAAACATAGGAAGCTAGATCTTAAGAGGTAAACATAGGGAGTTAGACTTAGAATGCTAAACATAGGAAGCTAGATCTTAAGAGGTAACCATAGGGAGTTAGACCTAGAATGCTAAACATAGGAAGCTAGATCTTAAGAGGTAACCATAGGGAGTTAGACCTAGAATGCTAAACATAGGAAGCTAGATCTTAAGAGGTAAACATAGGGAGTTAGACCTAGAATGCTAAACATAGGAAGCTAGATCTTAAGAGGTAAACATAGGGAGTTAGACCTAGAATGCTAAACATAGGAAGCTAGATCTTAAGAGGTAAACATAGGGAGTTAGACCTAGAATGCTAAACATAGGAAGCTAGATCTTAAGAGGTAAACATAGGGAGTTAGACCTAGAATGCTAAACATAGGAAGCTAGATCTTAAGAGGTAAACATAGGGAGTTAGACCTAGAATGCTAAACATAGGAAGCTAGATCTTAAGAGGTAAACATAGGGAGTTAGACCTAGAATGCTAAACATAGGAAGCTAGATCTTAAGAGGTAAACATAGGGAGTTAGACCTAGAATGCTAAACATAGGAAGCTAGATCTTAAGAGGTAAACATAGGGAGTTAGACCTAGAATGCTAAACATAGGAAGCTAGATCTTAAGAGGTAAACATAGGGAGTTAGACCTAGAATGCTAAACATAGGAAGCTAGATCTTAAGAGGTAAACATAGGGAGTTAGACCTAGAATGCTAAACATAACTAGATCTAGGGAGCTAAACAAAGTGAGCGAAATCTAAGGAGCCGTACGCAGTGAGCTAAACATGGGAACCTAAACATAGGGAGCTAGACTTAGTGAGTTAAACATAGGAGTTTAATATAGGGTGGTTAACATAAGGAATTAGACCTTTGAGCTAAACATAGGGAGTTAGACCTAGAGAGCAAAGCATGGAGCTAAACCAGGAAATCAGGGACAAAAATCACTCAGCTGAGCTGCAGGAACAGAGAGAAAATGCAGGACACGGTCCCACACAAAGTCAATGTGTCCAGCCTTAGACCGGCTTTTCATGTTCTAATATACGCTCTTGTCAGCGATGGCTGAGAATACTTTCACATGTTTGTTGGACAATGTCACAAACTCGGTCTGTATAATATTTTTTCTCCCTGCTCGATAATTCCCATGATCAAATGATTTCACTGCAACGAATGTCTATAATAGTTTATAATTAGCTTTCATTAGGAGAATTTATGTCACCATTGTCTTCGAGTCTTAAGATTAAAGATGAGCTCAGAGTGTCACGTGACTGAGCAGACTCCTAGTTTTTTTTTACTTCTCACGCACACACAATAAATGTATAATTAACTGTAGTCAATGTATTGGACATAATCAGATAGAATTCACTATTAAATTGTCAATAATACTTATAGGTTATTTCTATTGTATGTAATTCAGGTAATCAAATAATTTTACTAACATTCTTTAAATAATATTTTCGACGTCAGCCATCTTTTCTTTCTAGGTGTGCTCTCATTCTCTCATAGCCTTTGGTCATCCAAGATCTTCTACAAGGCAGTAGTTGTTTAATTTCGGAGTTGTCTCTCCTGGATGAATTACGATCCCTAGTTAACGAGTTTCATCTACCCTTGTTTAGAGTTTAACCCCCCATACTCGCTTTTTGCAATCATTTCCCTGAATTGTTTTTAACCTAGAAAAATCAATCAATGTCTATAAAGCGGTGGTTCTTTCAACCCTTCTATATGGATCTGAGATATTGGTATTATACAGAAAGCAACTAAGACTGCTCGAGCGCTTTCACCGAAAATGCTTCCGCTCCAACATGGACATACGGTGGCAAGACTGCACTACAAACAGCGATAGTATTGTAACGAATCTCACTATCCAGACGATCTGCAAACTTCACAACACACCACTAGCTCTAACTATGTCACCACCAGGTTTATAACACTGCCCCCTCCCTGGATGTGTCTGTCCCGGACAGTATCAATCTCATGACATTGGCTGTGAAGTTTCATCGCTGCAGGTGGGGGTGGCAGTGGGCTTGCCTCTTGAGCTTGACGAAGCCATCCACGTTGCATTCAGCAATTGTCACTTTCTTCTTCTCCACCAATTGGCCTTCATCTGGTTGCATCGACGTCGTGGTCGCATCGCCATCCAAGCCTTATTATTAAATCTTAAGATCTACTGTTCAGATTTATGCATTATATGACTCTTGTCACTACGACCGGCTTTTCAAACCCCACCTCATCCTCCATGACTGGAAACCAGTCTTTTATTTGATAATCATAGCTAACTCTTATAGCTAACGACTTTTCTTAAATCCTTCACCTGGAGACGCGCTTGGTGAAAGATGGTTGTTCCACCAATGGGGTAGTTCCGGATCTCTTCTCAGTCACGTGGCTGTGTTGTTTACATTAATGATCACATTGATTTCATTGTAATTTTAAAATGAAAATAGTCTGGAACTATACATCTTTAATAAAAAGTATGTTACAATAATTCACTAATTTTTATGATTATTTAGTAGGTCTACTAGATCTAGGCTAGCACTAAATCTAGATCTACATCTTATCATAGGAAGATATTGTCATTATTGCCATGTATAAGACCACAGTCACTTGACTTTTTATAAAGTAGGTCAGAGATTTGGAACTACCTCATTAAGAAGTATTAAGTTTTTAAACTGCTCACTTGGATAGGGTCAGCTGTAGGCCAGTCGTAATAGAAATGACCAATATGAATGAAAAGCTGGTGTTTCATGGACTACATGTTGGTGGTTCACTGACCCCATGTTGGAACCTACCGCCATAGATAATCTTTTATATCTTAAATTACCCCCTTTTATGCTTATATTGAAATCTGTAGGTATCAGTCGACACGATTAAGTCACAACCGAAGCGCCCTTGGAGTTTGCGTGGTCAGCGCCCTACCCAATGCCGCTAAGTTATTGAGACGTGATCCAACAGTGGTACACCCACAGAACGCCCTGAGAGAATACTGACACCCAGATCACTTTTTGTAGACAAGACAGCAGCAAGCCTCGGGGCTCCACTGGAATAGACTCGCTCCAGGACAGACCAAATCTGTTTCACTTTTCTTCAGTCGTCTTTCCGGAGAGTTGGGGGAAAGACGGAAAGGAGAATCTTTTGTGTTGATTGATGAACGGAGAGGCTTTGGTCAATAAAGTTGGACACTTGACCAAATAGCTTTGGAACACAAAAAATATTTAAAAAAATTTTACTTCCTATGCCCCTGTGTGTGTGAGAGAGAGAAAGAGAGAGAGAGAGAGAGAGAAGAAGAAGAGATGTAGAGAGAAAGAAAGAGAGAGAGTCAGAGAGAGAGAGAGAGAGAGAGTTTACTTGATTGTGTCTGTGTATGTCTGTGTTCATTTCTATTAAAGAAAGAAAAAATCTCAGATTTAACAATCAGATCTTTAGTAGAACTGGAAGGTGGTATCTGTGTGTATGTCTAAGTAGAACTTGATAGTTGGTCTGTGTGTATGTCTAAGTAGAACTGAAGGTTGGTATCTGTGTGTATGTCTAAGTAGAACTTGATAGTTGGTCTGTGTGTGTATGTATAACTGGATAGTGTTTGTGTTGCTCCATTAGAAATGGTAAGTGGCTGGGTGTGTTTGTCGTTATTTGACCTGGATAGTGTGCTTGTGTTTAAATGGGACTGGATAATGTCTGTTTTTTTTTTCAAATAAAAATATTTTTTTTTAAATCGTAAAATTAATAAGCGTGTGTCTCATTATAAAATGAAATATAAGTTTCCTTAAAAAAATATAACATTTTATCTTTATAGTAAACTAGACTACTGTGTTTTTTTTTATAGAATGGTGTGTCTGTACAGTAAAAATAGAATATTATATCTTTATAGTGGATTAGAATATGTCTTAAAACACAAAAATATATTTTTTTTATCTTTAATATAATAGAATATTGTGACTATATAAAAAACATTATATTATGTCTTCATAGTAAATAGAATATGTATCTTCAATTGAATAGAATACTGTGTCTTTAGTCAAACAAATTAGTGCACGTGTGTGTGTCTTTAAATATTTTACCTGAACTTAAACACTAAACAAAATTTACTTCAGTCAAGATGTGAAGTCTTTTCTTTAATAACGCTTCTAGATCTACATGTAGCACATTATTAATGAGAGAGCTGTGTGAATAGCCCAAAGACGTATTTTTTCTATTTGTTAAGTCGAGTAGCCAGTGGAGCAAGGTGAGTCAGTGTTGTAAACTCAAATACCGAGTGGAGCAAGGTGAGTCAGGTGGAAAACACATCTAGTGAGGGATGCACTAAGATCCCAAATTAAATTTACCCTCTCCCACCGGAGATTCAATCCCAAGATCCACTGTTCAGAAGCCATGTGTTTGATCCCTCTGTCACTACGCCAAACTTTTCAACGTCATTGTCTATGTTTCAATAACTGACATCAAACTTGTTGGTAAGTAAGTGACTTTGTATGTGTGTATGATATGTGTTTGCTTGTATTTGTGTATGTGTGTGCCATGTATGTATGTATGTGTCTAGTATTTATATGGTCAAGATTCGGTCACAGTGTTTAAAACATTGACATTAGTTTGGCAGTAGAAAGTATGAGTTAAGCAACCGACTTTGTATGTAATTAAGTAAAGAGTTAATCGATTGATAAAGTTAGTATATAAAGTGTTTAATATATCACACACCTTAGAATTTAAAGATTTTCATTGGCACTTTTTTTGACACATGGCTTAGCCACGAGTTTCTAATCATAATAAAATTTACCAGTATTAGCCTCGAGTTTATAAATATTCTTTTAGCTTAGAAGTGGAATATCACATATGGTCATCTGTTTCTAGAGTGTCTCGCCAATTAAAAAAAAAAGCACATAGTAATCTATTTCTTGAAAGTTATTAACTACATTTATTTAATGAAAGGGCTCACTGATATAAATGTAGCATTAATATTAAGTCGATTAAACAATATTTTAATACTGATGTCAAGTAATCATACTTTGCTTAATAAAGGGGGAGATTTTCTATTGCACTCAGTAGCTATTAATCTGCATAGTTGTAAACATTTTCTCCAAAAGAGATGATAGTGTCAAGAGTTTCAATATTCTGAGGAAATGTAAACTTTAATAATTTTCTATTGCTGTGTTTTAGCTAAAAGTGTCACTCGTTTTACAAAGTGTTATGTAAGCTAAATGTTAACTCTCACACTATGGAGCTTAAAGAATATAATTTACCAAGCTTATATTAGCTGAATCCGTCTGTCTATCTGGTCGAATCCGTCTGTCTATCTGGTCGAATCCGTCTGTCTATCTGGTCAAAAACTTTTACACGTGTTTTTCCCATGTCCCATTTTGGGACCAAATTGAAACTCAGTACAATTATTCGTTGTCGATGACAACACATGAAAAAAATTGACCAATTAGTTAATCAATAGACTTAATTAATTAATATTGTTTTTATTGGGGAATATATTAAGCTAAGGGGTGATAAACCTTGCAATAATGAGAGATTGAATGGAGCTCTCCACCCCCATCCCACCTCAAAGCGCACCCCTACAAACAAGCTCAGTCGGCCATATGTGACGATAATCATGGACAGTTCACTCAAAGTTTTTTTTATTTACATTTCATTTTTTTTACAAGAAAATAAAAAAAAAACACTAAAAAAAACCAAACCTATCACTATCCTCGTACAATCCTCCCACTATTCTCTCACCATGTTTACCATCCAAGCGACGTCATGTCCTATCTCCAGCGCTAATAATAATTAATTCTGTTGTTTAATGCAGGCTGCTTCTGCTAATTCCAATAATGGATTGTTTTTGTCTTGCTATTAGCTTGAAGCTGTCTCTTAGTTTTCATTAACGTCCACGAGTGTTAATTATGATCTAGGTTCACAGTCAGCAATAAACAAACAACAACCATTAGTGTCATGGCGGAGAATGATACTTGATTAGATTGAACGCGTGCTGCACCTTTGCGCACCATATCAACATCCCCTTTTTCTTTCAAAACAAATATAAAAAAATAAAACATTTCGGGGAGTATCATAGGAGAAAACAAAAAATAAAACCACAACAACATAAACAACAAAACATAACATACATATCTACGCTTCAATGAATATGAATCATATCACATTTAAAAATCAACATTCAATAGTTCATTAAGACACATAGTCATTGAATCTTGTCGGTTTCTTCAACTGATCCCTTGGTCGCAGGGAATGAGGAGTTGATGAGTGGCGAATGTGTTGATCATGAGTTCTATTGTCCTGTAAGTTGTCATCAGTATCGGGGAATATATCTTCTGTTTCTCTGTTCGGGTTGATATGCACCCTGTTTCTTTGGTACACTGCACCATTGTCACCTCGAATAATGTAAGCTCTCTGATTGACTTGAGACTGGATTCTTCAACGTCTTAATGTAGGGTCATTAGGAGATTGGAAATAGATCATCTGTCCAGTTCTCAGCTGACTTAAATTTCTTGACCTCTTATCATAAGATGTTTTTACACTCATCTGACGTTTTTCTTTCCTTCTCATAATGTTTTCTTGACATGTAGAAATCTTAATGTTACTCCTTTTTTTTGATATCAGTGTTCGAGTCATCCGACCAAAAAACATCTGGGCTTAGATTTGTGTCTTGCCTTGGAGTATTTCTAAATTCCAGAAGAGCTTCATAAGCATCTGACTTTGATTCTCTAGATTTCTTCATTATGTTCTTCAAAATTTTAACTGCTGACTCAGCCTTTCCATTGGATTGATGGTGTACTGTGGAGGATTTCAAATGAGTCACTCCCCATTCCATCATAAATTTGGAAAAATATTCCGATGTAAACTGAGGTCCGCTATCAGATATACAGACTTTGGGCACCCCATATCTTGCAAATAAAACTTTCAGTTTCTTTATAATTGCGTGTGTTGTTGTCAATTGCATGTTTTCTACCTCTATGAAATTTGAATAATAGTCCACTATAGCTAGATATTGTTGGTCACACATTTGAAACAAATCAATTCCAATCTTGTCCCACGGATTAGAACTTATTTCGTGCTGTATTAATTCTTCTCTCTGTTTTGCTGGTTTGTTTTTCTGACAAATGTAACATGAGTTGGCTATTTCCTTTATTCGAGCTGATAATCCAGGCCAGAAAACTGTTTCTTTTGCTCTTCTTTTCATTGAATCTACTCCCAGATGTGCTGCATGGAGTTTTTCTTCTATTTCCTTGCGAAGTGATATCGGTATAATTATTTGTTCTCCTTTCAACAAGAGTCCGTCTTCGTATGTTAACATGTCTCTTAGTGAAAAATATTGTTTGAGTTCAAGTAGACTATTATGTTTGTCTGGCCATCCATTTAGGAGTATACTGAATAAGTGTTTGCACTGTTCTATCTTTCTGTGTCTCGATTCTGACTTTCTCCAGCACTGCATCTGGTATTGCCAGTCCCACTGTATTGACACAAACATCACGGATATCACTCTTTTCCTCTGATGGGTCTCTACTCAAAGTATCAGCTATGAACATATTTTTGCCTTTGACATATTGAAACTTGATATCGTAACGATAAAGACGCATCATTAGACTTTGTAGCCTTCTCGGAGCAGAACTGAGTGGTTTTTGAAGGATGTTTTCTAGTGGTTTTTGGTCATTCTGAACTATAACTGTCCTGCCATACGTATACTGGTCAAAACCTTCCAAACCAACAACCACTGCTAACAATTCTTTTTCAATCTGTGCCCATCTTTCCTGAGTATCAGTTAATGATCTAGAAGCATATGCTATTGGACTTCCATCTGCTTGTAATGTAAGCTCTTTGTTAGGGTCAAAATATATCAATGTGCCATGAGTCGATATTTTCTGTTTTATCTTGATGAAAGCTCGTGTGCATTGATCAGACCAAAAAAATGGTGTGTTCTTTTTGATCAACTCTGTTATGGGCTGTAAATCTGTCGACAAGTCTGGAACAAATCTTGCCAGATATTGAACCATGCCACAGAATCTTCGGACTGATGAAATATCTATTGGAGCATTCAAACTCAAAATCGCAGATACTTGTTCGGGTCTGGTTTTATTCCTGCTTCTGTAATAAGATGACCCAAAAAATTAATTTCAGCTGTTCTAAAAACAGACTTTTCGTGGTTCAGTTTAATCTTCTTTTCTTGACATCTCTTCGTCAGCTCTCTTAGGTTAATATCATGATGTATGAGTGCCTCTTCTTTCGTTCTTGCTCTTCCTACCACTATAATATCATCAACGTAATTGAAACAGCATTTCAGTCCTTCTAGTGCTAGATTTAATTTTGTCTGAATAATTTCTGAACTCACTTTCAGACCAAATGGTAATCGTTTCCATTTGTATCTACCAAAAGGGGTTATCATTGCTGTCAAATTAGATGACTGCTGTGTCTAGTCTGACTTGCCAGAAAGCTTCTTGCATATCCAATTTGCTGAATATTTTGGCATCGTTCAAATCTGCCAATATGTCATCTAAAGTAGCAAGATTATAGAATTCCCTTAGTAAAACTTTATTCAGGGCTTGTGGATCTATGCAGATTCTAATTTTTCCATTAGCTTTTTCCACAATTGCCATCTGACTCACCCACTCTGTAGGTTCTATCACTGGTTCTATGATTCCTCTCGGCACTAGGGTCTTTAACTCCTCCTTAACTCTTTCTTGTAAAGCAATAGGGATCTTTCTACACGGCAGAACCTTGGGCTTAATGCTGCTATCAATCTTTAAAGATACTTCTCCTAAGTCACCCAAATTATCAGTAAACTTTGGACTACAGTCTTCTTCTTGGTTATTCACTACTGATGCTATGAACCTATCTTTATTGACTTTGATTAACTTCTTTCTTGTTAAAGTTTCATGACCTAGAATGCATGCTAGATTATTTGGTACAACTATATATTCTACCTCAAATGTTTCGTTAGTTTTCTCATTTCTCGTCGTTAGAGTGGCTCATTTCAGTCTTATTCCACATTAGTAATCTTTGCGTTGCCTTTTCTATCTGATTCTTATTTACGTATTTTTCCTGGATGGTATTTACATCAGCTCCACTATCCATTTGAAACCTTACAGGGTGACCATTCACTGTCATAACGGCTGTCATCCTTTTCGTTTTGTGGTTCTCCAAAGACATCACCGATTCATTTTTTACCATCATGACATCATCTCTTGTGTCCGACTGCAGCTGTCTTTCATTGTTAGATATATCATCTGACACCTGCGGAATTTTCTTTTTGCACATCACAGCAAAATGATGTATCCCCTTGCACGCTAGGCACATTTGACCCCCATGCAGGGCACTTTTCTTTAATGTATTCGTGAATCCTTCCACAATACCTGCATTTACCTTTCTGAATGTTTGTTCTTTAGGGTGTTGATACTTTCTCAATGATTGGAGGGTCGGCTTGTATTTGTCTCAATTGTTTGTTGGCGACCATGTTACCTTCTACCTCGAGCGGCTCGGGTACAGGAAGTAAATTTCTAGCTGCCATTGCATGGCGTAGCCTTGAATTGTTGCCTATTTATTATTGCAAACAATAAACCTTTATATCCTGATTAATGATTACCTCAGTCAGCAATAAACAAACAACAACCATTAGTGTCATGGCGGAGAATGATACTTTATTATATTGAACGCGTGCACCTTTGCGCACCATATCAACAACTAGTCATTTCATGATTACGTGACACGGACATGTATTACTATGGTAAACAGTAGTAGCATACACATTTCAATAAGGTGAGAGTTTTTAAAAGGTGAAAAACTTGAGAAAACAACAACATTACAACGTGGGGGTTCAAACTCACAATGTTTTTATATACACTTACTTTTTTTAAATAATTAGGCATGGATTTAGATTGTGCCAGTTGCTAAATCTTTGGCTGGACTGTCGTTCGGACTACTCGATGGTCTCAGGTTTAAACCCTGCCCGCTCCCATCCCCCGTCGTCCTTCGGGAGGTTTGGACTAGGAAGTAAATTATCTTCAACTTTGAAGGAACATCCGAAACATGTCAAACATTTTACAAACAATGCGAAACTCTCCCATGTCTAAAGTTGTTAGCTCTTTAAGCTACGTTATTATTCAATCGAGGAGTACGTTTGACTTGGTGAGTATAGCTTGCTAATTAAATGTCCATTTCTAAACAATGTTAAGGATGGTTTATTAAAAAGATCCCTGCTTCCAACAAAAAAATGCGATAAAAAGTGCACATTTATTTATCGTATGCCTTCTACATAGCTAATCAACACTACCAATTTTTCTGTACGCCGGATACACCAAATACTTAGGTATTCATAGTAATCCGCAATTGATGAATATGGTCAATAAAAATGCAGGATTACAGTGTGAGCCTACCATGTACATCCTACATTATAGTGTGTACGTTGTAGAAAACAGTGTGTACGATACAATGTTCTTTGTCCAATATACAGTGTACATTACATAGTGTACATAATATCCTATTCAATATAGATTATAAAGTGTGCAAACAGAAGGTGTAAAATCATAATTTTTTATTTTTTTGGGGGGGCGGGAGATCTATCTTCACATATATTAGAGAGACATTCATAGTTCACGTTCTCGGTGAAGCTTTGAAATCACTTCTCAAATAACGCTTTTAATACGAGAAACAACGAGACTTAGCAACGAGACATAGATGCGTGTGAA
>JAZGLO010001957.1:0-11993 GCA_036873155.1 Biomphalaria sudanica
ATGGCTGCTCCCTGTTTACAGTTATCATAGATGAGTTAAATTTTCGTTTTGTTGTATATAAACCAAATAAAATTCCTTTAAAAAGCTATTCAACTAATAAACTAATATCTTTAAATTATAGATTTAACTTAATTTAGCATTATTTCCACTAATTAATTCAAATTAACAACTCTTAGTTTAGGTATTTTTATATTCTTAGATTTTAGATCTAGTCAGTCTTAGACTTAGACTTTAATTAAGGCCTTAGATCTACTAATCATCTACAAATACTACTAATTATAAACTAATAGTAATACTCTATATAGTTAGTTAAAGTTAGTTAAACACATAAATATATTGATCTACAATTAGATCTAGATCTTGAATTAGATCTGGATCTAGTCTAGGTCTATATTTTGAATAAACCATTTGATTGTCATTGTAAATTAGCTATCACTTTAGACTTAGCTTAGGCCATCTTAGGCATTTTTAACCTTAAACTATTTTAGACTAGACCTTTTAAAACTAAAATCAACAACAGTCATCATGAAATTGCTCTGGCTATTTATCCTAATAATTAATAAATACACACTAGCTGAACACAGAACTAGATCTACCTCAGTCAACACTAAACTTAAAAATGAAACAACAGTCATAATCAATCATCACACTTTAGATCAATGCAACTTCAAAAATAACCTAACATACACATCAATAACATTAAAGAAGATTACCCATCACAAATGGAAGTTCTCAATCAGACACAGTAGAAATAAATACCTTTCACTGTTAATATTAATAGCAGGAGATGTAGAGTCAAATCCAGGGCCTATATCTAAAGATAGATGCAACATCTGCAAAAAAGTATGCACCATGAAACAGAAAGCCATTCAATGTGACACCTGCGATGAATGGTACCATGCATCATGTCTCCATATGAATACACCTGTGTATTATGCCTTAGGCAACAAAGATGCATCATGGCACTGTGTACCGTGTGGGTTACCTCAGTTTACATCAGGACTGTTTGATTCCTTTGATGCGGACACTTCTAACCCATACAACATCTTAAACACCATCCCAAAACCAACTCACCAACCACTAGCCAGATCCACTCCTGTTAAACCTAAATCTACTAAAATTAATACAACAGCCTCACTAAACAAACCTCCTAAAGAAGTAATACCAAAATACCTTAAAACCTTAGTAATAAATTTTCAAAGTATTAGGAACAAAACAGCAGACTTAGAAATTTTATTAGAATGTGAGAAACCAGACATAATTGCAGGAACAGAAACTTGGCTACATCCTGAAATTTATAATGCAGAAATTTTCAATAGTAATTATGAAATTTTTAGAAAAGATAGGGCTGATAATCATGGAGGAGTTCTTTTAGCAATAAAAAACACTCTTATAGCTGAAGAAATTACCTTACCTAACTCAAAAAACATAGAATCTACATTTTGTAAAATTAATACCACCTCAACATCCCTTATAATAGGCAGCATTTACAGACCACCAAATTCTAGTTTAGAATACATGCAGGAACTATGTAATCAGATTACTACACTTAAAGAGACAAATAAAAATGCAGTTTTTTGGATTATGGGTGACTTCAACCTACCTGATATAAATTGGAAAACACTAACCATAGATAAACACCAAAACCTTAAGGACATAAATGAGCTTTTCATAGAAACTTTACACAACCTAAGTTTAGATCAAATCATTAAAAAGCCAACTAGATTAAACAACACATTAGATCTCTTCTTAACCAACAGACCTGGATTAGTAGTTGATTATGATATTATCCCTGGTCTATCAGACCATAAGATCATAAAAATACACAGTCAGATAAAAGCAGTAGCCAATACAAAAACCAAAAGAAAAATCTTACTCTGGAATAAATGTAACCTAACACAACTACACCAAGCTGCATTAAACTTTCAACAAACATTCTTATTAGAAAAAGACATTAACCAACCAGTCGATGACCTCTGGAATTTCATTAAAAACCATCTTAAAAGCATTATAGAAAATCATATACCAACTAAATACACATCAAACAAAATAAATAAATGCTGGTTTAATAATAGACTAAAGAAGCTTTGTAAACAGAAGGAAAACCTATATAGAAAATTTTATGAAACCAAGGCAGAAAGAGTTTACAAAAAGTATCTAAAAATTAAACACCTAACCCAAAAAGTAAGCAGACAGCTGCAGAGTGAATACATAAACAATGTAATATCTAAAGATAACAACAAAAACCTATGGTCATACATTAAGTCTAAGAAAATGGAAACAACAGGCATAGCGCCATTAAAAGATGAACATAACATAATACATAATGATAATGAAACTAAAGCAAACATCCTAAACAAATACTTTGCATCAGCATTCTCAGCCCCAGGAGACAAAGACATATTTCTTAATTTGAACCAAGTAGACAACATAGAAGATTTAGTAGTACAAGAAAATGGAATTAAAAAACTATTAGCCAACACCAAACCAAATAAAGCGTCTGGACCTGATGGTATTCCAGCTAGATTACTCAAAGAACTAAGCAATGAGCTAGCCCCAGTGTTCAAAATACTCTTTCAGGCATCGCTTAACCAGGGCAGAGTACCAAAGGACTGGAAAGAAGCTAATGTCACCCCCCTATTTAAAAAAGGAGAAAAATCTGATCCAGGAAACTACAGACCAGTATCACTTACCAGCATCACATGTAAAATACTAGAACACATAATATGTAGCAACATCATAAACCACTTAGACAAACATAATGTCCTCACCCCATACCAACATGGCTTTAGGAAATATAGATCATGTGAAACACAACTAATAGGACTAATTGATGATTTCTCAAAAGGTTTAGATAATAGTGAACAAATAGATGCTATCTTACTAGATTTTTCCAAGGCTTTTGACAAAGTTCACCACCATAGTTTGCTTAAAAAATTAAAATATTTCGGCATTAACGGTCCACTGTATCAGTGGATTAAAGATTTTCTGATAGGGAGAGAACAAACTGTAATAATAAATGGCTCTAAATCAACACCAATAACAGTAAACTCAGGTGTACCTCAAGGAACAGTCTTGGGTCCACTACTATTTTTAATTTACATAAATGATTTACCAAATTGCATTAGTTCAGGAACAAAAGTCAGATTATTTGCAGACGATTGCATAATATATAGAACAATAAAAACAAAACAAGACACAGATATTTTACAAAGAGAATTAGATGAATTACAGAAATGGGAATCAAATTGGAGCATGTCTTTCCACCCAGAAAAATGTCAGTTGTTAAGAGTAACAAAAAAAAATTAAACAAATTAATTCCACTTATCTTATTCATGGCAAACCAGTAACACAGACTAAAAACTCAAAATACCTAGGTGTTATAATAAATGAAAAACTGTCATGGAATCCACATATTGATGAAACTATAAAAAAATCCAACAAAGCATTAGGGTTTATTAAAAGAAATTTCTATAAATCAAATAAGAACATAAAACTAAAATGTTATTTAACCTTGGTTAGGCCAATAATAGAATATGCATCCACCGTGTGGGACCCCTCAACTCAAGAAAACATTAAGAAACTGGAACAAACACAAAATAGAGCAGTGAGATTCATAACAAACGAATATTCACATTTGACTAGGGTAACACCATTAATAAAATCACTAAATTTAGAAAGCCTTCAGGACAGAAGACTCAAAAGTAAAGTAGCAATTATACATAAAACACTGAACCATAATCTTCAAATACAAAAACAAAATTTAATAAAATACTCTGAAAGACACAAAAATAAAGGCACATTCCTCGTCCCATATGCTAGGACAAATTTGTACAAATACTCCTTCTTCCCTAGTGCTATTAGAGCATGGAATGGGTTGCCTGAGCTAGCCAGAAAAACCAGTGACTTGGCAGAATTTAAGTCATTGGTTAATATGCATGACTAAATGCATGACGCGTAGGACGTAATCATCTTCTTTTTTGAAGTAACGTCTGTATTATATAAGATAAGATAAGATAATAAATCATTGGAAACCATTTCTTGAAATTTAGTATAATAACACCAGTAATAGATGAAGAAATAAACAAACTACTAGTATATTAAAAAACAAAAGAGACATGAAATGTCATCAAAATCGGTAAACCAGTTAAAGTTAACCCAATAGCTCCTATTTCTGGTTTGAAAAATCCATAACATACCCAAAGCAAAAAGGGGTAACTCTATGAAGAATTTATTTTTGTAACCAGACAAGCACTGATACTAACTTCTATTTTTTAAAGATATTTGTCTATTTATTAGTATTAGATCTTAAATGTTTATTATTTTATAAAAATATTTGTCTGGTTGAAAAAAACAAACTTTTAATACCTTTAGAATATAAAAAATCCTTAAAAATATTCATTTCCCAGGTGAGGGCTTACACAGTGGGGCTATGGGCCAGTTTGTTTGAAAAACTCTTTAAAAATTAATTTTAAAAAAGCTATATACATTCAGTTTTTGTTCTCAACAAGAAACGATGAGCTCTTTTTATAGGAAAGTTAAAAAAAACGTTGCTAGAGTTCCAACGCTTTTTACTGCTTTTAGGACTCAGCCATAAAAGATCCACAATACAGCGGTAGGAGCTATTTCATTAATTCAAACTTCACTAGTAAATTTAAGAAACTAGTAAGCATTGGTAATAACATTGGTAGTAAATTGAATGAAACAAGTAAAACATTGATACTAACTTTAGTAGTAAAAGAAATGAAACAAGCACTGATACTAACTTCAGTAGTAAATTAAATAAAACAAGCACTGATACTAACTTCAGTAGTAAATTGAATGAAACAAGCCCATGGCCAAAGTATTCCAGCTGAAACTAATGTAGATAAACTATGAAGTCGCTTAGCTCCTCCAACTTCCACGGAGAGTTTTTTGGATGCTGAAGTGTATCCTGAGTGCAGACATAAAGTCAAGAACAACAATAGCACACCACCCTGTAAAAGAAAAAAATAAATAAAGAGTTTCAAACTGAGTCTTAGTACAGGAGTATAAATAACTTTAATGTTAACAGTATGAGAATACAATTTACCTTATGATCAGACCAACCTAAAAAGTCAATGCCATGTTTGAAAATATGTGTAAAAATATTATGATGAATGCTCTCGGCTGTGAATAAAACATATGATATTGCATTAATGATGTTTGACATTTACTATATAATCATAATGCTTAAATAAAATGTAAAATTAAAAATTAAACAACTTAGATAACCTTTAGTGTTATCCTCCTGAAATGATATTAACAGAACAATAATTTTGCTGGACTAACTTTTACTATATTCAATACAGAAATATTTGATTATCTACCATTGTTATCACTGTCAGCCATCTGTGTGAGTTTTTCATCATGATCAAACACAAGAAGGGCCACAATGCCAACAAGAAATATTACAGCACCTCTAGCCTACAAATATGGCAGTAAAGGAAAAAAAGTTTGGTTTTAAGAATTAGAATAAGTAATAAGAATAATGTAACTGAATATGACATTTCTATATCAATATAAATATACATGTATTGTAGACCTGCCTACCTAAAAAAGTCCAAATGTGTAACACTGATAGTCAAAATATATATGTGTAATGACTATCTTGTCAAGTGCAATATGTATATATATATATATATATATATATATATATATATATATATGAGAGAGAGAGAGAGAGAGAGAGAGAGAGAGAGAGACAACATATATACAATAAAAGCAAACAAAATAACATATTTAGATCCGATCCTTACATTATAGAAGACCCTTTTCCCTTTTTTTTAATTATTAAAGGCCATCAAATCTAAGGGTCACAACTGTAACTAGTAAATTTAGAATCTAGTAGAGGAGTTATATAGTTTAATAATTAAATCTAGATCTAGCTAGTATTACTAGATCTTTATTGTAGAGATCTGGTTTAGATCAAGATACCAGAAAAGATATAAGTCAGAAGTAGATTTAGAAAACTAATCATTACATCAAGAGTAGAATTTAGATGTACATCTAGTCTTCTACTTCTAGACTTAGACTATTCTAGACTAGATTTAGAGACTTAGAATAGATTAAATGTCATAAGATCTGAGGATTACTGATCCAGTGATCTGCTACAAATGTACTTAGATTAGATCTGTAATGATTGTCAGTAGTAGATTAGATCTAAACTTAATCGATCTAGATCATACTAAATCTAAATCTAGATGCTAGATCAAGTAGATCTAAAAAATCTATCTAGATCTAGATGTAATCTAAGGCTAGATCTATACTCTATCCTTATGTTCCTATAATTTAAGTATAATAAGGTGTTTTGAATAGAGGGCGCTTCAATATTTTTTTTTTTTTTATCAAAAGGAACATGGAGATCAGTGACTCTTTTTTAGCATTTGACTTTTTTGAAGATCCAAAAGAATTAGTTACTAATGAACTTAAAAAAAAGTTGTATCGAGTAGTTGCTAATTGAACAGGCCACTCACAGCACTCAGTTTTTCTTCATTTACTAGGCTAGACCTAATCAATGTATAAATCTGGGCGTGATGTCTTCACCCCACCTTTTATGTTTATTTTTTCCGTATAGGAAGTCATAGTGTGACCCTTGTGAGCTCTCATAAATTAGTTAAAGAGGACAAAAATAAGGATACAAAATGCATATTGTGACCGGTTTAATTTGTATTTGTGTTTTTTTTTTCGAGATTTTGCAAAATGAATACATATTTTGCATAACAGTACGCAGGTCTGGTATTGTAAACTACAAAAATTTTTCAAACAATTAAAAGCATTATGTTCTCAAGCAAAATTTCTGAAGAGTAATTAATAGTTTGCTTAAAAAATTAAAATATTTCGGCATTAACGGTCCACTGTATCAGTGGATTAAAGATTTTCTGATAGGGAGAGAACAAACTGTAATAATAAATGGCTCTAAATCAACACCAATAACAGTAAACTCAGGTGTACCTCAAGGAACAGTCTTGGGTCCACTACTATTTTTAATTTACATAAATGATTTACCAAATTGCATTAGTTCAGGAACAAAAGTCAGATTATTTGCAGACGATTGCATAATATACAGAACAATAAAAACAAAACAAGACACAGATATTTTACAAAGAGAATTAGATGAATTACAGAAATGGGAATCAAATTGGAGCATGTCTTTCCACCCAGAAAAATGTCAGTTGTTAAGAGTAACAAAAAAAATTAAACAAATTAATTCCACTTATCTTATTCATGGCAAACCAGTAACACAGACTAAAAACTCAAAATACCTAGGTGTTATAATAAATGAAAAACTGTCATGGAATCCACATATTGATGAAACTATAAAAAAATCCAACAAAGCATTAGGGTTTATTAAAAGAAATTTCTATAAATCAAATAAGAACATAAAACTAAAATGTTATTTAACCTTGGTTAGGCCAATAATAGAATATGCATCCACCGTGTGGGACCCCTCAACTCAAGAAAACATTAAGAAACTGGAACAAACACAAAATAGAGCAGTGAGATTCATAACAAACGAATATTCACATTTGACTAGGGTAACACCATTAGTAAAATCACTAAATTTAGAAAGCCTTCAGGACAGAAGACTCAGAAGTAAAGTAGCAATTATACATAAAACACTGAACCATAATCTTCAAATACAAAAACAAAATTTAATAAAATACTCTGAAAGACACAAAAATAAAGGCACATTCCTCGTCCCATATGCTAGGACAAATTTGTACAAATACTCCTTCTTCCCTAGTGCTATTAGAGCATGGAATGGGTTGCCTGAGCTAGCCAGAAAAACCAGTGACTTGGCAGAATTTAAGTCATTGGTTAATATGCATGACTAAATGCATGACGCGTAGGACGTAATCATCTTCTTTTTTGAAGTAACGTCTGTATTATATAAGATAAGATAAGAAGAGTAATTAATAAAAATGGAAAAATATAATTACCTTAGACGGTCCTCCATTGCCATTAGATGAAATGAGAGCACTAGCTCCAGTTATAATGACAAGTTCATTATGTTCAAATAGTAATATGGTTCTTGTAAAATAACAACATGGGTTATATTATGCAACACTATAAATAAAAATTAAATATATTAAGAATTTTATTGAATGAGGTTTCAATGCTAAAAGTTTAATGACCATATTAATAACACACATTTTTGGCTGATTTTTTTTTTCATGACTTTACAAATATTGAGTATTTGCTACAAATAATGTATGGCTACCACAAGATCTAACTTTCTATACTTTGAGAAGTTGAAATTCTCTCTGTGGAGACTAAAATAGTGATTTGAGCAGGCCAATCTCCCCTAACTTAAATAAACCGGCTACGTAAACCAGGCAGAAGAAAAAGAGAAATACTAAAAAGAAAATGGAAAGAGTACATCGAAGAATGACTAGTTTAATCTGTGCTACTACTCCAAGGACAGAGATAGTAATGGTTGTAAAAGAAACCAACAAACTCAACATAGTTAGCAGTAATTCCCACCAACCTTTAACATCAGGTTTAAGAGATAGGTTTAAAATGTATGGCTATGGCAAGAGTATTCAGCTAATCTGAATGTCATTGTTCCACTTAGTATAAGGTGTAATAAACTATTTGTACAAGAGAAATATGTACATTTAAGAGTGCTAAGACTGAATTACCTTAATGGTCCACACAGTGTTAGACCAAAGATCCACAAAAAGCTAATGACAGTTCCAAAAAATGCATGCCTCCAGATCCTGAACCACTGAAAGTTTATTTTCTATGTAATAATTACATTTTGATAAAAAATCATTAATAATAAAGATAAAATATGATAGATATGTATTATTATGAAAATAAGAGCCAAAAAGTAGAATATTTACACACATAAGTAAAAAAAAAAAGTTAACAAGTAAAACAGCTACAGAAACACAAGCAAAAAAACAAAAACATCAGATCAACCAAAAAAAAAAAAAAAAAGACAGGGATATATTTAAATAGAAATCTACAGCCAAAAATGATAAAAGAAAGAGATAGAGAGCTCTAATACAAGCATTATAAAAAAAAAAAGAACTGCAAACATACCTGATGTTTTGAAAGACGAGGACCTGAAGAAAATGGTTTTTGCAAAAAGACTAGTGGAATAGAGGACCTAAAAAAAATTGTTTGTGAAAAATTAATTTGTGCCAGATCACTAAATTCTAATGGAATGACGTAAATGTATTCATCAAAAAAGTGTATTTCCCATTATTTCAACAAATAAATATAAGCTTAAGGCAATGAACTATAACAAAGTAAATGAAATGATTACCCTGTTTTTAACAAAAAGAGAAATACTACAATAGGAATGAGCTTCAACAAGTCATATGCTATGAAAAGTCCAATAGCTTTGAAAACTTTTGAGAGCAGGAGCAAAATCACATAGATTGTTAATCTGTAGAGGTTCCAAAATTGAAGTTAAAATAATCATGATCGAGAAAATGTAAATAATGGTCAAAACATTTTTGAAAATAAAATAAATAAAAAACAAATAGTAGTAATGGAAAGGTAAAGCTGAGCCATGGAATGTGGTGGATTCTGAACACGTCATGTCTCCCACAACCATTCTCTGATCAAGTTTGAACTTTAAATAATTATTTATTGTACCTAACAAAACATGAATCAATAAAAAAAATTTTGTTTGATACCAAACATGGAAATTGATTCTTTAATATTAAGAAATATGACTTAATATGTGGGGTTTGTCCCCTATAGATAATTGCACAAATTATATCTCCCAAACCCTCTCTCAGATCAAGTTGAAACTTTACACATATATTTATTGTACCTATCAAACTAATGTATTGAAATAATTAAATTATGAATTAAACCAAAAGTTAAAATTAGTCAATAAAATATACCATTCCAGTTAGTCATTTAACTATAACACATAAAAAATTAAGACAGGACATGGTTCACAGGAAATGTTCCAAAAATATGCACATTAATTATCTTAATATATTTATTTTCAAACTTAATATAAGCATTGATTTTTAAAATCTGTAACTAAAGTAAACATAAGAAATCTCTGAGCAGCATGACCTTGAATTTCTTTAGTAATGAAAAAAAAAGGTAACTATCGACTTGAAATTTAAAATGTATAATAAATAAAATAAGAATGTTGTTAATATTTTTTTTTAAATAACAGAAATACCCTGATGGTGATTTAAGGTTGCGATTGGAAACTGCTTCATTTGATAATAAAGGCACCATCTTTACTTCCTCCACGTTGTGTCAAGAAAATCTTCAATTTGTATACATCTGGAAAAAAAAAGAAACACGTCATCAGACATTTCAAAATTTCATAGAAAGAATGTAAGTATATAAATATTAGATAATAATAATAATAGATAATAAAATGTTGCTTTTTTAAGTCTGAAGATAGATTTAAATATACCATACTCTGTTAAATGTGTGGTCTTCTTTTTTTTTATAGCTTGATTCTTAATGAATAGGCCTACTCTCCTTCAGTTATTTAAAAACCAAGACACAAAGATAGAAGCAAATTTCTTATTCCATTTATAAGCTTTATATCTATAACAAATTCATACAAGTGCTCCTTCTTCCCTAGTGTTATAGAGAATGGAATGGATTGCCTGAATCAGCCAGGGAAACCAACGACTTAGCAGAGTTTTTAAAGTCATTGATTAACATGCATGACTAGTTTTGTTAAATTTCTATTTGTAAATTATGGTTTAGTGTTTAATGCATTTTAGCTATTTTACTTTTTACACTTTTGACCTGAAGTGTCTTGAAGACAAATTTGAATATTATAAAATAAATCTCACTGCTCTGTTTTGTATTTGTTTTAGTTTCTTTACTTTCTTTATCATACTTTATGTTTTCTTATGTTGAGGGATCCCTAACAGAGGATGCCTATTCTAACTATACTATTGATAATATTCTTATAATTAAATCCAGATCTATTATAAAATTTTAATATATTATAAGTATAATTAAAGTATACTTGGGTATGGTATACTATCCCCTATATTATAAAAAATAATATAAATATAATAATTATATAATTTTTATAATATAAAAATATAGTTAATATTGTATTGGTCTAATCTAAGCCGACTAAGCCTCTGACTAAGTCACGTAAGTGACTAACTCATAAAAATGTTTGTAAAATGTTTTACATGTTTCGGATGTTCCTTCAGAGTTGAAGATAATTACTTCCTAGTCCAAACCTCCCGCAGGACGACGGGGGATGGGAGCGGGCAGGGTTTGAACCCGGGACCATCGATAAATCTGAACGACGGTCCAGCGTGCAAACCGCACGACCAGGCAGCCATCCAATAATAAGTCTAAGTCTAAGGCTAAGGCCTAGCGGCTAGCCCTAAGCCTAAGTCAGATTAAGGACAAAATAACGTTCTCAGATTCTATTCAGACTATTCTAGATCTAAGTGACAGTAAGTTCAAAAGTTGAGTAAGTGTAAAGTTCGTTAGCCCACTAAGATAATATTAAAAATAAAAGATACATTTTAATCTTAATTCTTAATCCTGGCTGTTGAGTGTTGTGTTGATTCTGACTGTTGTGCGGTTGTCAGTTCACAGTTGTATGAGTTGTGCCTGTGGTGTGATTATTATAATTTATATGATTAAAATATTGACTAGCCTCTACAAAACGTATTAGTACTAGACGTAAGTAACACTTGTAAAAGTCATACTAGTTTATATTTATAATATTTATACTAGTCTAAGAATTCTAAATGTAGTTAAGTAACTAGAAAAGATCTAGGGCTAGGGTCTAATCTACTCTTTAAACTCTTACTGTTTACCCTGACATGTTGGCAACAAATAAATCTAATTTATTATTTTTTATTTTTTTTTAGAATAGTTCCCCCTTTTTTTTGCTGACCTATATATATTTATATATGTACCTCAAGGAACAGTCTTGGGTCCACTACTATTTTTAATTTACATAAATGATTTACCAAATTGCATTACTTCAGGAACAAAAGTCA
>JAZGLO010001958.1:0-15078 GCA_036873155.1 Biomphalaria sudanica
AGTTATGTGTTATTTACAGTGGAGCTTTATCAGGTACAGGTAGATTCAGAGTTATGTGTTGTATACAGTGGAGCTTTATCAGGTACAAGTAGATTCAGAGTTATGTGTTGTTTACAGTGGAGCTTTATCAGGTACAAGTAGATTCAGAGTTATGTGTTGTTTACAGTGGAGCTTTATCAGGTACAAGTAGATTCAGAGTTATGTGTTGTTTACAGTGGAGCTTTATCAGGTACAAGTAGATTCAGAGTTATGTGTTGTTTACAGTGGAGCTTTATCAGGTACAAGTAGATTCAGAGTTATGTGTTGTTTACAGTGGAGCTTTATCAGGTACAAGTAGATTCAGAGTTATGTGTTGTTTACAGTGGAGCTTTATCAAGAGACGTATAAATTTAGATTTAATGATAACAGGGTCGGCCATATTGAAATTCGCGAGCTTCGAGGGCGAGTTGGGAAGCTCTGATAATATTGCAAATAAAAATGTAATATCACATAGTTAAGAAAACCTGATCAATGTACTTTTAGTCTTTTAATTTTTTCTAATGTTGTATACAAAATAAGTGAAAGTGATATTCTTAAAAAACTTATGGGAATAATATTTAATTGCAATTATGTGTTATTTCTTCAAAAAGGGGGACAATCTCACCGATACATTACGTATTCACCATATTAAGCATAATTATCATTTTAGTTGTTCATTTGTCAAAAAATGTGCATATCAGTTCAATAGAAATAAAAAAAAAGAACAACAAACAAACCAAAATGTGTTGAGGGAGTTTTAAAACATTCAAGATAAACATTTACTTCATCAATCTGTATGTTCAAATAATTTAGGACAAAAAGATTTTGCGTTATAACTTTTGCATGGTCAGTGTGACATTCAGAAATGACATGAATGCTACAGACAAACTAGACTACAATTGTTAAGTTCCCCTGAGTCCCATGAATGTAACGATGGGCTTAGTGGTAAATAATGTTTTAATGAGTTCAATAATTAATAAAGCGATCTTTCTAACATTTTGATAAATGTGTTGACACGCAGTATACGTTTCTTTGACAAGTTTCAGCTTGATAAGATAATGAAAAATGTAAAAAAAACAACACGTATTAAATTTGTAACTAAGAACAATTGGACTAAGCCAAAAATGTGTGAGTTAATAGTAGGAATTGAAATACGACTAACAATATCACTTTGGCTCTAGGATACTAAGTCTCTATACTGATAGCCATGGAGAAACACACTTGACATTAAAACAAACTTTTGAAACCACACACTAATGAGTGAAAAGAAATCACACAATGATAAGAAACGCAATCAGTAATAGCTAAAAAAAATCACACACTAAAAAGTAAGAAAACTACAGACTACAAAAGAATACGTGCTCTATATCTGTTTCTGTTGGCGTATCTACTTAAAGGCACATTTCTTGTGTTCCTACATACACATTGTTTTTGTTTGTTTTCTTCCCAAATATTTCTTTGATTTTGTTTATTCTTGAAGACTACAATTTGTTACAATAATAATAATAAAACAAGGTTACAAAGACAGTTTGTATGGAAACACAAACTCAAAATCGGCCTAGGCAGGCTTCAATATTTTCAGAAAGAAGATCCAAATGAAATTATATCAAAGACAAATGAGAGATAAGAATGGAAAAAAGAAGGTTGACAGATCTTGTGTAGTGCCCCAACGGTTTAGCAGATCAAAGGATAGGTGCAAGTGAATGCAAAGTTAGATGTGAACCTGGCCTAACTAGTTCCCCTTTCAGACCTTGTGGTTTATAGGGCAGATGATGTAAAGTTCATCTGTTTTTGTGGCCTACGGTTAACGAGGGTGTCATGTAGCCATCACAACGACCAACCACCTTTACTTTTCCCCAACTAATGTCAGGTACCCATTAGAGCTGGGTGGACTCAGAGGCGCCCAAAGATTCCGAAGTTGAAAATCCCAGTCTTCACCAGAATTCCAACCCGGGACCCCGCTTCGGAAGCCAAGCGCATTACCGCTCGGCTACCGCGCCTCCTCTGGCCTAACTGAAGTTAATTGATGTAATTGTTTTGAAAGGCTCAATCTCTTATTCGTATGCAATGTATAAGATTACTATTCGTTTTAAATTATGTCTAACTTATAATGCATACTAAAAAGCTTTTTCTCTTTAGAAAAACTGCTTGCATAAGTGATTTAAAAAATTTGATTTTTCGCTTTCAGAAAAAAAAAAGTAGCCGTTGCATCAGAACTTTGAATGGTCTAAAATATTGTGATGTCGGATTTTCACTTTTCTAGTTTACGAGATCTAAACGGGACGGAGGGACAGACATTTCACACAAAACTAATAGCGTCTTTTCCCCTTTCGGGGGCCGCTAAAATGAACCCACGCTCATTAATGCGGTTGTTTCTCCTATGTTTAGAAGTATGCACAGAGAATGTTGGAGTTTGTAATATTCGAACGAGAACAGTGAGACTCTCTGGTATGACATAGGAATATGTGGATATTTGACTGACACACTGTGAGTCTTCATTTCCACTTTGTTTAGTTCAGTGGATATTTGACTGACACACTGTGAGTCTTGATTTCCACTTTGTTTAGTTCAGTGGATATTTGACCTACACACTGTGAGTCTTCATTTCCACTTTGTTTAGTTCAGTGGATATTTGACCTACACACTGTGAGTCTTCATTTCCACTTTGTTTAGTTCAGTGGATATTTGACCTACACACTGTGAGTCTTCATTTCCACTTTGTTTAGTTCAGTGGATATTTGACCGACACACTGTGAGTCTTCATTTCCACTTTGTTTAGTTCAGTGGATATTTGACCGACACACTGTGAGTCTTCATTTCCACTTTGTTTAGTTCAGTGGATATTTGACTGACACACTGTGAGTCTTCATTTCCACTTTGTTTAGTTCAGTGGATATTTGTCTGACACACTGTGAGTCTTCATTTCCGCTTTGTTTAGTTCAGTGGATATTTGACTGACACAATGTGAGTCTTCATTTCCACTTTGTTTAGTTCAGTGGATATTTGACTGACACAATGTGAGTCTTCATTTCCACTTTGTTTAGTTCAGTGGATATTTGACTGACACACTGTGAATCTTCATTTCCACTTTGTTTAGTTCAGTGGATATTTGACTGACACACCGTGAATCTTGATTTCCACTTTGTTTAGTTCAGTGGATATTTGACTGACACACTGTGAGTCTTCATTTCCACTTTGTTTAGTTCAGTGGATATTTGACTGACACACTGTGAGTCTTCATTTCCGCTTTGTTTAGTTCAAAGGATATTTGACTGACACACTGTGAGTCTTCATTTCCGCTTTGTTTAGTTCAGTGGATATTTGACTGACACAATGTGAGTCTTCATTTCCACTTTGTTTAGTTCAGTGGATATTTGACTGACACACTGTGAATCTTCATTTCCACTTTGTTTAGTTCAGTGGATATTTGACTGACACACTGTGAGTCTTCATTTCCACTTTGTTTAGTTCAGTGGATATTTGACTGACACACTGTGAGTCTTCATTTCCACTTTGTTTAGTTCAGTGGATATTTGACTGACACACTGTGAGTCTTCATTTCCACTTTGTTTAGTTCAGTGGATATTTGACTGACACACTGTGAGTCTTCATTTCCACTTTGTTTAGTTCAGTGGATATTTGACTGACACACTGTGAGTCTTCATTTCCGCTTTGTTTAGTTCAGTGGATATTTGACTGACACACTGTGAGTCTTCATTTCCACTTTGTTGAGTTCAGTGGATATTTGACTGACACACTGTGAGTCTTCATTTCCACTTTGTTTAGTTCAGTGGATATTTGACTGACACACTGTGAGTCTTCATTTCCGCTTTGTTTAGTTCAGTGGATATTTGACTGACACACTGTGAGTCTTCATTTCCACTTTGTTTAGTTCAGTGGATATTTGACTGACACACTGTGAGTCTTCATTTCCACTTTGTTTAGTTCAGTGGATATTTGACTGACACACTGTGAGTCTTCATTTCCACTTTGTTTAGTTCAGTGGATATTTGACTGACACACTGTGAGTCTTCATTTCCACTTTGTTTAGTTCAGTGGATATTTGACTGACACACTGTGAGTCTTCATTTCCGCTTTGTTTAGTTCAGTGGATATTTGACTGACACAATGTGAGTCTTCATTTCCACTTTGTTTAGTTCAGTGGATATTTGACTGACACACTGTGAATCTTCATTTCCACTTTGTTTAGTTCAGTGGATATTTGACTGACACACTGTGAGTTTTCATTTCCACTTTGTTTAGTTCAGTGGATATTTGACTGACACACTGTGAGTCTTCATTTCCACTTTGTTTAGTTCAGTGGATATTTGACTGACACAATGTGAGTCTTCATTTCCACTTTGCTTAGTTCAGTGGATATTTGACTGACACACTGTGAGTCTTCATTTCCACTTTGTTTAGTTCAGTGGATATTTGACTGACACACTGTGAGTCTTCATTTCCACTTTGTTTAGTTCAGCACGTTGCCAACATTTGCATGTACACGATGACGTCGACAAAATAGGTCGTCATGGAAGAAAAAAGAATAAGCATAAATCTGTTTCTGATTACTTTTTTTCGTGTATTTTCATATCCTAACAGTGGGTTGTTAAACAATGTGTAGAGAAATGAAACAAACTGCAATGTTACAAAATTAGTTTCAAACAAACTGTGATCTAATGTTACAAACATTCGCGATTTTGTTCTTTCCTCAGGGTCCAAGAGGCCAGAAATGCATACCTGGAGTACAACATGACAATGTTATTGGGGAACTGTTCCCATATTTCCTGTTGCTGCTCTACTCTGGACTCCCTGCAGTGCTGCTTCTGTTACTCAACACCTTGCTGGCTCGAGTGCTGTACATCAGCCGCCGCTCTCTCCATTCCTCGGTGGATACGCACAGTCGCCACATCAGAGCCCGGTACAACCAGGTGACCGTTCTGCTGATGTGTTTGTCAGTGTCCTGGTTTGTGCTCACGACACCACACACTCTCTTCAAATTTATCGAACGCATTCCTTCCACGCATGAAGAAGAAGCCAGTAACATGTTCTTAAATGTAAGTGTTTTTATGTAGACAGACATTTAGTTTAGACAGGGAATAATGTACCGATATGTAGACAGACCTTTAGTTTAGACAGGGAGTAATGTACCGATATGTAGACAGACCTTTAGTTTAGACAGGGAAGAATGTACCGATATGTAGACAGACCTTTAGTTTAGACAGGGAATAATGTACTGATATGTAGACTGACCTTTAGTTTAGACAGGGAATAATGCCCTGATATGTAGACACACCTTTAGTTTAGACAGGGAATAATGTATTGATATGTAGACACACCTTTAGTTTAGACAGGGAATAATGTACTAATATGTAGACAGACCTTTAGTTTAGACAGGGAATAATGTACTGATATGCCATTGCAGCAAACAATGAGTGAAAGCCGGACGTGGGAACCATGGCCGAGAGGCTAAGTAGGCTTGAACTTGGCTTGGTTGCCTCCCTGACTGAGGTCTGACCATAAAAAATGAGAACATGTCCTCCATTTGTCAGACGTTTAGTAAGCCTACCCCAATGAGTTACTTGTAAATCTTCTTCCTTTCTTTCCGTCTATTTTGCTCTATAATCAACACATCTTTCTATTTCTTCTCCAGGTTTTATTCTTCACATTTCTGTACACCAACCACTCTATCAATTTCTTCCTCTACTGCGTCCTGACAAGAAGGTTTCGTAGAGATGTTGGCAATCTACTCTTTAGAATCTCGTTAAGATTTCAGAGGGCAGTCCACGCCTGCCTGTGCTGCCTGTACAGACCACGTGCTGAATCTGCAAGTACCATGGGGCACCAGCACAACCCCACAGACAGTCTCTTGGAGCAACGTGCGCTACAAGACTGCAGGAAATACAACAACCTTCAGAAGCGTGGGATCACCCAGTTTTAAGACCACCAGCTGCAGCTATCACAGCTGCACATTAATACATGCTACAGCTACAGTCATGCATGATAGTCTGCCACACTACAGTCATGCGTGACAGTCTGCCACACTACAGTCATGCGTGATAGTCTGCCACACTACTGTCATGCGTGATGGTCTTACCACAGCTACAGTCATGCGTGATAGTCTGCCACACTACTGTCATGCGTGATGGTCTTACCACAGCTACAGTCATTCGTGATAGTCTGTCACAGCGACGTACAGTATTGAATGACATAATTAAGTAATCCATGTTTTTGAACTGTGCTTTAATTTGATTTTGTGTAGCATACCAGCGGAATATTGTTTTAAAAATACTTACGATTATCACACCATACTAGGAAAATATTGCACAAAATTAATTTTTGTATACATCGTATCGAACACCTTAGTCTAGTTTTTTTAAAATATCGATACAATTAGGTACTTTTTGTCTACTTTTAGGGCCCTCCGCTAGAGGCAGGGACATTAAACATACACAACGGTGTCCGTCAAGATCTAAGGAACAATTATGCCAAGTTATATCAAGATTGGTCAAACGGTTTTGATATCTATGCGGGACATACATACATATATACATACATACGCCTTACTTTCTGCTTTATATATTGCAGATAAGCATACATAATAGTCTAATAAAAGTCTAATTTTAAATATAACCAGTGAAACAAATGAATGTTTTTACTTAGTGATCATTGTAAAAAAAAACACACGACTCCAGCTTCCAAGCAGTCAATAAGATGTTTTAGATGAAAGAATCACTTCTATTAGTTATAGCATAGACAAACGAATATTCACATCTGACTAGAGTAACACATTTAGTAAAATCACTAAATTAAGTGACTCAGGATAGAAGACTCAAAACAAAAGTCACAATTATACATAAGACACTGAACCATAATCTTCAAATACAAAAACAAAATCTAATAAAATACTCAGAAAGACACAAAGACATGTGAACATGATTAAATATTAGATCCTAATAGCCGCTGTTAGTGAGCCATAAATAGATTTTTAAATCGCATACACAATTTATTTCATATGGAAGCTGTGTATTAAAAAAAAAACAATGAGTGTTTTTAATATAGATCTATGTTGACTGATAACATGTAATAGATATTCATATGCTTTGACAAATGAAGAAGCTTCTCAATGTGGATGAATGTGCCCTAATTGCTCATACTGAACATAAGCTTCAGCTCGCTGCCAACGAATCTTCTTACGCTGCCGTCTCGTCTGATTCAACAATCAGCCTCAGAAAAACAGAAATCTCCCAATAAGATAAACATTGAACAACGATTTTGTCAGCGTTGGACGTGGCAAAATATGTAGGTCATAAGTAGTAGTACGTGGACACATGAATCATTGCATTTCTTACTATTCAGACCAAGAAGAGAAGCCTTATATATATATATATATATATATATATATAACGAAAACAGCAGTGATGTTAAAGAACAAGGGATGATCAGACAGCGACAGAAAACGAAGTTAACAAACAAAACACAGTAACTAGGTCTATCATTGGATGATTTATTGTACTTATATATATTATTGTCAACCAGAAACCTAGAAGTAGAAAGATTAAAAAAAACGCATCCCACATTCATGTTTCTCTAAACTAGATAAGTGTTACACACCTCATGGGTTTTACGTGTGCTTCCTAAATGTTTTCCATCAATAAACAAGAAGCAGATTACAATATTTCTTTAGACACACACACACACACACATAAGTCAGCTCTGCAAGGGTCCCTATAGACTGTAGCTGCCCAGATGAGGCCAGATCCTACCATATCTGACAAGGGAATGAACGATCACTCCATATATTCTCTAGAGAGCCGTGCCTCCGTGTATTCAACGCTGCAAGTTGTGCCGAGTTTGTTTTCTTAAATCAAAAGTTACGGTTTGCGGGCTTTTTCAGTGCACGGGCCAAAGGTTTGGAACTCGCTTCCCGTTGTTGATCTCAGACAAACCACATGCTTCACTACATTCAAGAAGTACATCAAGACTTAGCAGATCAAAACTTGAGATGATGTTTGCCATATTAATTCTTGTTTTTAAGTGTTGAATATTCTCATTGAGCCTACACTATTTGTGTCAAGAGCTCTCTAGAAATTAAATGATTACTATTATGTTTATCAAAAGATGAGTATATATTGAAAGACTAGTCTACTTTTCAATGCTTGTGTATTTTTAAACTCATATATGTATTTACTTATTGTCATGTGGGTTTCCCATTGTGGATGGGAAAGTGGCGGTGGACGCCCTAGCACATGAAGGGTGCTGGCAATAATTGCTCTAGAAGCAGCAAGTACTTCTGAACAAGTTAGGACTATTAACCGAGAGTGGACAAATCCATGTAACCACTAAACAAGATGGAACAATCTTTATTAGACCGGTCCTGTAGGCGCATATTTTTTAGTTCCGACCAAACTATGACTGCCGCCAAAGTAGGAAGCCAGAAGAAATGGTATTGCTTGCTGTATGGTATGCGCTTAGTCTCGATGGTCCACCTGTCGTCGGGAGGCTTTGGGCTAGGATGTAATCATTCTTTGAAGGAACATCCGAAATGTGTAACAATAGCAAACAATTTGCTCCTGATGTAAAGGTGTTTGTAAAGATGTTGGTAAATGTGATTGTAAAGAAGATTGAATCTGTGTTGGAACCATTACACCAGTGTCTATTTCAATTCAATAGGTCAACACCAAAAGTTCAGTTCGGACACATCAGTAAGGACCAGTAAGGACTGGTCAGCATGTATGAGGATGTGGGAAAGACTTCATTCAGTTGGTCAGCATGTATGAGAATGTGGGAAAGACTTCATTCAGTTGGTGAGCATGTATGAGTTAGGATGTGGGAAAGACTTCATTCAGTTGGTGAGCATGTATGAGTTAGGATGTGGGAAAGACTTCATTCAGTTGCTGAGCATGTATGAGTTAGGATGTAGGAAAGATGTTAAGTGAGAACACACAAAGAATGCCATACCTGTCTGATCTTTTCTAAGCCCATTGTGAAGATGAAAGCAATGGTATATAACTCAGTCCAGGTTGGTATCTGTTTGAGTCTATCCAGTATGACATAGCAGTAGATGACCAGAAACACTACATAGCCAATCTGAGGAGATAGACACATAAAATGTAACCCAATAGGCAACGCAAGAATAGGAAAGAGAGAGAGAGAAAGAGAGAGAAAGAGAAGAACAATTTGCACATTCTGAGTATTTAGCGGAACACTTTGATTATATTTTTTAGAGAAATTAACTCAGGTTCTGGCCTACTAGTTGATTATTCCGTAGTTATCGGAACACCTATTTCTGCCTCGCGGAACACTAAAGTTCCGCGGAACTCTGCCCTAGCCTAGTATATCAGTAATACAAAAAAAAAATCGCAACTCAAGTTTCTGCTTTATATATTGCAGATAAGCATACATAATAGTCTAATAAAAGTCTAATTTCAAATATAACCAGTGAAACAAATGAATGTTCTGCTTAACAATTGAAAACAATGACACAAAAAATAAAAAAAAAAACAACAACACACACTGAAAGACGATGTTTTATTTAAAGGTTACTATAGAGACAGACCAGATACACTGAATCCATAATTGTAAAAACGAATATTTCCAGTGTGCCAAAAATCAGACACAATCTATTGTAGAGGCTGAGGGTGATTTTATGACATATTAATAGACTTTCAATCGACTTTGTCCATTCACTGTGTCAAGAATATTCGTTCACTTTTATAACGAGTTTAATTTGTAGATTACTCAGTTTGACAACGTACAACATTGATTGGATTCTTTTATTTTGTAAACAATCATGCCAAAACAATTACATTTTCGGACAGCTTGTAAAACAAACGGATGTGTGTTAGTTTGATGAGTGTTGCTGTGTAGTACGTTCTATTCAAACAATTGTCAGTAGAATGAGTGAAAACTTGGGAATACTCCCCCCCACCCTTTTCAATTAAATTACAACAAAATGTGATGTTTTTATTGGTCGAAACTAATTTACAACGTATAGAAAAAAAAATGAGGGATAGATTCAAACAAATAACATTTGAGTTGATAAACACAAAGTAGGAGGCTCAGTGGTAATGAAAAGAATTCAATGTCAAACCCTCATTGTCAAAAATGCGTTGCTTGTTGCTAATAACAATTGTAATTGCTTGATGATATAAGCAAGCTAAAAAAAAGAAGAAAAAAATATGCTTAGGGGCACTAAATAAAGATGAATTTGATATTTCAGATTCTCGTGTTTTTTTTTCTACTAGGTATTAATTTAGACATATAGATATAAAAATATACAAGAGAAAAAATTCGGAATCTAATGTACATTGACATAGTTTTTGTTTTCTCTATTCTCAGTATCGAGTTATTTAATTATATTATCATTATATTGAAAGAATTCATTGTGCCTATTTATTCTATAAATCAAGTTTTGCACTTGTTTGAGCTTGACATCTGCATCAAGAACCACCATATGTTACTCTAGGGAGCAATGAATGCTTTTTACAGCAGTATTCAAAATTAATAATTGTCTTTCATAAGTCTATAGTTTTAAGCATTCCTAACATCTTAAGATAACTCTAGGCTTTCAACATTTCAATATCATTGTACAAATGGTTTCATTTATTTAAAAAACAGCACAATTAGTCTGAATACATTCGTTAAGGCTAACCAATGCTAAGATTAGTAGATAATGAAATAGGAACTACGACAGCTAAGAATCCAGACTAAGAAAGCGGGCAATAGCCCCAACAGCAAGAAATGAAACTTAAGTGTCACAGAAAACTGAAAGAACAATTAAAATCCTAACCCTACATGACAGGTTTAATTACAAAAATAGCGTTAATGAAAAAATAACTTTCTTGCAGTTAATGATATTCTTTGACGCTAGACACCAACTATATGGAATCATTATTACTACTTAGATTTTCATGTTTATATTTTATAAGGCTATGTAGGAGAATACATAGATGACATGTCAGGTTTGTTTTGATAAACCGATTTTTAGACCATGAAATCTAGGCGCTGGTAATAGATAGATAAAACAACAACAACAACATTGATAGTGAAACAAGACGTCAAGTCAGAACCACTTACTGCATGCGCCCAGAATTTAGTGATAGGAGCATTGTAGAACTCATACACTTTTTTGCCCATCCGAAGGGGACTTTTCTTTTTCCTGAAGGGCATGTGAGAAAAGATTGTGTTATCCACCGCACTATTGCTTCCATCCATGCTTCCCAGAGTTCCGTTTTCTTTCAATGGACTTTGTTGGTTCATTGCTGAGATTGGATCAGCCACGTCTTCATTGTAATTATAATCCTGAAAGGAAACAAAAACGTATCAAACAAATGCAATCAAATAAGCATGCAATATCAAAGATTAAAAAAGTGAAGAGAAACATGGCCAGACTTGTGCTTACATTTCTACAATTAATGGAATGCAGAAGCAACATAATACATTGTATACATTGGATCATAGTCCCAATTCGCAACTTTTATAAAAGAATGTATAATCTGTTCTTAGATGTACTCAATGCTGGAGTTACTTATAAGCAACACAAGCTAGAGCTTAGCTCTTTTTAAAGAAAGAGCTAAAGGAAAGTCTTCGGTCTATTACAAGGTGCCCCAAACAGTAGGTTCTAAATATTACACTACGGATATTGTAATGATATGTATCAAGAAACTTAATTTAACAAGCATATCTATTTAAAATAGAGCTGTTTACAAAGCTTATATCAACTCACTGTGGTCAAAAAGATTCAACACGTTATTTCTCTGACACCCAATAATATTCTAATGCTAGGCCTTTCGATCAAGACATGGAAGACGGTGCGCACAATGTTCCTGAACATTCATTTTCATTATTTTCTTGTTTTTTAAAGTTAGAGAAAACTTATAATTAAACATGAGTTTTCCCAGTGTGGCCAACGAAAAAGGAATTCTGTCCCTAACGCTCAGATCTTATCAGAAGTTTTAAAAACCTTTTTCTGTGTTTTAAGATCTAAACAGACAGACCACACAAAACGTTTAGCGGCTTTTCTCCTTTCGGGGACAACTAAAAACATCCTTACAGTTTTCCGTATGATAACAGAAAGATAAACGTCAAGAATGACGTATCCATCAGCTCTTCGAAAGAAATAATCATGACAGCAGAAAGGGCAATACTTTGAGAACCAGCGAGGGCGTTGTCTAGCAACAAGAAATTAACAAAGCATCTTGTTTGAAAATAAAGCTGTGACGTCAAAGTTTCTTCTCGCCTGCCTCTACATTTGACGTAAAAGTCTAAACCAAGAGTATTGATTGCAATGGTCAGATAACTGGATTGTCATCCAGAGGCCAACGGAGACAGACAGTGGAGTCACCAGGGCAGTTACAGTCAGACATGGGCATACCTTCTACTTTCGCAATTGGTATTTGAACTGGTAGCTACCATAAATGGTCTTTTAAAACTATAACCGGTACACAACACTTGCCATTCATTCATTAGTCAATCTTTTTTTTAAAGTTCAAAAAACAAAAGCAAAAATTAGGAACACGTTAAAGAAAGCGCCTTCTTAAGTCGTAAAGCACGTGATCTATAATGAAAAGTGCATTGTATTCCATGATTTCTTTCATAATACTAAAAAAAAAACATTGTCGGTCAACGTAACCTGAAACAGAGGCAACATGAAGCCTGTGTGGGCCACTACTAGAATACAAACACGTAACCTGAAACTGAATGTGTACTTGAGCCCAAAGCCTGTGTGGGCCACTACAAGAATACAAACACGTAACCTGAAACTGAATGTGTACTTCAGCCCAAAACCTGTGTGGGCCACTACAAGAATACAAACACTCTTTGTACAAACTTCCAACAAAATTTTTGTAAGAAATGATTACCCAGGCTTCTTATTTTCACAAAGCTTATACTAATTCACTCTGTCTGTCTCGTAAAACGTTTGTACACGTTATTTCACTCACACCCAAATCCCAGATCAAGCTGAAATTGTGCATACATATTTCTTTTACCTGACAAAACTAGAATACAAAAAACAACAACAAAAATTAGTTAATTAACTATTGGTAGGTAATTAATTATTTTGTTTGGTATCTCAAACAAGGGAAATAATTTGTACTTGATTGAAGTGGTGGAATAAGCTGATTTAGTCCCCTTTATAGGTCGTCGTCAGAGTCTTAGTAAACACATTATGAAAAATAGGACGAGACTATAGAAACAATAGAAAACTATACTATCTTCCATGTTCACCAGCTCTCCACTAGCAGAGTGATTACTGTGTTGGCTTGACAAGGATTGAGCCATGAGTTTGAATTCAGGTCTGTCCCCTCCCTCCTTTTTTTTTTATTTATATAAATGTTTTTATTATTGTTAGTCTAGATCTATTACAAATGTAATTACATAACTGATCCAAACTAATTCATACAACCATGCTTAATAAAAACCTATTTTTTAAAGAATTAAAAATTTTTTTTTTCTTGTTTCTTTGAATGCAGCCCTTGTGCAGAAGCTGAGAACCATCGCATCAGTTGACAAGTAAGCATTTCGGATTGCGCCAAAACCACAAATTCTGCAGGCTCCACGTTCACTTCAAGAGGTTCTAATCGAAAGCTGGTTCCATGTCACATTAGTCCGTGAGCGAGTCAACAATCACTTCCCTCTCCTTTCAGTCCCGTATCGCCGTTACTTCATCAAAGTCAATGTTAGATGAATTAAATTAGTCGCGCCATCTCGTCTCTCTGTTCTGCTGAACTTTCCGGCTGTCGGTGCTGGCATGTCATAAAAACTACAATCAATATTCAAATGTGATTCAATATTTGTCAAACGTGAAACAAAATCTAAGGTGAAGTCTGGATGAAACTAGTCAAATGAAACACGTACGCGAAATAATTAGTTCGCAAAAAAAAAAGTGTGTAATTAACAAAATTCTTGCATATCAATATACTGCAGAATAAAAAAGATTTCTAAACCACATTGCGAAACAATAATTTAATTGTAACAAATGGTCCACCAAAAGTTCACCAGGATTCGAACAAGGGACTTCCGGTTCCAAGTGCTTTACCCCTCAGCCACAGCATCTCCATATATTAGCGTACACGTTTATTTTTTTAAATAATAATTATCAAACTTATCCATACATTCAAAATTAATATAACAAGTTACGTGTAATAAAGAGAAACTAAAAAAGATTTTTTCTTCTTACAAAATTTGACAAATTGGCAACACGAAAAAAATAATTCTTGACCTACTGTTACAGTTGTGTACAAATGACTTAACAAGACTTTCCCCTCGCAAATAAAAATTAATATCACCATTGTCATACAAAACAGACATAGATCTAGCTAGATCTAGTTCAAGGTCTAAGTCTAGAACTAGATCTAGAAATAGATCTAAGTCTAGATCTAGATACAAGTCACTTTCGGAAAAGAAAAAAGTAGCCGTTGCTTCAAAACTTTGAATGATCTAAAATATCATGATGTCCGATTTTCATTTTCTCTAATAGCTGCTAAGATCTAAACGGGACGGACAAACAGGCCACACAAAACTAATAGCGTCTTTTCCCCTTTCGGGGGCCGCTAAAAATTGAGATTTAGTGGGTGGTGAAACTAATGTAACTTTTTATCAGTGCACTCCTCGGCACATAAGTAAAGACAAACTTTGAATTTCGACCGCTTGTGAAGGGTTCCCGCCAACAGCAGTAGGCTGGCTAGGGTTAGGGTTGCAGCTACGGCTTCCAGAGTGCCCACACCTACCGCTTCACTGCTTGCCTGTCGCCACGGGGCTTTGGTTTGTATTTTTTGGGCATGACAAGCGACTTGCGTTGGACTTTGGATTTAAGTGAGGAGGATTCGCGCAACACGTCGACCTCACTCTCTTGCCCTAAAGTCCATCCTTTTCCGGAAGCAAGATTTGGTCAAGACGTCCGGGGATAAGTTTGGGTGCAGTGGGTGACCAGAGACTTTCTGTGTGCCTTGTCCTGCTCTTGATTGCTCCACAGCACCGTGCTGGTATTTGCCTTTCTGTCCGATTTGTCTAGTTTTGTGACGTTACGCACATGCCGCCAAGTCCAGACATCACATG
>JAZGLO010001959.1:0-14124 GCA_036873155.1 Biomphalaria sudanica
AGTTATGTGTTGTTTACAGTGGAGCTTTATCAGGTACAGGTAGATTCAGAGTTATGTGTTGTTTACAGTGGAGCTTTATCAAGAGACGTTTAAATTTAGATTTAATGATAACAGGGTCGGCCATATTGAAATTCGCGAGCTTCGAGGGCGAGTTGGGAAGCTCTGATAATATTGCAAATAAAAATGTAATATCACATAGTTAAAAAAACCTGATCAATGTACTTTTAGTCTTTTAATTTTTTCTAATGTTGTATACAAAATAAGTGAAAGTGATATTCTTAAAAAACTTATGGGAATAATATTTAATAGCAATTATGTGTTATTTCTTCAAAAAGGGGGACAATCTCACTGATACATTACGTATTCACCATAGACTATTCACATACTTAAGCATAAGTATCATTTTAGTTGTTCATTTGTCAAAAAATGTGCATATCAGTTCAATAGAAATAAAAAAAAAAGAACAACAAACAAACCAAAATGTGTTGAGGGAGTTTTAAAACATTCAAGACAGTAAAACATTTACTTCATCAATCTGTATGTTCAAATAATTTAGGACAAAACGATTTTGCGTTATAACTTTTGCATGGTCAGTGTGACATTCAGAAATGACATGAATGCTACAGAAAAACTAGACTACAATTGTTAAGTTCCCCTGAGTCCCATGAATGTAACGATGGGCTTAGTGGTAAATAATGTTTTAATGAGTTCAATAATTAATAAAGCGATCTTTCTAACATTTTGATAAATGTGTTGACACGCAGTATACGTTTCTTTGACAAGTTTCAGCTTGATAAGATAATGAAAAATGTAAAAAAAAAACAACACGTATTAAATTTGTAACTAAGAACAATTGGACTAAGCCAAAAATGTGTGAGTTAATAGTAGGAATTGAAATACGACTAACAATATCACTTTGGCTCTAGGATACTAAGTCTCTATACTGATAGCCATGGAGAAACACACTTGACATTAAAACAAACTTTTGAAACCACACACTAATGAGTGAAAAGAAATCACACAATGATAAGAAACGCAATCAGTAATAGCTAAAAAAAATCACACACTAAAAAGTAAGAAAACTACAGACTACAAAAGAATACGTGCTCTATATCTGTTTCTGTTGGCGTATCTACTTAAAGGCACATTTCTTGTGTTCCTACATACACATTGTTTTTGTTTGTTTTCTTCCCAAATATTTCTTTGATTTTGTTTATTCTTGAAGACTACAATTTGTTACAATAATAATAATAAAACAAGGTTACAAAGACAGTTTGTATGGAAACACAAACTCAAAATCGGCCTAGGCAGGCTTCAATATTTTCAGAAAGAAGATCCAAATGAAATTATATCAAAGACAAATGAGAGATAAGAATGGAAAAAAGAAGGTTGACAGATCTTGTGTAGTGCCCCAACGGTTCAGCAGATCAAAGGATAGGTGCAAGTGAATGCAAAGTTAGATGTGAACCTGGCCTAACTAGTTCCCCTTTCAGACCTTGTGGTTTATAGGGCAGATGATGTAAAGATCATCTGTTTCTGTGGCCTACGGTTTACGAGGGTGTCATGTAGCCATCACAACGACCAACCACCTATACTTTTCCCCAACTAATGTCAGGTACCCATTAGAGCTGGGTGGACTCAGAGGCGCCCAAAGATTCCGAAGTTGAAAATCCCAGACTTCACCAGAATTCAAACCCGGGACCCCCGGTTCGGAAGCCAAGCGCATTACCGCTCGGCTACCGCGCCTCCTCTGGCCTAACTGAAGTCTTATAATTGATGTAATTGTTTTGAAAAGGCTCAATCTCTTATTTGTATGCAATGTATAAGATTACTATTCGTTTTAAATTATGTCTAACTTATAATGCATACTAAATAGCTTTTTCTCTTAAAAAAAAACTGCTTGCATAAGTGATTTAAAAAATTTGATTTTTCGCTTTCAGAAAAAAAAGTAGCCGTTGCATCAGAACTTTGAATGGTCTAAAATATTGTGATGTCGGATTTTCACTTTTCTAGTTTACGAGATCTAAACGGGACGGAGGGACAGACATTTCACACAAAACTAATAGCGTCTTTTCCCCTTTCGGGGGCCGCTAAAATGAACCCACGCTCATTAATGCGGTTGTTTCTCCTATGTTTAGAAGTATGCACAGAGAATGTTGGAGTTTGTAATATTCGAACGAGAACAGTGAGACTCTCTGGTATGACATAGGAAAGTGCGGATATTTGACTGACACACTGTGAGTCTTCATTTCCACTTTGTTTAGTTCAGTGGATATTTGACTGACACACTGTGAGTCTTCATTTCCACTTTGTTTAGTTCAGTGGATATTTGACTGACACACTGTGAGTCTTCATTTCCACTTTGTTTAGTTCAGTGGATATTTGACCTACACACTGTGAGTCTTCATTTCCGCTTTGTTTAGTTCAGTGGATATTTGACTGACACACTGTGAGTCTTCATTTCCACTTTGTTTAGTTCAGTGGATATTTGACTGACACACTGTGAGTCTTCATTTCCGCTTTGTTTAGTTCAGTGGATATTTGACTGACACACTGTGAGTCTTCATTTCCACTTGTTTAGTTCAGTGGATATTTGACTGACACACTGTGAGTCTTCATTTCCACTTTGTTTAGTTCAGTGGATATTTGACTGACACACTGTGAGTCTTCATTTCCACTTTGTTTAGTTCAGTGGATATTTGACTGACACACTGTGAGTCTTCATTTCCACTTTGTTTAGTTCAGTGGATATTTGACTGACACGCTGTGAGTCTTCATTTCCACTTTGTTTAGTTCAGCACGTTGCCAACATTTGCATGTACACGATGACGTCGACAAAATAGGTCGTCATGGAAGAAAAAAAAAAAAGCATAAATCTGTTTCTGATTACTTTTTTTCGTGTATTTTCATATCCTAACAGTGGGTGTTAAACAATGTGTAGAGAAATGAAACAAACTGCAATGTTACAAAATTAGTTTCAAACAAACTGTGATCTAATGTTACAAACATTCGCGATTTTGTTCTTTCCTCAGGGTCCAAGAGGCCATAAATGCATACCTGGAGTACAACATGACAATGTTATTGGAGAACTGTTCCCATATTTCCTGCTGCTGCTCTACTCTGGACTTCCTGCAGTGCTGCTTCTGTTACTCAACACCTTGCTGGCTCGAGTGCTGTACATCAGCCGCCGCTCTCTCCATTCCTCGGTGGATACGCACAGTCGCCACATCAGAGCCCGGTACAACCAGGTGACCGTTCTGCTGATGTGTTTGTCAGTGTCCTGGTTTGTGCTCACGACACCACACACTCTCTTCAAATTTATCGAACGCATTCCTTCCACGCATGAAGAAGAAGCCAGTAACATGTTCTTAAATGTAAGTGTTTTTATGTAGACAGACATTTAGTTTAGACAGGGAATAATGTACCGATATGTAGACAGACCTTTAGTTTAGACAGGGAGTAATGTACCGATATGTAGACAGACCTTTAGTTTAGACAGGGAAGAATGTACCGATATGTAGACAGACCTTTAGTTTAGACAGGGAATAATGTACTGATATGTAGACAGACCTTTAGTTTAGACATGGAATAATGCCCTGATATGTAGACACACCTTTAGTTTAGACAGGGAATAATGTATTGATATGTAGACACACCTTTAGTTTAGACAGGGAATAATGTACTAATATGTAGACACACCTTTAGTTTAGACAGGGAATAATGTACTAATATGTAGACAGACCTTTAGTTTAGACAGGGAATAATGTACTGATATGCCATTGCAGCAAACAATGAGTGAAAGCCGGACGTGGGAAGCATGGCCGAGAGGCTAAGTAGGCTTGAACTTGGCTTGGTTTGGCTACCTATGAAGGGGGTTGAGGTTCGACACCCGACTCGAGCAGAGTTGTGTTTACTGAGCGCCTAAAGGAAAACTCCCATCTCCCAGATACCCCTCCCCCCACTGGTCCACAAATGAGATTGAACCATAGCGCTCTGAGCAGGCTATGAGCATGAAAGTAGCGCTATATAAAAGCTATAATTTATTTATTTATTTATCACACTTTAGGCCAATGCCTCCCTGACTGAGGTCTGACCATAAAAAATGAGAACATGTCCTCCATTTGTCAGACGTTTAGTAAGCCTACCCCAATGAGTTACTTGTAAATCGTCTTCCTTTATTTCCGTCTATTTTGCTCTATAATCAACACATCTTTCTATTTCTTCTCCAGGTTTTATTCTTCACATTTCTGTACACCAACCACTCTATCAATTTCTTCCTCTACTGCGTCCTGACAAGAAGGTTTCGTAGAGATGTTGGCAATCTACTCTTTAGAATCTCGTTAAGATTTCAGAGGGCAGTCCACGCCTGCCTGTGCTGCCTGTACAGACCACGTGCTGAATCTGCAAGTACCATTGGACACCAGCACAACCACACAGACAGTCTCTTGGAGCAACGTGCTCTACAAGACTGCAGGAAATACAACAACCTTCAGAAGCGTGGGATCACCCAGTTTTAAGACCACCAGTTGCAGCTATCACAGCTGCACATTAATACATGCTACAGCTACAGTCATGCATGATAGTCTGCCACACTACAGTCATGCGTGATAGTCTGCCACACTACTGTCATGCGTGATGGTCTTACCACAGCTACAGTCATGCGTGATAGTCTGCCACACTACTGTCATGCGTGATGGTCTTACCACAGCTACAGTCATGCGTGATAGTCTGTCACAGCGACGTACAGTATTGATTGACATAATTAAGTAATCCATGTTTTTGAACTGTGCTTTAATTTGATTTTGTGTAGCATACCAGCGGAATATTGTTTTAAAAATACTTACGATTATCACACCATACTAGGAAAATATTGCACAAAATTAATTTTCGTATACATCGTATCGAACACCTTAGTCTAGTTTTTTTTAAATATCGATACAATTAGGTACTTTTTGTCTACTTTTAGGGCCCTCCGCTAGAGGCAGGGACATTAAACATACACAACGGTGTCCGTCAAGATCTAAGGAACAATTATGCCAAGTTATATCAAGATTGGTCAAACGGTTTTGATATCTATGCGGGACATACATACATATATACCTACATACGCCTTACTTTCTGCTTTATATATTGCAGATAAGCATACATAATAGTCTAATAAAAGTCTAATTTCAAATATAACCAGTGAAACAAATGCATGTTTTTACTTAGTGATCATTGTAAAAAAAAACACACGACTCCAGCTTCCAAGCAGTCAATAAGATGTTTTAGATGAAAGAATCACTTCTATTAGTTATAGCATAGACAAACGAATATTCACATCTGACTAGAGTAACACATTTAGTAAAATCACTAAATTAAGTGACTCAGGAGAGAAGACTCAAAACAAAAGTCACAATTAGACATAAAACACTGAACCATAATCTTCAAATACAAAAACAAAATCTAATAAAATACTCAGAAAGACACAAAGACATGTGAACATGATTAAATATTAGATCCTAATAGCCGCTGTTAGTGAGCCATAAATAGATTTTTAAATCGCATACACAATTTATTTCATATGGAAGCTGTGTATTAAAAAAACAATGAGTGTTTTTAATATAGATCTATGTTGACTGATAACATGTAATAGATTTTCATATGCTTTGACAAATGAAGAAGCTTCTCAATGTGGATGAATGTGCCCTAATTGCTCATACTGAACATAAGCTTCAGCTCGCTGCCAACGAATCTTCTTACGCTGCCGCCTCGTCTATTTCAACAATCAGCCTCAGAAAAACAGAAATCTCCCAATAAGATAAACATTGAACGTAAAATGAAAATATGCTGCCATTGACAGGTGTAGTTGGTGAAAAGAGAATTTCAAGTCGATCACCGACGACGAACAACGATTTTGTCAGCGTTGGACGTGGCAAAATATGTAGGTCATAACTAGTAGTACGTGGACACATGAATCATTGCATTTCTTACTATTCAGACCAAGAAGAGAAGCCTTATATATATATATGTATAACGAAAACAGCAGTGATGTTAAAGAACAAGGGATGATCAGACAGCGACAGAAAACGAAGTTAACAAACAAAACACAGTAACTAGGTCTATCATTGGATGATTTATTGTACTTATATATATTATTGTCAACCAGAAACCTAGAAGTAGAAAGATTTAAAAAAAACGCATCCCACATTCATGTTTCTCTAAACTAGATAAGTGTTACACACCTCATGGGTTTTACGTGTGCTTCCTAAATGTTTTCCATCAATAAACAAGAAGCAGATTACAATACTTCTTTAGACACACACACACACACAAGTCAGCTCTGCAAGGGTCCCTATAGACTGTAGCTGCCCAGATGAGGCCAGATCCTACCATATCTGACAAGGGAATGAACGATCACTCCATATATTCTCTAGAGAGCCTTGCCTGCGTGTATTCAACGCTGCAAGTTGTGCCGAGTTTGTTTTTTTAAATCAAAAGTTACGGTTTGCGGGCTTTTTCAGTGCACGGGCCAAAGGTTTGGAACTCGCTTCCCGTTGTTGATCTCAGATAAACCACATGCTTCACTACATTCAAGAAGTACATCAAGACTTAGCAGATCAAAACTTGAGATGATGTTTGCCATATTAATTCTTGTTTTTAAGTGTTGAATATTCTCATTGAGCCTACACTATTTGTGTCTCAAGAGCTCTCTAGAAATTAAATGATTACTATTATGTTTATCAAAAGATGAGTATATATTGAAAGACTAGTCTACTTTTCAATGCTCGTGTATTTTTAAACTCATATATGTATTTACTTATTGTCATGTGGGTTTCCCATTGTGGATGGGAAAGTGGCGGTGGACGCCCTAGCACATGAAGGGTGCTGGCAATAATTGCTCTAGAAGCAGCAAGTACTTCTGAACAAGTTAGGACTATTAACCGAGAGTGGACAAATCCATGTAACCACTAAACAAGATGGAACAATCTTTATTAGACCGGTCCTGTAGGCGAATATTTTTTAGTTCCGACCAAACTATGACTGCCGCCAAAGTAGGAAGCCAGAAGAAATGGTATTGCTTGCTGTATGGTATGCGCTTAGTCTCGATGGTCCACCTGTCGTCGGGAGGCTTTGGGCTAGGATGTAATCATTCTTTGAAGGAACATCCGAAATGTGTAACAATAGCAAACAATTTGCTCCTGATGTAAAGGTGTTTGTAAAGATGTTGGTAAATGTGATTGTAAAGAAGATTGAATCTGTGTTGGAACCATTACACCAGTGTCTATTTCAATTCAATAGGTCAACACCAAAAGTTCAGTTCGGACACACCAGTAAGGACCAGTAAGGACTGGTCAGCATGTATGAGTTAGGATGTGGGAAAGACTTCATTCAGTTGGTCAGCATGTATGAGTATGTGGGAAAGACTTCATTCAGTTGGTCAGCATGTATGAGAATGTGGGAAACACTTCATTCAGTTGGTGAGCATGTATGAGTTAGGATGTGGGAAAGACTTCATTCAGTTGGTCAGCATGTATGAGTTAGGATGTAGGAAAGACTTCATTCAGTTGGTGAGCATGTATGAGTTAGGATGTGGGAAAGACTTCATTTAGTCGGTCACCATGTATGAGTTAGGATGTGGGAAAGACTTTATTCAGTTGGTCAGCATGTATGAGTTAGGATGTAGGAAAGACTTCATTCAGTTGGTGAGCATGTATGAGTTAGGATGTGGGAAAGACTTCATTCAAATGGTCAGCATGTATGAGTTAGGATGTGGGAAAGACTTCATTCAGTTGGTGAGCATGTATGAGTTAGGATGTGGGAAAGACTTCATTCAGTTGGTGAGCATGTATGAGTTAGGATGTGGGAAAGACTTCATTCAGTTGGTCAGCATGTATGAGTTAGGATGTGGGAAAGACTTCATTCAGTTGGTGAGCATGTATGAGTTAGGATGTGGGAAGACTTCATTCAGTCGGTCAGCATGTATGAGTTAGGATGTGGGAAAGACTTCATTCAGTTGGTGAGCATGTATGAGTTAGGATGTGGGAAAGACTTCATTCAGTTGGTGAGCATGTATGAGTTAGGATGTGGGAAAGATGTTAAGTGAGAACACACAAAGATTGCCATACCTGTCTGATCTTTTCTAAGCCCATTGTGAAGATGAAAGCAATGGTATATAACTCAGTCCAGGTTGGTATCTGTTTGAGTCTATCCAGTATGACATAGCAGTAGATGACCAGAAACACTACATAGCCAATCTGAGGAGATAGACACATAAAATGTAACCCAATAGGCAACGCAAGAATAGGAAAGAGAGAGAGAGAAAGAGAGAGAAAGAGAAAGAGAAGAACAATTTGCACATTCTGAGTATTTAGCGGAACACTTTGATTATATTTTTTAGAGAAATTAACTCAGGTTCTGGCCTACTAGTTGAATATTCCGTAGTTATCGGAACACCTATTTCTGCCTCGCGGAACACTAAAGTTCCGCGGAACTCTGCCCTAGCCTAGTATATCAGTAATACAAGAAAAAATCGCAACTCAAGTTTGTCTTCCTCCAAGCTAGCAACAATGTTCTGCTTAACAATTGGAAACAATGACACAAAAAAAAAAAAAAAAAACAACACACACACACTGAAAGACGATGTTTTATTTAAAGGTTACTAAAGAGACAGACCCAATACACTGAATCCATAATTGTAAAAACGAATATTTCCAGTGTGCCAAAAATCAGACACAATCTATTGTAGAGGCTGAGGGTGATTTTATGACATATTAATAGACTTTCAATCGACTTTGTCCATTCACTGTGTCAAGAATATTCGTTCACTTTTATAACGAGTTTAATTTGTAGATTACTCAGTTTGACAACATACAACATTGATTGGATTCTTTTATTTTGTAAACAATCATGCCAAAACAATTACATTTTCGGACAGCTTGTAAAACAAACGGATGTGTGTTAGTTTGATGAGTGTTGCTGTGTAGTACGTTCTATTCAAACAATTGTCAGTAGAATGGATGAAAACTTGGGAATACTCCCCCCCCCTTTTCAATTAAATTACAACAAAATGTGATGTTTTTATTGATCGAAACTAATTTACAACGTATAGAAAAAAAATATGAGGGATAGATTCAAACAAATAACATTTGAGTTGATAAACACAAAGTAGGAGGCTCAGTGGTAATGAAAAGAATTCAATGTCAAACCCTCATTGTCAAAAATGCGTTGCTTGTTGCTAATAACAATTGTAATTGCTTGATGATATAAGCAAGCTAAAAAAAAAAGAAGAAAAAAATATGCTTAGGGGCACTAAATAAAGATGAATTTGATATTTCAGATTCTCGTGTTTTTTTTTCTACTAGATATTAATTTAGACATATAGATATAAAAATATACAAAAGAAAACATTCGGAATCTAATGTACATTGACATAGTTTTTGTTTTCTCTATTCTCAGTATCGAGTTATTTAATTATATTATCATTATATTGAAAGAATTCATTGTGCCTATTTATTCTATAAATCAAGTTTTGCACTTGTTTGAGCTTGACATCTGCATCAAGAACCACCATATGTCACTCTAGGGAGCAATGAATGCTTTTTACAGCAGTATTCAAAATTAATAATTGTCTTTCATAAGTCTATAATTTTAAGCATTCCTAACATCTTAAGATAACTCTAGGCTTTCAACATTTCAATATCATTGTACAAATGGTTTCATTTATTTAAAAAACAGCACAATTAGTCTGAATACATTCGTTAAGGCTAACCAATGCTAAGATTAGTAGATAATGAAATAGGAACTACGACAGCTAAGAATCCAGACTAAGAAAGCGGGCAATAGCCCCAACAGCAAGAAATGAAACTTAAGTGTCACAGAAAACTGAAAGAACAATTAAAATCCTAACCCTACATGACAGGTTTAATTACAAAAATAGCGTTAATGAAAAAATAACTTTCTTGCAGTTAATGATATTCTTTGACGCTAGACACCAACTATATGGAATCATTATTACTACTTAGATTTTCATGTTTATATTTTGTAAGGCTATGTAGGAGAATACATAGATGACATGTCAGGTTTGTTTTGATAAACCGATTTTTAGACCATGAAATCTAGGCGCTGGTAATAGATAGATAAAACAACAACAACAACATTGATAGTGAAACAAGACGTCAAGTCAGAACCACTTACTGCATGCGCCCAGAATTTAGTGATAGGAGCATTGTAGAACTCATACACTTTTTTGCCCATCCGAAGGGGACTTTTCTTTTTCCTGAAGGGCATGTGAGAAAAGATTGTGTTATCCACCGCACTATTGCTTCCATCCATGCTTCCCAGAGTTCCGTTTTCTTTCAATGGACTTTGTTGGTTCATTGCTGAGATTGGATCAGCCACGTCTTCATTGTAATTATAATCCTGAAAGGAAACAAAAACGTATCAAACAAATGCAATCAAATAAGCATGCAATATCAAAGATTAAAAAAGTGAAGAGAAACATGGCCAGACTTGTGCTTACATTTCTACAATTAATGGAATGCAGAAGCAACATAATACATTGTATACATTGGATCATAGTCCCAATTCGCAACTTTTATAAAAGAATGTATAATCTGTTCTTAGATGTACTCAATGCTGGAGTTACTTATAAGCAACACAAGCTAGAGCTTAGCTCTTTTTAAAGAAAGAGCTAAAGGAAAGTCTTCGGTCTATTACAAGGTGCCCCAAACAGTTCAGGAACTGATCAAGTGTAAATCAGTCCTGATATACTTGTGGCATGACGTGGTTATCAAAATTATGATTCCAAAGTTTGTACACAGTCAACAATTTTGTATTTCTTGGAAAGGACAAGACGGAGCAATCAACTCTGTACTTTTCTGTAGCAACATTCTTGCTAAATACTTGAACTATGTATTAATTTATTAATCAATTGAATTAATGTAACGAGGTTATGAAGTAGGTTCTAAATATTACACTACGGATATTGTAATGATATGTATCAAGAAACTTAATTTAACAAGTATATCTATTTAAAATAGAGCTGTTTACAAAGCTTATATCAACTCACTGTGGTCAAAAAGATTCAACACGTTATTTCTCTGACACCCAATAATATTCTAATGCTAGGCCTTTCGATCAAGACATGGAAGACGGTGCGCACTATGTTCCTGAACATTCATTTTCATTATTTTCTTGTTTTTTAAAGTTAGAGAAAACTTATAATTAAACATGAGTTTTCCCAGTGTGGCCAACGAAAAAGGAATTCTGTCCCTAACGCTCAGATCTTATCAGAAGTTTTAAAAACCTTTTTCTGTGTTTTAAGATCTAAACAGACAGACCACACAAAACGTTTAGCGGCTTTTCTCCTTTCGGGGACAACTAAAACATCCTTACAGTTTTCCGTATGATAACAGAAAGATAAACGTCAAGAATGACGTATCCATCAGCTCTTCGAAAGAAATAATCATGACAGCAGAAAGGGCAATACTTTGAGAACCAGCGAGGGCGTTGTCTAGCAACAAGAAATTAACAAAGCATCTTGTTTGAAAATAAAGCTGTGACGTCAAAGTTTCTTCTCGCCTGCCTCTACATTTGACGTAAAAGTCTAAACCAAGAGTATTGATTGCAATGGTCAGATAACTGGATTGTCATCCAGAGGCCAACGGAGACAGACAGTGGAGTCACCAGGGCAGTTACAGTCAGACATGGGCATACCTTCTACTTTCGCAATTGGTATTTGAACTGGTAGCTACCATAAATGGTCTTTTAAAACTATAACCGGTACACAACACTTGCCATTCATTCATTAGTCAATCTTTTTTTTAAAGTTCAAAAAACAAAAGCAAAAATTAGGAACACGTTAAAGAAAGCGCCTTCTTAAGTCGTAAAGCACGTGATCTATAATGAAAAGTGCATTGTATTCCATGATTTCTTTCATAATACTAAAAAAAAAACATTGTCGGTCAACGTAACCTGAAACAGAGGCAACATGAAGCCTGTGTGGGCCACTACTAGAATACAAACACGTAACCTGAAACTGAATGTGTACTTGAGCCCAAAGCCTGTGTGGGCCACTACAAGAATACAAACACGTAACCTGAAACTGAATGTGTACTTCAGCCCAAAACCTGTGTGGGCCACTACAAGAATACAAACACTCTTTGTACAAACTTCCAACAAAAGTTTTGTAAGAAATGATTACCCAGGCTTCTTATTTTCACAAAGCTTATACTAATTCACTCTGTCTGTCTCGTAAAACGTTTGTACACGTTATTTCACTCACACCCAAATCCCAGATCAAGCTGAAATTGTGCATACATATTTCTTTTACCTGACAAAACTAGAATACAAAAAACAACAACAAAAATTAGTTAATTAACTATTGGTAGGTAATTAATTATTTTGTTTGGTATCTCAAACAAGGGAAATAATTTGTACTTGATTGAAGTGGTGGAATAAGCTGATTTAGTCCCCTTTATAGGTCGTCGTCAGAGTCTTAGTAAACACATTATGAAAAATAGGACGAGACTATAGAAACAATAGAAAACTATACTATCTTCCATGTTCACCAGCTCTCCACTAGCAGAGTGATTACTGTGTTGGCTTGACAAGGATTGAGCCATGAGTTTGAATTCAGGTCTGTCCCCTCCCTCCTTTTTTTTTTATTTATATAAATGTTTTTATTATTGTTAGTCTAGATCTATTACAAATGTAATTACATAACTGATCCAAACTAATTCATACAACCATGCTTAATAAAAACCTATTTTTTAAAGAATTAAAAATTTTTTTTTTCTTGTTTCTTTGAATGCAGCCCTTGTGCAGAAGCTGAGAACCATCGCATCAGTTGACAAGTAAGCATTTCGGATTGCGCCAAAACCACAAATTCTGCAGGCTCCACGTTCACTTCAAGAGGTTCTAATCGAAAGCTGGTTCCATGTCACATTAGTCCGTGAGCGAGTCAACAATCACTTCCCTCTCCTTTCAGTCCCGTATCGCCGTTACTTCATCAAACTCAATGTTAGATGAATTAAATTAGTCGCGCCATCTCGTCTCTCTGTTCTGCTGAACTTTCCGGCTGTCGGTGCTGGCATGTCATAAAAACTACAATCAATATTCAAATGTGATTCAATATTTGTCAAACGTGAAACAAAATCTAAGGTGAAGTCTGGATGAAACTAGTCAAATGAAACACGTACGCGAAATAATTAGTTCGCAAAAAAAAAGTGTGTAATTAACAAAATTCTTGCATATCAATATACTGCAGAATAAAAAAGATTTCTAAACCACATTGCGAAACAATAATTTAATTGTAACAAATGGTCCACCAAGAGTTCACCAGGATTCGAACAAGGGACTTCCGGTTCCAAGCGCTTTACCCCTCAGCCACAGCATCTCCATATATTAGCGTACACGTTTATTTTTTTAAATAATAATTATCAAACTTATCCATACATTCAAAATTAATATAACAAGTTACGTGTAATAAAGAGAAACTAAAAAAGATTTTTTCTTCTTACAAAATTTGACAAATTGGCAACACGAAAAAAATAATTCTTGACCTACTGTTACAGTTGTGTACAAATGACTTAACAAGACTTTCCCCTCGCAAATAAAAATTAATATCACCATTGTCATACAAAACAGACATAGATCTAGCTAGATCTAGTTCAAGGTCTAAGTCTAGAACTAGATCTAGAAATAGATCTAAGTCTAGATCTAGATACAAGTCACTTTCGGAAAAGAAAAAAGTAGCCGTTGCTTCAAAACTTTGAATGATCTAAAATATCATGATGTCCGATTTTCATTTTCTCTAATAGCTGCTAAGATCTACGCCACGGGGCTTTGGTTTGTATTTTTTGGGCATGACAAGCGACTTGCGTTGGAATTTGGATTTAAGTGAGGAGGATTCGCGCAACACGTCGACCTCACTCTCTTGCCCTAAAGTCCATCCTTTTCCGGAAGCAAGATTTGGTCAAGACGTCCGGGGATAAGTTTGGGTGCAGTGGATGACCAGAGACTTTCTGTGTGCCTTGTCCTGCTCTTGATTGCTCCACAGCACCGTGCTGGTATTTGCCTTTCTGTCCGATTTGTCTAGTTTTGTGACGTTACGCACATGCCGCCAAGTCCAGACATCACATG
>JAZGLO010001960.1:0-12334 GCA_036873155.1 Biomphalaria sudanica
AATATAATCCCCGGCAAGTGTAATCGTCACAGATTGTTAGATTTCAATAAATTACTCAGCAAGCGTTTGGGTTTCTTGTTCGGGTGTATTCAATGTAGTTGAACGACAGCACATAATCAACAAACATCGATTTTTAACTAATGAAAAGATGTGGTCAACACTGATGAACAATGAATAATAAGTTTAATCCAATAAAAGGCCACAGTCAGAGTCTCTGTCAAATAAAACACGTTTTTACCCAAGAGAATCCTATTGCTAACTGATTTTCATCTCTAACCCAAAATATCCCAAGCATCACTAGTCCCGTTCAATATACATCTCCTATGGTGCGTCTCTAACTAACTAATAATATAAACTAGGTGCCTAACAATACTCACTGTCTCCGCAGTAATAGCATCTTGTATGCAAACACTGCTCCAACCACAGATACCAGGACAAGAACGGCCACAATGATAGAAATGACCACCAGCTTGAGTGACCCTGTGTTCTAAATGAACATGTAAAACATTGAGACAGTTCTTAGAGATAAAAGTTATTGGTAAATACATCAGCCATGAGGCAACATGTTCATAAATATTATAGAAGTGTGACAAGTATGTGACATTGTTTGAATGTTGGAGTCTGACAAGTATGTGACAATGTTTGAATGTTGGAGTGTGACAAGTATGTGACATTGTTTGAATGTTGGAGTGTGACAAGTATGTGTCATTGTTTGAATGTTGGAGTGTGACAAGTATGTGACATTGTTTCAATGTTGGAGTGTGACAAGTATGTGACATTGATTGAATGTTGGAGTGTGACAAGTATGTGACATTGATTGAATGTTGGAGTGTGACAAGTATGTGACATTGTTTGAATGTTGGAGTGTGACAAGTATGCGACATTGTTTCAATGTTGGAGTGTGACAAGTATGTGACATTGTTTGAATGTTGGAGTGTGACAAGCATGTGACATTGTTTGAATGTTGGAGTGTGACAAGCATGTGACATTGTTTGAATGTTGGAGTGTGACAAGTATGTGACATTGTTTGAATGTTGGAGTGTGACAAGCATGTGGCATTGTTTGAATGTTGGAGTGTACCAAGCATGTGACATTGTTTGAATGTTGGAATGTGACAAGCATGTGACATTGTTTGAATGTTGGAGTGTGACAAGCATGTGACATTGTTTGAATGTTGGAGTCTGACAAGTATGTGACAATGTTTGAATGTTGGAGTGTGACAAGTATGTGACATTGTTTGAATGTTGGAGTGTGACAAGTATGTGTCATTGTTTGAATGTTGGAGTGTGACAAGTATGTGACATTGTTTCAATGTTGGAGTGTGACAAGTATGTGACATTGATTGAATGTTGGAGTGTGACAAGTATGTGACATTGTTTGAATGTTGGAGTGTGACAAGTATGTGACATTGTTTGAATGTTGGAGTGTGACAAGTATGCGACATTGTTTCAATGTTGGAGTGTGACAAGTATGTGACATTGTTTCAATGTTGGAGTGTGACAAGTATGTGACATTGTTTGAATGTTGGAGTGTGACAAGCATGTGACATTGTTTGAATGTTGGAGTGTGACAAGCATGTGACATTGTTTGAATGTTGGAGTGTGACAAGTATGTGACATTGTTTGAATGTTGGAGTGTGACAAGCATGTGGCATTGTTTGAATGTTGGAGTGTGACAAGTATGTGGCATTGTTTGAATGTTGGAGTGTGACAAGTATGTGACATTGTTTGAATGTTGGAGTGTGACAAGTATGTGACATTGTTTGAATGTTGGAGTGTGACAAGTATGTGTCATTGTTTCAATGTTGGAGTGTGACAAGTATGTGACATTGTTTGAATGTTGGAGTGTGACAAGTATGTGACATTGTTTGAATGTTGGAGTGTGACAAGTATGTGACATTGTTTGAATGTTGGAGTGTGACAAGTATGTGACATTGTTTGAATGTTGGAGTGTGACAAGTATGTGACATTGTTTGAATGTTGGAGTGTGACAAGCATGTGACATTGTTTGAATGTTGGAGTGTACCAAGCATGTGACATTGTTTGAATGTTGGAATGTGACAAGCATGTGACATTGTTTGAATGTTGGAGTGTGACAAGCATGTGACATTGTTTGAATGTTGGAGTGTGACAAGTATGTGACATTGTTTGAATGTTGGAGTGTGACAAGCATGTGGCATTGTTTGAATGTTGGAGTGTGACAAGTATGTGGCATTGTTTGAATGTTGGAGTGTGACAAGTATGTGACATTGTTTGAATGTTGGAGTGTGACAAGTATGTGACATTGTTTGAATGTTGGAGTGTGACAAGTATGTGACATTGTTTGAATGTTGGAGTGTGACAAGCATATGGCATTGTTTGAATGTTGGAGTGTGACAAGTATGTGACATTGTTTGAATGTTGGAGTGTGACAAGTATGTGACATTGTTTCAATGTTGGAGTGTGACAAGTATGTGACATTGGTTCAATGTTGGAGTGTGACAAGTATGTTACATTGTTTGAATGTTGGAGTGTGACAAGTATGTGACATTGTTTGAATGTTGGAGTGTGACAAGTATGTGACATTGTTTGAATGTTGGAGTGTGACAAGTATGTGACATTGTTTGAATGTTGGAGTGTACCAAGCATGTGACATTGTTTGAATGTTGGAATGTGACTAGCATGTGACATTGTTTGAATGTTGGAGTGTGACAAGCATGTGACATTGTTTGAATGTTGGAGTGTGACAAGCATGTGACATTGTTTGAATGTTGGAGTGTGACAAGTATGTGACATTGTTTGAATGTTGGAGTGTGACAAGCATGTGACATTGTTTGAATGTTGGAGTGTGACAAGCATGTGGCATTGTTTGAATGTTGGAGTGTGACAAGTATGTGACATTGTTTGAATGTTGGAGTGTGACAAGTATGTGACATTGTTTGAATGTTGGAGTGTGACAAGCATGTGACATTGTTTGAATGTTGGAGTGTGACAAGTATGTGACATTGTTTGAATGTTGGAGTGTGACAAGCATGTGGCATTGTTTGAATGTTGGAGTGTGACAAGCATGTGACATTGTTTGAATGTTGGAATGTGACAAGCATGTGACATTGTTTGAATGTTGGAGTGTGACAAGCATGTGACATTGTTTGAATGTTGGAGTCTGACAAGTATGTGACAATGTTTGAATGTTGGAGTGTGACAAGTATGTGACATTGTTTGAATGTTGGAGTGTGACAAGTATGTGTCATTGTTTGAATGTTGGAGTGTGACAAGTATGTGACATTGTTTCAATGTTGGAGTGTGACAAGTATGTGACATTGATTGAATGTTGGAGTGTGACAAGTATGTGACATTGTTTGAATGTTGGAGTGTGACAAGTATGTGACATTGTTTGAATGTTGGAGTGTGACAAGTATGCGACATTGTTTCAATGTTGGAGTGTGACAAGTATGTGACATTGTTTCAATGTTGGAGTGTGACAAGTATGTGACATTGTTTGAATGTTGGAGTGTGACAAGCATGTGACATTGTTTGAATGTTGGAGTGTGACAAGCATGTGACATTGTTTGAATGTTGGAGTGTGACAAGTATGTGACATTGTTTGAATGTTGGAGTGTGACAAGCATGTGGCATTGTTTGAATGTTGGAGTGTGACAAGTATGTGGCATTGTTTGAATGTTGGAGTGTGACAAGTATGTGACATTGTTTGAATGTTGGAGTGTGACAAGTATGTGACATTGTTTGAATGTTGGAGTGTGACAAGTATGTGTCATTGTTTCAATGTTGGAGTGTGACAAGTATGTGACATTGTTTGAATGTTGGAGTGTGACAAGTATGTGACATTGTTTGAATGTTGGAGTGTGACAAGTATGTGACATTGTTTGAATGTTGGAGTGTGACAAGTATGTGACATTGTTTGAATGTTGGAGTGTGACAAGTATGTGACATTGTTTGAATGTTGGAGTGTGACAAGCATGTGACATTGTTTGAATGTTGGAGTGTACCAAGCATGTGACATTGTTTGAATGTTGGAATGTGACAAGCATGTGACATTGTTTGAATGTTGGAGTGTGACAAGCATGTGACATTGTTTGAATGTTGGAGTGTGACAAGTATGTGACATTGTTTGAATGTTGGAGTGTGACAAGCATGTGGCATTGTTTGAATGTTGGAGTGTGACAAGTATGTGGCATTGTTTGAATGTTGGAGTGTGACAAGTATGTGACATTGTTTGAATGTTGGAGTGTGACAAGTATGTGACATTGTTTGAATGTTGGAGTGTGACAAGTATGTGACATTGTTTGAATGTTGGAGTGTGACAAGTATGTGACATTGTTTGAATGTTGGAGTGTGACAAGCATGTGGCATTGTTTGAATGTTGGAGTGTGACAAGTATGTGACATTGTTTGAATGTTGGAGTGTGACAAGTATGTGACATTGTTTCAATGTTGGAGTGTGACAAGTATGTGACATTGTTTCAATGTTGGAGTGTGACAAGTATGTAACATTGTTTGAATGTTGGAGTGTGACAAGTATGTGACATTGTTTGAATGTTGGAGTGTGACAAGTATGTGACATTGTTTCAATGTTGGAGTGTGACAAGTATGTGACATTGATTGAATGTTGGAGTGTGACAAGTATGTGACATTGTTTGAATGTTGGAGTGTGACAAGTATGTGACATTGTTTGAATGTTGGAGTGTGACAAGTATGCGACATTGTTTCAATGTTGGAGTGTGACAAGTATGTGACATTGTTTCAATGTTGGAGTGTGACAAGTATGTGACATTGTTTGAATGTTGGAGTGTGACAAGCATGTGACATTGTTTGAATGTTGGAGTGTGACAAGCATGTGACATTGTTTGAATGTTGGAGTGTGACAAGTATGTGACATTGTTTGAATGTTGGAGTGTGACAAGCATGTGGCATTGTTTGAATGTTGGAGTGTGACAAGTATGTGGCATTGTTTGAATGTTGGAGTGTGACAAGTATGTGACATTGTTTGAATGTTGGAGTGTGACAAGTATGTGACATTGTTTGAATGTTGGAGTGTGACAAGTATGTGTCATTGTTTCAATGTTGGAGTGTGACAAGTATGTGACATTGTTTGAATGTTGGAGTGTGACAAGTATGTGACATTGTTTGAATGTTGGAGTGTGACAAGTATGTGACATTGTTTGAATGTTGGAGTGTGACAAGTATGTGACATTGTTTGAATGTTGGAGTGTGACAAGTATGTGACATTGTTTGAATGTTGGAGTGTGACAAGCATGTGACATTGTTTGAATGTTGGAGTGTACCAAGCATGTGACATTGTTTGAATGTTGGAATGTGACAAGCATGTGACATTGTTTGAATGTTGGAGTGTGACAAGCATGTGACATTGTTTGAATGTTGGAGTGTGACAAGTATGTGACATTGTTTGAATGTTGGAGTGTGACAAGCATGTGGCATTGTTTGAATGTTGGAGTGTGACAAGTATGTGGCATTGTTTGAATGTTGGAGTGTGACAAGTATGTGACATTGTTTGAATGTTGGAGTGTGACAAGTATGTGACATTGTTTGAATGTTGGAGTGTGACAAGTATGTGACATTGTTTGAATGTTGGAGTGTGACAAGTATGTGACATTGTTTGAATGTTGGAGTGTGACAAGCATGTGGCATTGTTTGAATGTTGGAGTGTGACAAGTATGTGACATTGTTTGAATGTTGGAGTGTGACAAGTATGTGACATTGTTTCAATGTTGGAGTGTGACAAGTATGTGACATTGTTTCAATGTTGGAGTGTGACAAGTATGTAACATTGTTTGAATGTTGGAGTGTGACAAGTATGTGACATTGTTTGAATGTTGGAGTGTGACAAGTATGTGACATTGTTTGAATGTTGGAGTGTGACAAGTATGTGACATTGTTTGAATGTTGGAGTGTACCAAGCATGTGACATTGTTTGAATGTTGGAGTGTGACAAGCATGTGGCATTGTTTGAATGTTGGAGTGTGACAAGTATGTGGCATTGTTTGAATGTTGGAGTGTGACAAGTATGTGACATTGTTTGAATGTTGGAGTGTGACAAGTATGTGACATTGTTTCAATGTTGGAGTGTGACAAGTATGTGACATTGAATGAATGTTGGAGTGTGACAAGTATGTGACATTGTTTGAATGTTGGAGTGTGACAAGTATGCGACATTGTTTCAATGTTGGAGTGTGACAAGTATGTGACATTGTTTGAATGTTGGAGTGTGACAAGTATGTGACATTGTTTGAATGTTGGAGTGTGACAAGCATGTGACATTGTTTGAATGTTGGAATGTGACAAGCATGTGACATTGTTTGAATGTTGGAGTGTGACAAGCATGTGGCATTGTTTGAATGTTGGAGTGTGACAAGTATGTGGCATTGTTTGAATGTTGGAGTGTGACAAGTATGTGACATTGTTTGAATGTTGGAATGTGACAAGCATGGCATTGTTCAAACAGACACAAACACTCTTTTGTTCCCCTGGCAATCAAATCATTAAATAAGAACAATCTGATATAAACTTTGTCACATGTAAACTATGAGTGAGTCTGGTGTGAATGTACACTTTGGTTTCTTATAGTTATAATGTTTTTTGTTTGGTGTAATGCACAAATTGTAAGACAAATTTCCATACCAACAATAAAGATTATTATTATTATATATATATACACACACACACATATATATATATTTGAATACAATTTAAAAAAAAAAAGAAAGGAGGTAGTGTAGGTAAACAATGGGATGTGAATAAATTGAAATAAGAATAAAATCAGTAGATCTCTGAGGCTATGTCCTTACTAAATGCTTTAACCTTGGGTATGAGTGTCATTCAGGGCTTGTTCTTAACTTATGTCCTTGGGCTAATCAGTACTGGCTGGCAATAGGGATATCTGTCTGCGTCGGTTGAGTGCATCGTCAGGCTTGGTGTACTATGAACTGCTATTAATGGCAAGTAGTGGAAACAAAGGCTGGTGGCAGTTCAAGCATGGTGAAGCTCTATGGTTTGGGTTCAGAGCCTGCACTGGTGAACCAAGTAGGTGTCAGTAGTACATGGCAGCAAATAACCTGCAGAAGTCAGGTGACACTTCAAAGCAAGAGAATAAAGCTAGAAATAGAAGAAATATATTTGACCTACTTCCACAGGTGCTTTCATGTCATGGACTATGGGGGCTTTATTTCCTGGTTTGCAGACATGATCCAGGCTTTCAAAACTACTGACAGGATGGAAGCCCTTTTCTCTGTCACATTTATCTCCAGGAATCAAGCGATATCTGTGTGTGAGTGAGAGTCAAGTTGTAAGTGTTAGTCAAACATAGGAAACTTTTTTTTTCAGTCAATAATCAGATGAAACAGAATCTAACAATTTATTAATGAAATAATCAAACAAAAACTATTAACAAGTTTCCAATATATACAAGTATAGATATACATGCATATACAAGTATAGAGGTATAAGCTACTGAGTTGTGATAAAAATAAATAAGTTTTATTATAGTTTATAGCAATGCAACTTAAGGGAGTTTCCTAACTCTGTGTTACACAAGATTGTTGAGCATAATGACGAGCCTACTTTTCTAACTAACATTGACCACCCATTACAACATTGTCTACCCACTAGTGCAGTGACCAACCATTAGAGCATTGTCTACCCACTAGTGCAGTGACCAACCATTAGAACATTGTCTACCCACTAGTGCAGTGACCAACCATTAGAACATTGTCTACCCACTAGTGCAGTGACCAACCATTAGAACATTGTCTACCCACTAGTGCAGTGACCAACCATTAGAACATTGTCTACCCACTAGTGCAGTGACCAACCATTAGAACATTGTCTACCCACTAGTGCAGTGACCAACCATTAGAACATTGTCTACCCACTAGTGCAGTGACCAACCATTAGAGCATTGTCTACCCACTAGTGCAGTGACCAACCATTAGAGCATTGTCTACCCACTAGTGCAGTGACCAACCATTAGAGCATTGTCTACCCACTAGTGCAGTGACCAACCATTAGAACATTGTCTACCCACTAGTGCAGTGACCAACCATTAGAACATTGTCTACCCACTAGTGCAGTGACCAACCATTAGAGCATTGTCTACCCACTAGTGCAGTGACCAACCATTAGAGCATTGTCTACCCACTAGTGCAGTGACCAACCATTAGAGCATTGTCTACCCACTAGTGCAGTGACCAACCATTAGAACATTGTCTACCCACTAGTGCAGTGACCAACCATTGGAACATTGTCTACCCACTAGTGCAGTGACCAACCATTAGAACATTGTCTACCCACTAGTGCAGTGACCAACCATTAGAACATTGTCTACCCACTAGTGCAGTGACCAACCATTACAACATTGTCTACCCACTAGTGCAGTGACCAACCATTACAACATTGTCTACCCACTAGTGCAGTGACCAACCATTAGAGCATTGTCTACCTACTAGTGCAGTGACCAACCATTAGAGCATTGTCTACCTACTAGTGCAGTGACCAACCATTAGAGCATTGTCTACCTACTAGTGCAGTGACCAACCATTACAACATTGTCTACCCACTAGTGCAGTGACCAACCATTAGAGCATTGTCTACCCACTAGTGCAGTGACCAACCATTAGAGCATTGTCTACCCACTAGTGCAGTGACCAACCATTACAACATTGTCTACCCACTAGTGCAGTGACCAACCATTACAACATTGTCTACCCACTAGTGCAGTGACCAACCATTACAACATTGTCTACCTACTAGTGCAGTGACCAACCATTAGAGCATTGTCTACCCACTAGTGCAGTGACCAACCATTACAACATTGTCTACCTACTAGTGCAGTGACCAACCATTAGAGCATTGTCTACCCACTAGTGCAGTGACCAACCATTACAACATTGTCTACCTACTAGTGCAGTGACCAACCATTAGAGCATTGTCTACCCACTAGTGCAGTGACCAACCATTAGAACATTGTCTACCTACTAGTGCAGTGACCAACCATTAGAACATTGTCTACCTACTAGTGCAGTGACCAACCATTAGAGCATTGTCTACCCACTAGTGCAGTGACCAACCATTACAACATTGTCTACCCACTAGTGCAGTGACCAACCATTACAACATTGTCTACCCACTAGTGCAGTGACCAACCATTACAACATTGTCTACCCACTAGTGCAGTGACCAACCATTAGAGCATTGTCTACCCACTAGTGCAGTGACCAACCATTACAACATTGTCTACCCACTAGTGCAGTGACCAACCATTAGAGCATTGTCTACCCACTAGTGCAGTGACCAACCATTAGAGCATTGTCTACCCACTAGTGCAGTGACCAACCATTACAACATTGTCTACCCACTAGTGCAGTGACCAACCATTAGAACATTGTCTACCCACTAGTGCAGTGACCAACCATTACAACATTGTCTACCCACTAGTGCAGTGACCAACCATTAGAGCATTGTCTACCCACTAGCCAAATAATTTCTAATGGATTAAGTTGTGTACAAATACATTTCCATGCGTACTATTATTTCTACCCTCTAGTCATTATGTCATAAACTCTTCAAACAGAATATATAAAGATTGGATCACTGGAACACACACACAAAAAGTTCTAGCATAAGGTTAATAAGCATGATGCTGATGTGTCTAGAAACCTTGGACCAACTTGTTCTACCCTTGCAGTGCTTCTCTAAACAATTCTATGTTCGGATGATTTCCCGTAGAAAGGAATGAGTGAAAGACTAGAGGAATCTCTTTCAGTCAAAGTCTTAAGTTCCACTTTCAAACCTTGCGATCTATTGGGCAGATGATGTAAAGGTCATCTGTTTCTGTGGCCCATGATTAACTAATTGTCATGTGGCCAGCACAATAATGAACAGCCTTTACTTTTCCCCAACTAATGTCAGGTACCCATTAGAGCTGGGTGGACTCAGAGATGCCCTAAATTTAAAAACCCAATCTTCACCAGGGTTCAAACCCAGGATCCCCAGTTTTAAAGTTAAGCACTTTAACAGGCAGCCACCATGACTCCTCAAAGACATCAACATACATAATGATATGGATCAAAGTAGCCCCTAACACACTACTTTATTTGGATTAGATGTGGCAACTAAATCATATCTGGCTCTGCACCATTCTGTATTCCTCCTTTAACCTCATAGGCAAAGCTTTATTACAATGACTCTTACAATGAGGGGAATGATAGTGTAGCTACTAACCCAATTGTATCCAATTTGTCCACATGACCTTTAATACAAATGTCTATTTCTTCTGTTTTTACTTCCTCCTGTCTAACACATTTTGTTGAACCTTCGGGGTGGTGGAATCCAAAATCACTGAGTAAAGCCAAAAAACAATTGAATAACATCATTATGTAATCAGCTCAAAATGAAAGACAAAGTCTAATTAACATCATTATGTAATCAGCTCAAAATGAAAGACAAAGTCTAAGTAACATCATATGTAATCAGCTCAAAATGAAAGACAAAGTCTAAGTAACATCATTAAGATCTTACTGTGTATACATATTAATGAATTTTGTTGTTTTTATTACATCAGAAACATTTCAGCTCATCAGCATCTACCAAATAAAATGAACAATAAAACTAGACAAAGTCCACATGACTCACCACTCATAATCCTCTTCACTGCATGGACATATTGATTGTAAAACATCTCTGTTACGACCATAGCCATTACGACACCTGATCAAACAAAGATTTGTTTATTTTCTACACTACACACAAAGTAAAACAATTGTAGCCTAACAGAATTAAAAGTAAAAAAAACTAACAAACACATTTTTACCATGAATCTGCTTTGATCTTTTTAAATGTTTCCCTCTGACCTAGAAGACATCCGTCTAGACCAGAGGATGATTTGAGGGCAGTGTGAGGTGTCCAGTCTTCATAATCATCTTCTTTACCTACAAGATAAGAGGTTAGAAAGATGGGTTGAATTTAACATAGGCAAATGTTTGGCAACTGTAAAATTAGTATCAGTAGAAGTACTAGTATCAGTAAAAGTACTATTATCAGTAGAAGTACTATCAACATCCCAGTAACAAAAAAGTATTTTAAAAAGTATATCATCCTAATGTCTATTCATATTTGTAACTACAAATCCTTTCCTCCAAAAGGACACTAACGGCTATTTTCAATGATTACTGAGATAAAAACTTACACTCTTCAGTCACAACATTGCTAAAGTCTATGATGTTGACTGTCCATTTTTTGTCTTTCAAAGTGTATCCCCAAATGCCTACAGTCATTGACTTGCCCCCTGGTTCAGTCAACAGGCCTGTGAATCTTGAAGTGCAAAAACAAAAAAAAAGAAATTAATCCCCCAGATCTTCTCTTTATAAATATAAAAAAATAAAAAAATCAAAAGCCTCATTGTAAGAAACATATAAAAGGAAACCAATAGTAAATGATTTCCAGTCTATTTTTGTAACAACTTCAGAAAGAAAAGTCTTGAAGAAACTTTGTATGTCTCTGACACATTTCTGATGTAACAGAACATGTTTTGGTAAGCCAAACATGTGATACCAGATGATGACATCTTCCATGATTGAAGTCTCACTTGAATGCACTTATTGTCCTTTATGGTCTTATAGTTGTTTAATTCCCTTGTTGTTGTTTCATGAAATTGTGGATTGGATTATCCAACTTGAACAGATTGACAGAGAGAATGACAAAAAATCCTTCCTTACCTCCAAGATGAAGAATACATTTTCACCTAGAAGCCTATTTGGAACATTAATATCTACAGATATTTCTCTGCAACTATGAAACTGACATCAAGGGACATAAAACCAAAACCTACTTGATAGTGTCATTAGTAAACTTGTACACATGCCAACAGTTGCCCTCATCTGTGCTGAACTTAATTCTGTCTGGGTACTGGGTGTCAAGAGGGACAGCAACAAGTAGGCCTCCACTGTCTGCAATCTCATAGGCATGTGGACCTTGTAGAACCTACAACACACAAAAAAAACAACTGATCAATACATCACATGCCTTCAGTAGTTATTATTACCAATGACCAGTCAATGTACAAAGCCAATATACAGATGATAATGTGTACACAACTAAACAGCCAATATACAGATGATAATGTGTACACAACTAAACAGTCAATATACAGATGATAATGTATACAAAACTAAACAGCTAATATGCAAATGATAATGTGTGCACAACTAAACAGCCAATATACAGATGATGTGTACACAACTAAATAGCCAATATAGAGATGATAAGTAAGTAACCAAACTGTATTGACATCACAATATATTCAATGTACAGATGGTTATTTGTACT
>JAZGLO010001961.1:0-33636 GCA_036873155.1 Biomphalaria sudanica
GTCATATAGTTAGATTTATCCTTTGCGACACCAGGTCTCAAAATGTAAGTCTATTCGTTTAATTGTATTGTTTGAGAGAAGCGCCCCCCCCCCCCCCGCCCACCTAAACTCGGAAGTAAATTTCCTTGCCTAAAGAGAGACCTTAGGCACTTGGATTATTATATCTTGTAAATGGCGCAATGCTGAATCCAGTGGTTTCGCTTATGTGGTTCGCACCGGGAGACACCCATTTGGGGGTGACAATTAAGTAGGAAAAATTATAATCTTTGCAAAATCAGACGCATAAAAACTATATATATAATATTTAGAAATATACCCAAACCTGCCTAGGTGTATCTACTGACTACTGTAGTGCTCTAGATCTATATATTTATTTTAGGCCTTATTATACTTTTTATTAGTCTTAGTACAAATGTCAACTCGTTACATGTCAAGAAAGGGGATGCAAATGTGGCTGTACTTCTGTTTCAAAAATAGACTGTATTTGTATTGTAGTTATTTTGTATTTGAGTAGTAATCAAGTAACAACGAAAGAAAATTTAATTCAAAGGACGCAGCTTCATCTCTAACTTAGAGTCTTTCTACCTTTTGCAACAAGATCTATTCAAAAGGTTCTTTTTAAAAAAATTAATGCTGCTTTTTGATGCAGAACTGAAAATTTCTCCCGTCAAACTGACCATCGTACTATTGACGTTTTTTGTGTTTATTTTTTGTGTTTTTTTTGCCTGAGCACAACAGACTCGCTACAAGGCGTCTTGTTATCTTCTTATCTTATCTTATCTTATATAATACAGACGTTACTTCTAAAAAGAAGATGATTACGTCCTACGCGTCATGCATTTAGTCATGCATATTAACCAATGACTTAAATTCTGCCAAGTCACTGGTTTTTCTGGCTAGCTCAGGCAACCCATTCCATGCTCTAATAGCACTAGGGAAGAAGGAGTATTTGTACAAATTTGTCCTAGCATATGGGACGAGGAATGTGCCTTTATTTTTGTGTCTTTCAGAGTATTTTATTAAATTTTGTTTTTGTATTTGAAGATTATGGTTCAGTGTTTTATGTATAATTGCTACTTTACTTTTGAGTCTTTTGTCCTGAAGGCTTTCTAAATTTAGTGATTTTACTAAAGGTGTTACCCTAGTCAAATGTGAATATTCGTTTGTTATGAATCTCACTGCTCTATTTTGTGTTTGTTCCAGTTTCTTAATGTTTTCTTGAGTTGAGGGGTCCCACACGGTGGATGCATATTCTATTATTGGCCTAACCAAGGTTAAATAACATTTTAGTTTTATGTTCTTATTTGATTTATAAAAATTTCTTTTAATAAACCCTAATGCTTTGTTGGATTTTTTTATAGTTTCATCAATATGTGGATTCCATGACAGTTTTTCATTTATTATAACACCTAGGTATTTTGAGTTTTTAGTCTGTGTTACTGGTTTGCCATGAATAAGATAAGTGGAATTAATTTGTTTTAGTTTTTTTGTTACTCTTAACAACTGACATTTTTCTGGGTGTAAAGACATGCTCCAATTTGATTCCCATTTCTGTAATTCATCTAATTATCTTTGTAAAATATCTGTGTCTTGTTTTGTTTTTATTGTTCTATATATTATGCAATCGTCTACAAATAATCTGACTTTTGTTCCTGATGCAGTGGACCGTTAATGCCGAAATATTTTAATTTTTTAAGCAAACTATGGTGGTGAACTTTGTCAAAAGCCTTGGAAAAATCTAGTAAGATAGCATCTATTTGTTCACTATTATCTAAACCTTTTGAAAAATCATCAATTAGTCCTATTAGTTGTGTTTCACATGATCTATATTTCCTAAAGCCATGTTGGTATGGGGTGAGGACATTATGTTTGTCTAAGTGGTTTATGATATTGCTACATATTATGTGTTCTAGTATTTTACATGTGATGCTGGTAAGTGATACTGGTCTGTAGTTTCCTGGATCAGATTTTTCTCCTTTTTTTAAATAGGGGGGTGACATTAGCTTCTTTCCAGTCCTTTGGTACTCTGCCCTGGTTAAGCGATGCCTGAAAGAGTATTTTGAACACAGGGGCTAGCTCATTGCTTAGTTCTTTGAGTAATCTAGCTGGAATACCATCAGGTCCAGACGATTTATTTGGTTTGGTGTTGGCTAATAGTTTTTTAATTCCATTTTCTTGTACTACTAAATCTTCTATGTTGTCTACTTGGTTCAAATTAAGAAATATGTCTTTGTCTCCTGGGGCTGAGAATGCTGATGCAAAGTATTTGTTTAGGATGTTTGCTTTAGTTTCATTATCATTAAGTATTATGTTATGTTCATCTTTTAATGGCGCTATGCCTGTTGTTTCCATTTTCTTAGACTTAATGTATGACCATAGGTTTTTGTTGTTATCTTTAGATATTACATTGTTTATGTATTCACTCTGCAGCTGTCTGCTTACTTGGGAGTGACAATTAAGTATGAAAAATTATAAACACATACGTGCGTTATTTTATAGGCACCTCCAGCATCCGTCGCATAATAGTATTGGCCAATGTTGCCTCCTTCTTTATAAGGCTTAATTCTTAACAAAAATTTTTACTAGGATGAATATATTGCGCTCAGATTTAAAAAAAAATAGTTCATTATTGGAACGTCCAACTCCGTTATACTTGAACATTGGCCTAAAGCTATGCTGACTACGGGAAGACAAATGCGTTGAAGACGCAAGAAACAAAAAATTATGATGCCTAGAACGCAGAGAATTGTTTGGCGGTACTAACAGTTGCTTCCCCTAGACTACGTTGCTGGAAGGACAAGAAACCTGATGTCTCTCTAATACTATCTTCAAAAAGAAGTTTTTCTGATATACAAACCTGATGTCTCTCTAATATTATCTTCAGAAAGAAGTTTTTCTGATATACAAACCTGATGTCTCTCTAATACTATCTTCAGAAAGAAGTTTTTCTGCTATACAAACCTGATGTCTCTCTAATACTATCTTCAGAAAGAAGTTTTTCTGATATACAAACCTGATGTCTCTCTAATACTATCTTCAGAAAGAAGTTTTTCTGATATACAAACCTGATGTCTATCTAATACTATCTTCAGAAAGAAGTTTTTCTGTTAAACAAACCTGATGTCTCTCTAATACTATCTTCAGAAAGAAGTTTTTCTGATATACAAACCTGATGTCTCTCTAATACTATCTTCAGAAAGAAGTTTTTCTGATATACAAACCTGATGTCTCTCTAATACTATCTTCAGAAAGAAGTTTTTCTGATATACAAACCTGATGTCTATCTAATACTATCTTCAGAAAGAAGTTTTTCTGTTATACAAACCTGATGTCTCTCTAATACTATCTTCAGAAAGAAGTTTTTCTGTTATACAAACCTGATGTCTCTCTAATACTATCTTTAGAAAGAAGTTTTTCTGCTATACAAACCTGATGTCTCTCTAATACTATCTTCAGAAAGAAGTTTTTCTGCTATACAAACCTGATGTCTCTCTAATACTATCTTCAGAAAGAAGTTTTTCTGATATACAAACCTGATGTCTCTCTAATACTATCTTCAGAAAGAAGTTTTTCTGCTATACAAACCTGATGTCTCTCTAATACTATCTTCAGAAAGAAGTTTTTCTGATATACAAACCTGATGTCTCTCTAATACTATCTTCAGAAAGAAGTTTTTCTGATATACAAACCTGATGTCTCTCTAATACTATCTTCAGAAAGAAGTTTTTCTGATATACAAACCTGATGTCTCTCTAATACTATCTTCAGAAAGAAGTTTTTCTGCTATACAAACCTGATGTCTCTCTAATACTATCTTCAGAAAGAAGTTTTTCTGATATACAAACCTGATGTCTCTCTAATACTATCTTCAGAAAGAAGTTTTTCTGCTATACAAACCTGATGTCTATCTAATACTATCTTCAGAAAGAAGTTTTTCTGTTAAACAAACCTGATGTCTCTCTAATACTATCTTCAGAAAGAAGTTTTTCTGATATACAAACCTGATGTCTCTCTAATACTATCTTCAGAAAGAAGTTTTTCTGATATACAAACCTGATGTCTCTCTAATACTATCTTCAGAAAGAAGTTTTTCTGATATACAAACCTGATGTCTATCTAATACTATCTTCAGAAAGAAGTTTTTCTGTTATACAAACCTGATGTCTCTCTAATACTATCTTCAGAAAGAAGTTTTTCTGTTATACAAACCTGATGTCTCTCTAATACTATCTTTAGAAAGAAGTTTTTCTGCTATACAAACCTGATGTCTCTCTAATACTATCTTCAGAAAGAAGTTTTTCTGCTATACAAACCTGATGTCTCTCTAATACTATCTTCAGAAAGAAGTTTTTCTGATATACAAACCTGATGTCTCTCTAATACTATCTTCAGAAAGAAGTTTTTCTGATATACAAACCTGATGTCTCTCTAATACTATCTTCAGAAAGAAGTTTTTCTGATATACAAACCTGATGTCTCTCTAATACTATCTTCAGAAAGAAGTTTTTCTGATATACAAACCTGATGTCTCTCTAATACTATCTTCAGAAAGAAGTTTTTCTGCTATACAAACCTGATGTCTATCTAATACTATCTTCAGAAAGAAGTTTTTCTGATATACAAACCTGATGTCTCTCTAATACTATCTTCAGAAAGAAGTTTTTCTGCTATACAAACCTGATGTCTATCTAATACTATCTTCAGAAAGAAGTTTTTCTGTTATACAAACCTGATGTCTCTCTAATACTATCTTCAGAAAGAAGTTTTTCTGATATACAAACCTGATGTCTCTCTAATACTATCTTCAGAAAGAAGTTTTTTCTGATATACAAACCTGATGTCTCTCTAATACTATCTTCAGAAAGAAGTTTTTCTGCTATACAAACCTGATGTCTCTTTAATACTATCTTCAGAAAGAAGTTTTTCTGCTATACAAACCTGATGTCTATCTAATACTATCTTCAGAAAGAAGTTTTTCTGTTATACAAACCTGATGTCTCTCTAATACTATCTTCAGAAAGAAGTTTTTCTGATATACAAACCTGATGTCTCTCTAATACTATCTTCAGAAAGAAGTTTTTCTGTTAAACAAACCTGATGTCTCTCTAATACTATCTTCAGAAAGAAGTTTTTCTGATATACAAACCTGATGTCTATCTAATACTATCTTCAGAAAGAAGTTTTTCTGTTATACAAACCTGATGTCTCTCTAATACTATCTTCAGAAAGAAGTTTTTCTGATATACAAACCTGATGTCTCTCTAATACTATCTTCAGAAAGAAGTTTTTCTGATATACAAACCTGATGTCTCTCTAATACTATCTTCAGAAAGAAGTTTTTCTGATATACAAACCTGATGTCTCTCTAATACTATCTTCAGAAAGAAGTTTTTCTGATATACAAACCTGATGTCTCTCTAATACTATCTTCAGAAAGAAGTTTTTCTGCTATACAAACCTGATGTCTCTCTAATACTATCTTCAGAAAGAAGTTTTTCTGATATACAAACCTGATGTCTCTCTAATACTATCTTCAGAAAGAAGTTTTTCTGATATACAAACCTGATGTCTATCTAATACTATCTTCAGAAAGAAGTTTTTCTGTTAAACAAACCTGATGTCTCTCTAATACTATCTTCAGAAAGAAGTTTTTCTGATATACAAACCTGATGTCTATCTAATACTATCTTCAGAAAGAAGTTTTTCTGTTAAACAAACCTGATGTCTCTCTAATACTATCTTCAGAAAGAAGTTTTTCTGATATACAAACCTGATGTCTCTCTAATACTATCTTCAGAAAGAAGTTTTTCTGATATACAAACCTGATGTCTCTCTAATACTATCTTCAGAAAGAAGTTTTTCTGATATACAAACCTGATGTCTATCTAATACTATCTTCAGAAAGAAGTTTTTCTGTTATACAAACCTGATGTCTCTCTAATACTATCTTCAGAAAGAAGTTTTTCTGTTATACAAACCTGATGTCTCTCTAATACTATCTTTAGAAAGAAGTTTTTCTGCTATACAAACCTGATGTCTCTCTAATACTATCTTCAGAAAGAAGTTTTTCTGATATACAAACCTGATGTCTCTCTAATACTATCTTCAGAAAGAAGTTTTTCTGCTATACAAACCTGATGTCTCTCTAATACTATCTTCAGAAAGAAGTTTTTCTGATATACAAACCTGATGTCTCTCTAATACTATCTTCAGAAAGAAGTTTTTCTGCTATACAAACCTGATGTCTATCTAATACTATCTTCAGAAAGAAGTTTTTCTGTTAAACAAACCTGATGTCTCTCTAATACTATCTTCAGAAAGAAGTTTTTCTGATATACAAACCTGATGTCTCTCTAATACTATCTTCAGAAAGAAGTTTTTCTGATATACAAACCTGATGTCTCTCTAATACTATCTTCAGAAAGAAGTTTTTCTGATATACAAACCTGATGTCTATCTAATACTATCTTCAGAAAGAAGTTTTTCTGTTATACAAACCTGATGTCTCTCTAATACTATCTTCAGAAAGAAGTTTTTCTGTTATACAAACCTGATGTCTCTCTAATACTATCTTTAGAAAGAAGTTTTTCTGCTATACAAACCTGATGTCTCTCTAAAACTATCTTCAGAAAGAAGTTTTTCTGCTATACAAACCTGATGTCTCTCTAATACTATCTTCAGAAAGAAGTTTTTCTGATATACAAACCTGATGTCTCTCTAATACTATCTTCAGAAAGAAGTTTTTCTGATATACAAACCTGATGTCTCTCTAATACTATCTTCAGAAAGAAGTTTTTCTGATATACAAACCTGATGTCTCTCTAATACTATCTTCAGAAAGAAGTTTTTCTGATATACAAACCTGATGTCTCTCTAATACTATCTTCAGAAAGAAGTTTTTCTGCTATACAAACCTGATGTCTATCTAATACTATCTTCAGAAAGAAGTTTTTCTGATATACAAACCTGATGTCTCTCTAATACTATCTTCAGAAAGAAGTTTTTCTGCTATACAAACCTGATGTCTATCTAATACTATCTTCAGAAAGAAGTTTTTCTGTTATACAAACCTGATGTCTCTCTAATACTATCTTCAGAAAGAAGTTTTTCTGATATACAAACCTGATGTCTCTCTAATACTATCTTCAGAAAGAAGTTTTTCTGATATACAAACCTGATGTCTCTCTAATACTATCTTCAGAAAGAAGTTTTTCTGCTATACAAACCTGATGTCTCTCTAATACTATCTTCAGAAAGAAGTTTTTCTGATATACAAACCTGATGTCTCTCTAATACTATCTTCAGAAAGAAGTTTTTCTGATATACAAACCTGATGTCTATCTAATACTATCTTCAGAAAGAAGTTTTTCTGTTAAACAAACCTGATGTCTCTCTAATACTTTCTTCAGAAAGAAGTTTTTCTGATATACAAACCTGATGTCTCTCTAATACTATCTTCAGAAAGAAGTTTTTCTGATATACAAACCTGATGTCTCTCTAATACTATCTTCAGAAAGAAGTTTTTCTGATATACAAACCTGATGTCTCTCTAATACTATCTTCAGAAAGAAGTTTTTCTGCTATACAAACCTGATGTCTCTCTAATACTATCTTCAGAAAGAAGTTTTTCTGTTATACAAACCTGATGTCTCTCTAATACTATCTTCAGAAAGAAGTTTTTCTGATATACAAACCTGATGTCTCTCTAATACTATCTTCAGAAAGAAGTTTTTCTGCTATACAAACCTGATGTCTATCTAATACTATCTTCAGAAAGAAGTTTTTCTGTTATACAAACCTGATGTCTCTCTAATACTATCTTCAGAAAGAAGTTTTTCTGATATACAAACCTGATGTCTCTCTAATACTATCTTCAGAAAGAAGTTTTTCTGTTAAACAAACCTTATGTCTCTCTAATACTATCTTCAGAAAGAAGTTTTTCTGATATACAAACCTGATGTCTATCTAATACTATCTTCAGAAAGAAGTTTTTCTGTTATACAAACCTGATGTCTCTCTAATACTATCTTCAGAAAGAAGTTTTTCTGATATACAAACCTGATGTCTCTCTAATACTATCTTCAGAAAGAAGTTTTTCTGATATACAAACCTGATGTCTCTCTAATACTATCTTCAGAAAGAAGTTTTTCTGATATACAAACCTGATGTCTCTCTAATACTATCTTCAGAAAGAAGTTTTTCTGATATACAAACCTGATGTCTCTCTAATACTATCTTCAGAAAGAAGTTTTTCTGCTATACAAACCTGATGTCTCTCTAATACTATCTTCAGAAAGAAGTTTTTCTGATATACAAACCTGATGTCTCTCTAATACTATCTTCAGAAAGAAGTTTTTCTGATATACAAACCTGATGTCTATCTAATACTATCTTCAGAAAGAAGTTTTTCTGTTAAACAAACCTGATGTCTCTCTAATACTATCTTCAGAAAGAAGTTTTTCTGATATACAAACCTGATGTCTATCTAATACTATCTTCAGAAAGAAGTTTTTCTGTTAAACAAACCTGATGTCTCTCTAATACTATCTTCAGAAAGAAGTTTTTCTGATATACAAACCTGATGTCTCTCTAATACTATCTTCAGAAAGAAGTTTTTCTGATATACAAACCTGATGTCTCTCTAATACTATCTTCAGAAAGAAGTTTTTCTGATATACAAACCTGATGTCTATCTAATACTATCTTCAGAAAGAAGTTTTTCTGTTATACAAACCTGATGTCTCTCTAATACTATCTTCAGAAAGAAGTTTTTCTGTTATACAAACCTGATGTCTCTCTAATACTATCTTTAGAAAGAAGTTTTTCTGCTATACAAACCTGATGTCTCTCTAATACTATCTTCAGAAAGAAGTTTTTCTGATATACAAACCTGATGTCTCTCTAATACTATCTTCAGAAAGAAGTTTTTCTGCTATACAAACCTGATGTCTCTCTAATACTATCTTCAGAAAGAAGTTTTTCTGATATACAAACCTGATGTCTCTCTAATACTATCTTCAGAAAGAAGTTTTTCTGCTATACAAACCTGATGTCTATCTAATACTATCTTCAGAAAGAAGTTTTTCTGTTAAACAAACCTGATGTCTCTCTAATACTATCTTCAGAAAGAAGTTTTTCTGATATACAAACCTGATGTCTCTCTAATACTATCTTCAGAAAGAAGTTTTTCTGATATACAAACCTGATGTCTCTCTAATACTATCTTCAGAAAGAAGTTTTTCTGATATACAAACCTGATGTCTATCTAATACTATCTTCAGAAAGAAGTTTTTCTGTTATACAAACCTGATGTCTATCTAATACTATCTTCAGAAAGAAGTTTTTCTGTTATACAAACCTGATGTCTCTCTAATACTATCTTTAGAAAGAAGTTTTTCTGCTATACAAACCTGATGTCTCTCTAATACTATCTTCAGAAAGAAGTTTTTCTGCTATACAAACCTGATGTCTCTCTAATACTATCTTCAGAAAGAAGTTTTTCTGATATACAAACCTGATGTCTCTCTAATACTATCTTCAGAAAGAAGTTTTTCTGATATACAAACCTGATGTCTCTCTAATACTATCTTCAGAAAGAAGTTTTTCTGATATACAAACCTGATGTCTCTCTAATACTATCTTCAGAAAGAAGTTTTTCTGATATACAAACCTGATGTCTCTCTAATACTATCTTCAGAAAGAAGTTTTTCTGCTATACAAACCTGATGTCTATCTAATACTATCTTCAGAAAGAAGTTTTTCTGATATACAAACCTGATGTCTCTCTAATACTATCTTCAGAAAGAAGTTTTTCTGCTATACAAACCTGATGTCTATCTAATACTATCTTCAGAAAGAAGTTTTTCTGTTATACAAACCTGATGTCTCTCTAATACTATCTTCAGAAAGAAGTTTTTCTGATATACAAACCTGATGTCTCTCTAATACTATCTTCAGAAAGAAGTTTTTCTGATATACAAACCTGATGTCTATCTAATACTATCTTCAGAAAGAAGTTTTTCTGTTAAACAAACCTGATGTCTCTCTAATACTTTCTTCAGAAAGAAGTTTTTCTGATATACAAACCTGATGTCTCTCTAATACTATCTTCAGAAAGAAGTTTTTCTGATATACAAACCTGATGTCTCTCTAATACTATCTTCAGAAAGAAGTTTTTCTGATATACAAACCTGATGTCTCTCTAATACTATCTTCAGAAAGAAGTTTTTCTGCTATACAAACCTGATGTCTCTCTAATACTATCTTCAGAAAGAAGTTTTTCTGTTATACAAACCTGATGTCTCTCTAATACTATCTTCAGAAAGAAGTTTTTCTGATATACAAACCTGATGTCTCTCTAATACTATCTTCAGAAAGAAGTTTTTCTGCTATACAAACCTGATGTCTATCTAATACTATCTTCAGAAAGAAGTTTTTCTGTTATACAAACCTGATGTCTCTCTAATACTATCTTCAGAAAGAAGTTTTTCTGATATACAAACCTGATGTCTCTCTAATACTATCTTCAGAAAGAAGTTTTTCTGTTAAACAAACCTTATGTCTCTCTAATACTATCTTCAGAAAGAAGTTTTTCTGATATACAAACCTGATGTCTATCTAATACTATCTTCAGAAAGAAGTTTTTCTGTTATACAAACCTGATGTCTCTCTAATACTATCTTCAGAAAGAAGTTTTTCTGATATACAAACCTGATGTCTCTCTAATACTATCTTCAGAAAGAAGTTTTTCTGATATACAAACCTGATGTCTCTCTAATACTATCTTCAGAAAGAAGTTTTTCTGATATACAAACCTGATGTCTCTCTAATACTATCTTCAGAAAGAAGTTTTTCTGATATACAAACCTGATGTCTCTCTAATACTATCTTCAGAAAGAAGTTTTTCTGCTATACAAACCTGATGTCTCTCTAATACTATCTTCAGAAAGAAGTTTTTCTGATATACAAACCTGATGTCTCTCTAATACTATCTTCAGAAAGAAGTTTTTCTGATATACAAACCTGATGTCTATCTAATACTATCTTCAGAAAGAAGTTTTTCTGTTAAACAAACCTGATGTCTCTCTAATACTATCTTCAGAAAGAAGTTTTTCTGATATACAAACCTGATGTCTATCTAATACTATCTTCAGAAAGAAGTTTTTCTGTTAAACAAACCTGATGTCTCTCTAATACTATCTTCAGAAAGAAGTTTTTCTGATATACAAACCTGATGTCTCTCTAATACTATCTTCAGAAAGAAGTTTTTCTGATATACAAACCTGATGTCTCTCTAATACTATCTTCAGAAAGAAGTTTTTCTGATATACAAACCTGTTGTCTATCTAATACTCTCTTCAGAAAAAATTTTTTTTGTTATACAAACCTGATGTCTCTCTAATACTATCTTCAGAAAGAAGTTTTTCTGTTATACAAACCTGATGTCTCTCTAATACTATCTTTAGAAAGAAGTTTTTCTGCTATACAAACCTGATGTCTCTCTAATACTATCTTCAGAAAGAAGTTTTTCTGATATACAAACCTGATGTCTCTCTAATACTATCTTCAGAAAGAAGTTTTTCTGCTATACAAACCTGATGTCTCTCTAATACTATCTTCAGAAAGAAGTTTTTCTGATATACAAACCTGATGTCTCTCTAATACTATCTTCAGAAAGAAGTTTTTCTGCTATACAAACCTGATGTCTATCTAATACTATCTTCAGAAAGAAGTTTTTCTGTTAAACAAACCTGATGTCTCTCTAATACTATCTTCAGAAAGAAGTTTTTCTGATATACAAACCTGATGTCTCTCTAATACTATCTTCAGAAAGAAGTTTTTCTGATATACAAACCTGATGTCTCTCTAATACTATCTTCAGAAAGAAGTTTTTCTGATATACAAACCTGATGTCTATCTAATACTATCTTCAGAAAGAAGTTTTTCTGTTATACAAACCTGATGTCTATCTAATACTATCTTCAGAAAGAAGTTTTTCTGTTATACAAACCTGATGTCTCTCTAATACTATCTTTAGAAAGAAGTTTTTCTGCTATACAAACCTGATGTCTCTCTAATACTATCTTCAGAAAGAAGTTTTTCTGCTATACAAACCTGATGTCTCTCTAATACTATCTTCAGAAAGAAGTTTTTCTGATATACAAACCTGATGTCTCTCTAATACTATCTTCAGAAAGAAGTTTTTCTGATATACAAACCTGATGTCTCTCTAATACTATCTTCAGAAAGAAGTTTTTCTGATATACAAACCTGATGTCTCTCTAATACTATCTTCAGAAAGAAGTTTTTCTGATATACAAACCTGATGTCTCTCTAATACTATCTTCAGAAAGAAGTTTTTCTGCTATACAAACCTGATGTCTATCTAATACTATCTTCAGAAAGAAGTTTTTCTGATATACAAACCTGATGTCTCTCTAATACTATCTTCAGAAAGAAGTTTTTCTGCTATACAAACCTGATGTCTATCTAATACTATCTTCAGAAAGAAGTTTTTCTGTTATACAAACCTGATGTCTCTCTAATACTATCTTCAGAAAGAAGTTTTTCTGATATACAAACCTGATGTCTCTCTAATACTATCTTCAGAAAGAAGTTTTTCTGATATACAAACCTGATGTCTCTCTAATACTATCTTCAGAAAGAAGTTTTTCTGCTATACAAACCTGATGTCTCTCTAATACTATCTTCAGAAAGAAGTTTTTCTGATATACAAACCTGATGTCTCTCTAATACTATCTTCAGAAAGAAGTTTTTCTGATATACAAACCTGATGTCTATCTAATACTATCTTCAGAAAGAAGTTTTTCTGTTAAACAAACCTGATGTCTCTCTAATACTATCTTCAGAAAGAAGTTTTTCTGATATACAAACCTGATGTCTCTCTAATACTATCTTCAGAAAGAAGTTTTTCTGATATACAAACCTGATGTCTCTCTAATACTATCTTCAGAAAGAAGTTTTTCTGATATACAAACCTGATGTCTCTCTAATACTATCTTCAGAAAGAAGTTTTTCTGATATACAAACCTGATGTCTATCTAATACTATCTTCAGAAAGAAGTTTTTCTGTTAAACAAACCTGATGTCTCTCTAATACTATCTTCAGAAAGAAGTTTTTCTGATATACAAACCTGATGTCTCTCTAATACTATCTTCAGAAAGAAGTTTTTCTGATATACAAACCTGATGTCTCTCTAATACTATCTTCAGAAAGAAGTTTTTCTGATATACAAACCTGATGTCTCTCTAATACTATCTTCAGAAAGAAGTTTTTCTGCTATACAAACCTGATGTCTCTCTAATACTATCTTCAGAAAGAAGTTTTTCTGTTATACAAACCTGATGTCTCTCTAATACTATCTTCAGAAAGAAGTTTTTCTGATATACAAACCTGATGTCTCTCTAATACTATCTTCAGAAAGAAGTTTTTCTGCTATACAAACCTGATGTCTCTCTAATACTATCTTCAGAAAGAAGTTTTTTTTGTTATACAAACCTGATGTCTCTCTAATACTATCTTCAGAAAGAAGTTTTTCTGCTATACAAACCTGATGTCTCTCTAATACTATCTTCAGAAAGAAGTTTTTCTGATATACAAACCTGATGTCTCTCTAATACTATCTTCAGAAAGAAGTTTTTCTGCTATACAAACCTGATGTCTATCTAATACTATCTTCAGAAAGAAGTTTTTCTGTTATACAAACCTGATGTCTCTCTAATACTATCTTCAGAAAGAAGTTTTTCTGATATACAAACCTGATGTCTCTCTAATACTATCTTCAGAAAGAAGTTTTTCTGATATACAAACCTGATGTCTCTCTAATACTATCTTCAGAAAGAAGTTTTTCTGATATACAAACCTGATGTCTCTCTAATACTATCTTCAGAAAGAAGTTTTTCTGATATACAAACCTGATGTCTCTCTAATACTATCTTCAGAAAGAAGTTTTTCTGCTATACAAACCTGATGTCTCTCTAATACTATCTTCAGAAAGAAGTTTTTCTGATATACAAACCTGATGTCTCTCTAATACTATCTTCAGAAAGAAGTTTTTCTGATATACAAACCTGATGTCTATCTAATACTATCTTCAGAAAGAAGTTTTTCTGTTAAACAAACCTGATGTCTCTCTAATACTATCTTCAGAAAGAAGTTTTTCTGATATACAAACCTGATGTCTCTCTAATACTATCTTCAGAAAGAAGTTTTTCTGATATACAAACCTGATGTCTCTCTAATACTATCTTCAGAAAGAAGTTTTTCTGATATACAAACCTGATGTCTCTCTAATACTATCTTCAGAAAGAAGTTTTTCTGCTATACAAACCTGATGTCTCTCTAATACTATCTTCAGAAAGAAGTTTTTCTGTTATACAAACCTGATGTCTCTCTAATACTATCTTCAGAAAGAAGTTTTTCTGATATACAAACCTGATGTCTCTCTAATACTATCTTCAGAAAGAAGTTTTTCTGCTATACAAACCTGATGTCTCTCTAATACTATCTTCAGAAAGAAGTTTTTTTTGTTATACAAACCTGATGTCTCTCTAATACTATCTTCAGAAAGAAGTTTTTCTGCTATACAAACCTGATGTCTCTCTAATACTATCTTCAGAAAGAAGTTTTTCTGATATACAAACCTGATGTCTCTCTAATACTATCTTCAGAAAGAAGTTTTTCTGATATACAAACCTGATGTCTATCTAATACTATCTTCAGAAAGAAGTTTTTCTGTTAAACAAACCTGATGTCTCTCTAATACTATCTTCAGAAAGAAGTTTTTCTGATATACAAACCTGATGTCTCTCTAATACTATCTTCAGAAAGAAGTTTTTCTGATATACAAACCTGATGTCTCTCTAATACTATCTTCAGAAAGAAGTTTTTCTGCTATACAAACCTGATGTCTCTCTAATACTATCTTCAGAAAGAAGTTTTTCTGATATACAAACCTGATGTCTCTCTAATACTATCTTCAGAAAGAAGTTTTTCTGATATACAAACCTGATGTCTATCTAATACTATCTTCAGAAAGAAGTTTTTCTGTTAAACAAACCTGATGTCTCTCTAATACTATCTTCAGAAAGAAGTTTTTCTGATATACAAACCTGATGTCTCTCTAATACTATCTTCAGAAAGAAGTTTTTCTGCTATACAAACCTGATGTCTCTCTAATACTATCTTCAGAAAGAAGTTTTTTTTGTTATACAAACCTGATGTCTCTCTAATACTATCTTCAGAAAGAAGTTTTTCTGCTATACAAACCTGATGTCTCTCTAATACTATCTTCAGAAAGAAGTTTTTCTGATATACAAACCTGATGTCTATCTAATACTATCTTCAGAAAGAAGTTTTTCTGCTTTACAAACCTGATGTCTCTCTAATACTACCTTCAGAAAGAAGTTTTTCTGTTATACAAACCTGATGTCTCTTTAATACTATCTTCAGAAAGAAGTTTTTCTGTTATACAAACCTGATGTCTCTCTAATACTATCTTTAGAAAGAAGTTTTTCTGTTATACAAAACATTTTAAAATTATCTTCTAAACAGAAAAAAAAAAGACTTAACGTTTAGCGGGGTGCCAACTGTAAAGTTTGAGAATCACTGCTGCATTGCCTCGGTGACTCTCAAACTTCAGATACGACAAGTCACAACCCTTTCATTTCACAGGTAGGAATGTTTCCATCACTGACATTATGCCTGACTGTGATCGACCAAAATACACAGCCTTTGCTATTACTATCCATCCGTCCGTCCTAGTGGCACTACAGCCAATGAAGGGGCCTAACCTGTTTCAACACATTCAGATCTGTCCTGGGATTATCGAACTCATAACTGTTGGAGATCTGCTTTTACGTTTCGGTTTCCATAGGTCTCTAAGTAAACAATCTTTGATCCTGTGCCAGTCAATAATGTTAGACAAAGGATATTTTAACTTTTTTTTTTCAATTTATCAAATCTTATACAAAGAAGACAAAACTATTAATTCTCTTTTCTCTTTGATGTCATCTTGGTTAATAACAAAGTTGGCAAGAACGATAATGATATGTCTTCGATAATTAAAAGCAAATAATTTATAAAGAGTTCTTTGTGTATAAGTTGGAAAACATTTTCCTAAAATAAATTAAATTACTTCCCTTTGAAACAATAATTTTAGAATGCCATTTATATGGACGTCAGTTCTCTGAAACGTTAAATATTCGGACTGCTTTTTGTTTTGTTTTTTTACAGTAATGTATTTTGTTGATGCGCAGCAGGGATTACTTTCAATAAGGGTAGACTACTAAGTATAACGCTTTGTTCTCCTGTTTATTCCCTTGAATCTGATTCTATGTTCTACACAATACTGTTGGGGAAATGAACGTTGTATAATATTCCGCATTCAGTTTTTCTGGACGATCGATTATCCAGACAGACCCTGTTCACATTTAATCCGGATAATCAACATTCTACTGTAGGGCACTTTTCCTTAGTTTATAAAAACATCAGTTGCCCCTCCTTTAGGATAAGCAAATTTCTTAAGATATTTTGCAAAATTATTTGTTGTATATTAATATAATGGTGATAATAATCCTGTTCTTTAATCATTGGTATAAGAGTTACCTAAAATATGCAATTTTTTCTCATTTCCACCAAGCTTATATATTCTTGTGTTGCCCTAATTGCCAGTGACATGAGAACAAAGAAGGGAAACAACTTATTTAAGCATACATTATATATTTTAAAAAAAGAAAAAAAAGTTAAACAAAAAAGATATTTGAATAAATTTGAATAAATCATTTCTTTAATGCATAAATGTTTAACTGTTCATGTGTTTATACATTAAAACAAATTAGGCAGGAATATCACTCAGTACGTCATTCTAGATTGTAACTATAAGCTACAATTAGTGTTCTTGTACCAACATAACTAGACAATGTTCTAAATCAAGCATACAAAGAAAAGGACATTTGGTAAATGCATTCTATATAATAAATTTTTTGTAAGTCAAACTCTACATATATCTTGAGTCCCAAAAACCCACTGAAATGGTTATGGTATATAAGAAAAGGTTACTGAACAACTAAAATTAATATTTCACTACAGTAATAGCAAAAAAGATACATGAGTTTGGCTCAGACCAAAACAATCATGTCATATCTTTAAAAACAACACTTTTTTGAATATCCTTTAAGAGTCATTCAACAGAACCAAAAACTATTTAGTTATAATGTTCGTTGTTCAAAAGAATGAAGAATCTTATTATTATGTGTAGTGACAAGAGAAAAAAAACCTTAGACCTAACACTGTAAAGCATTGTCTAGTGAAACTTAGACCTAACTGTATAGCATTGTCTATCGAAACTATCTACTGAAAAAACTGCATTAAACAAATCAAGTTAAAAGAATAAAAAATTAGACAAATAGAACATTTTTATGAAAAACTAAAATACTCAAGTTGTTGTCCATGTATTAGATATTTCTTCAGAAAAAAAGTTTATTATATCCTAGTCCAAACCTGCAGTAGGATGACAAGGTGTGATGGGTCAAAGTTCACAAAGTACACCACATGACTTAGAAATCATTCAAAATAAATATTTAAAATATTTGCACTGATTCTTATGGAAACAATTAATCATGGTAATTAGGTTGAAAACTGAGTTCTACATTTTGTTTCAATTATGAAGTAATCTACATTTAATATCATACGCGTAAAAAAAAAAAGGCTACCCAAGTCAATACTGGCAAACATCTTTGAACACTATCCTACTAAAGCTACTTTTCTTTTAACAGTTGATTGCTAAATGAAATGTTTTCATTTACTGCTTCAAACATTGGCTTGCATTCAGAAACAAAAGGTGTATTTTGGCTACTTTTTGTCTACATATTTTTACACTGAAATTGTATTAATTCAGCAGTTTATAGTTTATGTACATCACAAGGCTTGTCAAGACACTTGATGAGATGAAACATTCAGCATGTTGTTTATGGGGGTGTCATGCTATGAAGTGTTCTTATGTTCACATCTACACATCCACTAAACTGGTTCAGTCATAGAGAATATGAATATTGATTCAGTTAAGTTTAAGTCCTTCAAGGTTCAGGGGAGAGAGCAAGAAGAGTAGTCCAAAGAAAATCAGGCTGGACTGTGGGGACCAATCTACTGCTGCTGACAGTGACAAATGGAGAGATATAGTTACCTAAACTATCACAGCACCCCGATGAAGGAATTTAAAGGACAGATGATGAGGAGATCAACTGAATAAATTAGACATGTTACTCAATATTCAAAGAACAACAAAGCTTTATTTTATCATATTTAAATATTTCAATAAGAAAAGTTAAGACTTATACCATGCATTGCTGGCCACTGAGGCAAAAAGTTCCAAGTTCAAATTTTTTGGTGAGATATGGATTTCATAAGACACTATTCAACTCTAAAGAGCACTTACAAACAATAGATGTAGAGAATAAAGGCAATATACTCATTGGACCATGCATACCAGCTAGACAATTATATCATTGAGCTGTTCATGTTTAAAACAATATAAGCCTGTGAGTGAATAAACTATTCACACAAACTATGTCTAACTACAATATCACAGGAGTAGAAAGTCACATGTATATTAATAGGACAAGTCAGTAAGAGAGTCAATCATACTTGAAGAAAAAATGAAAAAAAAAAAGAAAATTTCACATGTAAACATATACACAAGTAGGAAGACAACACAAAAACTTACTGAGAAACAGTGAATAGTAGAAGTTGTATGAACAATTTACACACAGGTAAGATGACAGTCAAATGAGAAAATCTCAAAATGTATAAGTATCAGAAAGAATATTTCAGCTTAACCTTCTTTTTCATTCATACATTAAATATCAAATCTATTTCATATTTTCATTATAATTATTATAATTCTTGAGACACTGTCACATGAACGTTTGGGCTTCCGTAGTTTAATCACAGAATATTGTATCCCATGGCAAGTTGTATCCATAATGAAATATTATTACTTTTAAGCTGTAGCATGTACAGCACTTAGCACATGAAAAATATTTTCAATTTAGAACTCATCAGTCTTAAGGCTCTGTAGGAATGATTGAGGACAAATAAGAGTTTATTACATCCCTAGCATTTAAATCCAGGTGATGTATGTTCTCTTGTGAATGACTAGAGGCGATGAAGGTGCTCGTTTTGGTCGACTTGACTTTGGGGTCATGTTAGAATGGTAGCTATTGTCACTGGCACTGTTAGAAATGTGTCCTGAGGACGAGGTCATTGCAATGCTACTGTCATTCAATGACCTCGAATGCTGTCGGTGGTGGCTGTAGAGGCTGAAGTGACCAGAGTCACATGAAAGACTAGAAGACCGAGAGTGGTCAACAGTTCTCTGAAGAGACGACCGGCTATTTAATGTGTCATGGCCGGTTAAGTCAAAGCTATTGAACTCATATTCACAATTGTAGTCTCTGAAATCATAGCCATAGCTATCAAGCATGCTGCTAGAGATGGATAGTCCATCGCAGCCAATAGGTGACACCTCCATGAAATAATCTGGGCCAAGGTTTAACGAGGAACTAGTTCTGTGGGCCTCAAGAACAACTGTTGTTGTTTGAGGGGTCACTGCATCATTGTCTACGGACTGCAAAGGTTGTCTTTGCTCACCATCTTGCAGCTCTAAGTTCTCATAGTTGGGTGGTGAAAACTCTTTGAATGGATTCTCCTCACTGTAAGGTGGAAGAGTGGCACCATATGGAGGATTATACTCTTCAAAGTCATTTAGGTGAGGAGCCATCATCTGTCTTCGCCACTGCAATTAAAAAATAATAAATATATGGAATTTATCCAGGGCAGGTAACTTTAAAAAAAAAAGAATTAAAAATAATTCATTGATTATTTCCCTTTTCTTTCTTAAAAGTACAAAGAAACTGACAATGTTTTTGGTCCAGATATGATGAGATAGTGGACAAGTTCAACAGACTACTTGATCTTATATATTTATTTTATTAAATATCTAAAGACAATATGCTTTAGTGATATCTACTTACAGGTTTAAATAAATATTCGTATGTTCCTCTTCCTTCAGATAATTCTTGATACTGTGAGACCACACAAGCAAAACAATAACACTGTGGATCACAAATACAAAGATTATTCCAGTTGAACCTTAAACTATTAGAATAAATTGTTTGATGGCATTTGACAAATACAGAACTATACTTTATCAATCATAAGTGTTTTAAAAAAATCTTACAATCAGCTCATTCCTTTCAAGGCCTTATGTTCCATGAGGAACCCAAAGGAATGATGATGATGATGATGATGAGCTAATTCCTTAAACATGTTATATGCTAAGTGACAGAACAGTGACAGGGCCAGCACTAACAATTGCGGAGCCCAATGGGAAATGGATTGCTGGGTAGGGGTTGATACATAGATCATGCTGAAAAACATTGCTCAATATAGCTTCATGAATTATTGACTAATAATTCTTGATAAGTTTGAGGCGCGAAAAGTTTCTTTCACCACATACCACAATTATGGGTATTGTAATAATGCCAAATTTTTATCAAGTGTAGGATTTGCATATTCCCATATTTCATACTGAATGACATCCCAAAATGAAAATTCTGTCTATATTTCAGGAGACATTTATGAGTTTTCAGAAGATTTCCATGACATTTTCGTATATTTTGCAATTTCAGGAGATTTCCTGTTCAATTTAATATGTACACATAGAATTAGCGCAATAAAGTGCAGGGCCCACTGAATTCGCATAGGTTGCAGTGACCTGAGGCCAGCCCTGAACAGTAATATAATGTTTACACACAATTCGCTATATTTATAGAAAAAAATAGAAAAAGAACAACATTAACTTCCGAATATTGTTTGTATTGCTTCTACCTAATTAGTAATCAGACTTTTTTAAGTTTCTGTCCATCAGAGAAAGACTTATGTAATACAATGTTTAAGAATGAGATGTAGTCTGCTGCCCTGCCATCCAGACCACTCTATTATGAGTTTCACATAAACTGTTAAAATGCTCATATTAAAAACAGAAAATTTCTGTAAAAATTCTAAACATTTCAAACAAACAATAAATAAAACACTGTCATAGCCTAAAAGCGTTATGACATCAGAGAGCATTTCACAAACTTTCCTACAGAGCACAGCACCAGGCAAAAGAAACCTTAAAAAATGAAAAGATGTATGGAAACATAAAGAATGAACCATCTAATCAATAACTACAGCCACAGATAAAGAGTAAAAAGAAGGATGAAGTTGTGAAAGAGTAGGCATTGATGTTCTGAAGACCCTCGCACTAGGTTTAGGTATAAAACCAAACAAACAAAAATCACCCTGATAGTGACAAGATTATGATATGAACTATTTGAATGCTATTTCTAAACAAGAGATGTTGCTAAAGACTTACATTTGCTATTAGCCTTAGGCAGTAGAAGACCACAGCTACTATTTCCCATACATCCAGTGTCTGAGGATTAAAACAAAGAACATAAGGTAAACAGAATTCATGAGTATGTTGGTATAATGTTGATATAATAAGAAGAGATCAATTTTTAAATTAGAGGTTTCAAAGTGAACAAAGTCCCCACACTGACATCATACAAAACACATACAAAATGATACATTTACACATTAGCACTCACATACAAAATGATACATTTACACATTAGCACTCACATATAAAATGATATATTTACACATTTGCACTCACATTTAAAATGATATATTTACACATTTGCACTTACATTTAAAATAATACATTTACATTTTTGCACTCACATATAAAATGATAGATTTACGCATTTGCACTCACATAGAAAATGATACATTTACATTTACACTGCACTCACATATAAAATGATATATTTGCACTCACATATAAAATAATATATTAACAAATTTCCACTCACATATAAAATGATATATTTACACTTTTGCACTCACATACAAAAATGATACATTTACACTGCACTCACATATAAAATGATATATTTGCACTCACATATAAAATGATATGTTTACACATTTGCATTCACATATAATTTCAATTCTGATGTAATTCAACATATTTTTTAAAATTATCAACTACTTTATATGCAGTCTTTGTGTGTTTATAACTTGTGGAATCCACCAAAGTAAACATTTCCACTCGATCAATAGTGAATGTTTGAAAGAATATAACTGGATAGAAAGGGGAGTAATTCGGCTTAATCTCCGTGTTGCAATATTTCTCGGATTGAACAGAGTGGTGTTTGCTTGAGCTCGCTTCCATGGTAACGGCGACAAGAGACACCTGGGTGTTTTCGCAAGGTCAGATCTCGTAGATAGTTTGCACGCTCGCAGACACAGGAGCAGACACACGTACGACCATGCGGAGAGAGGTGGGTTATTACGTGCTCGTAAAATCAATAAGTATCGTGGTTGAGGAGCCGACGTTAAACTAATACTTTCAACATGACGGTGACACTAAAGTCTGATAATACTACAAGATCTTCTGGTGAAGTGACAGGGGCGGCAGCAGCATAATGGGCTAGAATAATCAAAATATCTTGGTGCTTCTCCCACACCCACTTTTCCCGACTGGGAGAAGAACACGAACCATTTTGTTATAACACCCCCCACACACACCTTTTTACTCTCTACCTCCCTTCTGTTCCTACCTCTGCTTCGTGTTCTTTCCTTAACTCGTGTTGGTCACTCTCTCGGACTTTTATCTCCCAAAGTCTCTCTACCCCTCTACTTGTTCTCTTTCCTCTCTACATCCCTCTACTTGTTCTCTTTCCTCTCTACATCCCTCTACTTGTTCTCTTTCCTCTCTACATCCCTCTACTTGTTCTCTTTCCTCTCTACATCCCTCTACTTGTTCTCTTTCCTCTCTACATCCCTCTACTTGTTCTCTTTCCTCTCTACATCCCTCTACTTGTTCTCTTTCCTCTCTACATCCCTCTACTTGGTCTCTTTCCTCTCTACATCCCTCTACTTGTTCTCTTTCCTCTCTACATCCCTCTACTTGTTCTCTTTCCTCTCTACATCCCTCTACTTGTTCTCTTTCCTCTCTACATCCCTCTACTTGTTCTCTTTCCTCTCTACATCCCTCTACTTGTTCTCTTTCCTCTCTACATCCCTCTACTTGTTCTCTTTCCTCTCTACATCCCTCTACTTGTTCTCTTTCCTCTCTACATCCCTCTACTTGTTCTCTTTCCTCTCTACATCCCTCTACTTGGTCTCTTTCCTCTCTACATCCCTCTACTTGTTCTCTTTCCTCTCTACATCCCTCTACTTGTTCTCTTTCCTCTCTACATCCCTCTACTTGTTCTCTTTCCTCTCTACATCCCTCTACTTGTTCTCTTTCCTCTCTACATCCTTCTACTTGTTCTCTTTCCTCTCTACATCCCTCTACTTGTTCTCTTTCCTCTCTACATCCCTCTACTTGTTCTCTTTCCTCTCTACATCTCTCTACTTGTTCTCTTTCCTCTCTACATCCCTCTACTTGTTCTCTTTCCTCTCTACATCCCTCTACTTGTTCTCTTTCCTCTCTACATCCCTCTACTTGTTCTCTTTCCTCTCTACATCCCTCTACTTGTTCTCTTTCCTCTCTACATCCCTCTACTTGTTCTCTTTCCTCTCTACATCCCTCTACTTGTTCTCTTTCCTTTCTACATCCCTCTACTTGTTCTCTTTCCTCTCTACATCCCTCTACTTGTTCTCTTTCCTCTCTACATCCCTCTACTTGTTCTCTTTCCTCTCTACATCCCTCTACTTGTTCTCTTTCTTCTCTACATCCCTCTACTTGTTCTCTTTCCTCTCTACATCCCTCTACTTGTTCTCTTTCCTCTCTACATCCCTCTACTTGTTCTCTTTCCTCTCTACATCCCTCTACTTGTTCTCTTTCCTCTCTACATCCCTCTACTTGTTCTCTTTCCTCTCTACATCCCTCTACTTGTTCTCTTTCCTCTCTACATCCCTCTACTTGTTCTCTTTCCTCTCTACATCCCTCTACTTGTTCTCTTTCCTCTCTACATCCCTCTACTTGTTCTCTTTCCTCTCTACATCCCTCTACTTGTTCTCTTTCCTTTTGCTCAAAGAATTTTTGTTCCTCTCTCCTTCTCCACTTTCTCTTTTTTTTTCTTTCTCCTTTCCACTCTGTCTCTCTTTCTGTCTCTATTTCTCTCACTTTCGCTTTCTCCCACTCTCTTTCAAGTTCTATCTCCCACTTTCTCTCTCTCTCTCATTTTCTATCTTATTCTCTCTATCTCTCTCTCTCTCTCTCTCTCTCTCACTCACTCACTTTCTCCTGTACACTTTTGGTAACCCTTGTAAATCTCTTTCAGAAAACAAAGTATGATTCAATGGTTAATCCAGGGATCAAGACGCCGCTGCTATTCAGCCCCTTTATAACTTCTTCCCATAGTGTAGAAGAAAGAGACTCGGGTTTCCTTGGACTTGACCAATTGTTTTAGCAGAGATACTGCTCATGTCAGGCGTGTCAGACATTCATCTGGCCGAAAGTCTGGCACCACAGATTGAAGAACTAGAAGATGTTAGGAGATGACTAACAAGCAAGGCGGCGATCTCAAGATTTTCGGTACTGATGACTTCATCAGTCTCACAAAGAGCAGAGTTGCGAAAAACAAGGCGGACACGTGTGAGTGTGTGTGTGTGTGTCTGTCTTGCTCTTTGTTCTAATGCCCAATTAACAAGACATCCATCAACGAAACTGGAGAGCAATGGAGCCCCACCAAGGTCTTTATTAGTGGGGGAGGGGGGGTGCGCACATCTTGATGATCGATCCAACCAAATGTTTCTTTGCTCACACTCGGATACACTTGGACGAATCGATCACATGATCACGTCACGTGACAAGAGACTCGGGAGGAGACCAGAGATTAAAATTAAGGACCGTCACTTGGTGGTGACTAGGGTGTGGCATTATGTATTTCATTAAAATGGTGACGTAATCGAAAAACAATAGCTGTGACCTTTGATGTCCTTGACCTTGGACCAACAACGCTACCCTAGAAAGTAACAACAGATAAGAGAAATAGCGCTAGAAAATGGTGACACGCGGAAGGACGTTGCCCTACGACTTAAATCGTTGTGCTTTTACAAAATGTTGCCACAGAAGGAATTTTGTGGGCTGCACCTCGACAGTTTTTGGCATGTTAAAGGGGAGGTGGGAGGAGGTCGATGAGTCCAGATAGACCCAGATCTCTGGGGCCAAAAATCTTTCTGGAGGCGAGCCTGGCCCCTCTTTTTCTTTTTGAACCTTCTTTCTTCCCCGCTCTGCCCGTGTAATCCTTTTAAAAATTGTAAAAATACTAATAATGGTAATAATAGATCTCGATGAGTGGTTCTATCATCGAAACTAGGGCACGCAGTGTAGGATGAAGCCGAAGAGGGTTGGTTTAATTCGTTAGACTCGGGAGGTTGTTTTTTTTTAAGGCTCGTGACACGTGAGTCGGAACTTAGTATGGTCCCAGAATACAAAAGTTTATGCCCCATTAATCTAGAGCTAGCTGTATATGACTGATGAGCAGACACACGAGACCTGGAGATGATATTGTGTATAGGAACTAACATTTCATGAAATCAGTTTAGAATGGGCCAGTTGTATTGCGATGGATGACGCATCACTTTAGCATTGAAATGGAACATGATGTGTTTTTACAAATCAATAATACAACGCACAAATATCTCGCCTTAATGCTTTTTGTACATGTGGAAGATGGATTTGAATATATAACTAGAAAGAGAGAGGGCAGTGAAAGGGAGAGAGGGGGGAAAGAGGGAGAGGGGAGTGATAGAGAGAGAGGGGAGTGAAAGAGAAAGTGGGGAGTGAAAGAGAGAGAGAGGGTAGTGAAAGAGGGAGAGGGGAGTGAAAGAGAGAGAGGGGAGTGAAAGAGAGAGAGAGGGCAGTGAATTAGAGAGAGAGAGAGGGGAGTGAAAGAGAGAGGGGGAAAGAGGGAGAGGGGAGTGATAGAGAGGGAGGGAGTGAAAGAGAGAGAGGGGAGTGAAAGAGGGAGAGGGGAGTGAAAGAGAGAGTGGGGAGTGAAAGAGAGAGAGGGGAATGAAAGAGAGAGAGGGGAGTGAAAGAGAGAGAGAGGGGTGAAAGAGAGAGAGAGGGCAGTGAATTAGAGAGAGAGAGGGGTGAAAGAAAGAGAGGGGAGTGAAAGAGAGAGAGGGGAGTGAAAGAGAGAGAGGGGAGTGAAAGAGAGAGAGGGGAGTGAAAGAGAGAGAGGGGAGTGAAAGAGAGAGAGGGGAGTGAAAGAGAGAGAGGGGAGTGAAAGAGAGAGAGGGGAGTGAAAGAGAGAGAGGGGAGTGAAAGAGAGAGAGGGGAGTGAAAGAGATAGAGAGGAGTGAAAGAGGGAGAGGGGAGTGAAAGAGGGAGAGGGGAGTGAAAGAGATAGAGGGGAGTGAAAGAGAGAGAGGGGAGTGAAAGAGAGAGAGGGGAGTGAAAGAGAGAGAGGGGAGTGAAAGAGAGAGAGGGGAGTGAAAGAGAGAGAAGGGAGTGAAAGAGAGAGAGAGGAGTGAAAGAGAGAGAGGGGAGTGAAAGAGAGAGAGGGGAGTGAAAGAGAGAGAGGGGAGTGAAAGAGAGAGAGGGGAGTGAAAGAGATAGAGAGGAGTGAAAGAGGGAGAGGGGAGTGAAAGAGGGAGAGGGGAGTGAAAGAGATAGAGAGGAGTGAAAGAGGGAGAGGGGAGTGAAAGAGGGAGAGGGGAGTGAAAGAGATAGTGGGGAGTGAAAGAGAGAGAGGGGAGTGAAAGAGAGAGTGGGGGGTGAAAGAGAGAGAGGGGAGTGAAAGAGAGAGAGGGGAGTGAAAGAGAGAGAGGGGAGTGAAAGAGAGAGAGGGGAGTGAAAGAGAGAGAGGGGAGTGAAAGAGAGAGAGGGGAATGAAAGAGAGAGAGGGGAGTGAAAGAGAAAGAGAGGGGAGTGAAGGAGAGAGAGGGGAGTGAAAGAGAGAGAGGGGAGTGAAAGAGAGAGAGAGGGGAGTGAAAGAGAGAGAGGGGAGTGAAAGAGAGAGAGGGGAGTGAAAGAGAGAGAGGGGAGTGAAAGTGATAGAGAGGAGTGAAAGTGATAGAGAGGAGTGAAAGAGGGAGAGGGGAGTGAAAGAGGGAGAGGGGAGTGAAAGAGATAGAGAGGAGTGAAAGAGGGAGAGGGGAGTGAAAGAGAGAGAGGGGAGTGAAAGAGAGAGAGGGGAGTGAAAGAGAGAGAGGGGAGTGAAAGAGAGAGAGGGGAGTGAAAGAGAGAGAGGGGAGTGAAAGAGAGAGAGGGGAGTGAAAGAGAGAGAGGGGAGTGAAAGAGAGAGAGGGGAGTGAAAGAGAGAGAGGGGAGTGAAAGAGAGAGAGGGGAGTGAAAGAGAGAGAGAGGGGAGTGAAAGAGAGAGAGGGGAGTGAAAGAGAGAGAGGGGAGTGAAAGAGAGAGAGGGGAGTGAAAGAGAGAGAGAGGAGTGAAAGAGGGAGAGGGGAGTGAAAGAGAGAGAGGTTAGTGAAAGAGAGCATAACACAAACTCACACAGCACAGGCACACTCAAAGGCAAGCTCTTATTTTATACACACACACTCGGCGAACAAACATTTGCTGTGTGGACAAGGGCTTAGTGTACCCCCCCCCCCCTAACGGAAGTGCAATGGCAGATAACCAATAAATGTGAGAGAGACAAATAAAGGGAGGGGAGAGGAGGATAGGAACAACAACAATACCGGTTGGACAAAGAGTAGTTAACTCACATGATCCTGTTCAAGATGGACGGTTGTGACAAGAGCTATCGCCCCTGTTTCATACAGCACTGTGATGACGAGAACGTAAATCCAGGGAAGTAACAAAAACCTGCGGTCCTGTGAAAGAGAGGACATCACTGGTCAACATTAAGTAGCACATGGAACATTTAGCAAGTCATGTCCTACACAAGGAGGACCAGTTCAAATAAATAATGCATAGCTTTTGTTGGAATGGAATGGAGCGATCTTTTAGCTATGCGATTTGTTGGTTTGTCTAAATTACTGTAAATTTAGCCCTTTATGATCACTTTACCATATAAGCTGAACAATGTCAAGGACGTTAAATTGAATTACACAGACCTATATATATTATACCTAGACTGGAAAACGAAAACAATGTCTTATCCGATAATGATCAGATCACAGACCTATATATAGTTATGTACGTAACTCTTTTTTCAAGCTGTAAGGGAAGTCGCCCCGAATCTAGAAAAATTATTTTTAGCTTTCAAAAATTATCAATAATGCAATACCATTTTGCGGATTTTTAAATAGAATAGGTCTATTAATCACAAAACTATATATACACGCAAATCTTTAATATAAAGCCATTTCCTGTTAGTTTCCATTGCGATAATGTTTCGAAAATCCTAAATCGAAATAATTCAAGTGTGTTGATTTTAATCACCTTAAGTATATTGAAATAGATTGATTACCTAGATCTTTCTACATTGTGTATCTAAAGTCTACCTATTTTGATGATCAATTTCGATGATGAAAAGTGTAAATGTTGTTGGAACTCTTTTTGGTGATGACGGTGATGATGTTTTGGTTGGTTCGTTTTTGTTTTCTTGTTGTTTTTATGCTGTTTTTTATTGGCGATGGTGCTGTTTGTTTGTTGTTGTTTGTTTTTTGCTGCTGTTGTTGCTATTTGTTGTTGCTGCTGTTGATGATTTAGTCAATGATGTTTTTTGTTTTGTTTTCTTCTTGTTATTGTTGTCTTTTGTTTACATGATATTTTGGTTTGTTGACAATGGTGATAATGTTAATTTTAGCTACGTAGGTTTTCAATGAAAATAAAAACATCCCAAAGTATTGATCACGTGGTCAACTCAATGTGTTATATATCCTTCCCTTATCCATCTCTACGGCATTATGCTAATCAATTGTAATCTGCTTATAACCGGTGCAATGAACAGTTTAACAGGCCTGATGTCTAGCGAATTGAATCACTTAAAGCTGACATTAAATAACATCAGTGACTCACCATGTAAACACCTGGCAGCAATATCAAAGAGACGCCGATTAGGAAGGAGTACAGCACAAAGCCGGCATACACAATACCTTTCAATTCTGAAATACACAGATTACACAATGAACTCAAATCTTTACCACTCTTATATCAAGAACATAGGCTCTTCAAATATTCGGACTGCGCTTATTGTGAGTGAAATAGTTATATAACTGGAAGAATATAAATAAAATTTTCAAACTATGAATTTCCGGAAAAATAGTTGGCATATAACATCAAAATGATACACGTCACGCCCACACCACATGGAACATTTGGAAACACTATTTATATATGTAAAACAATCAACTATACTATACAACAATAATTAACACTTAGATTGTTCAAACCGATTAAAAATATCGATTTATTTTAGGTGACCAGAAAACGTAATCGATCGAAGCGACAACTCTCTCACTCTTGGTTACATCGAGAAATCCAGTTATATGAAATTAACACTTGACAATAAATATTATTGATTTAAAGTTTTTAAAAAATTATTTGATCTTTACGATAAAAGTTGTTGATATCAAGTTCCAGATTAGTGTCAGTTTTAAAGATTGTCAGGGTTGAGAAGTCTTGACTTGTTGAGGTCAGATGTTTCTACATTTCTCATCCAAACACTGTAAAAGTAAAGGTTTCACTTTCAGACTTCCCGGAGGTCTATAGAACAGGTGATTTGAAGCTCAACGGTTTCTAGAGCCGACGGTTAACGACCAACTTTTACCTTTTTACTTTTTCCAACTAATGACACGACATACTAAAAAAACAAAAATTCCAAATCACAGTCTTTACCGAGAACCGAGATTCGAACTTGAGGCCCCTAGGTGTCGGAAGCCAAGTGCTCTATCACTCAGCCACCATTCCCCGTGTCATTTAAATAAAATTCAAGATTATTCTCTAGTTCAGTAACTCCCGAGATTTGGAATCAAACTGAAACGCTATTGAATCATGCTAAAATTCATTCAATACTTGATGATCAATACAAATCAATGATTTCAGTTGACTAATTCCATTGTACGGTCTTCACGTTTCCCTTCTGTAGCAAGCAAACGTCAAACACACAAACGAATGCACTCAGGACTAGGGCATGAATCACTCAATCAACTGTGGGATGAATCAAACAATCAATACAACCCGGAAATAATCTGTAATTTTGCCGAGGTCAAATCATGTGCGACAAAGTCGTGGATGATGGTACCATAGAACGAAAAACATGCCGTTGATTGACCGGGCAAATCGCTTCAACAAACACACTTGATTTTATCTACATATGTTAACCAATCAAAGATGACACATTTAGAAGTCACGTGGTCCTACTCACCAATAGAATCTTTGAGATCATCCAGTGCAATGTATCGTAACATGTAGAAAGCCAAACAGACAACAGATATGATCTATTGAACAAAAAAAAGTTTTATAAAGAATCATTGTAAAAATTTTCACATAAAATAAGAATAAACGAAACAAAAAAAAGTAAATCACAAGTTGTGTATAGCAATACTATAACCAATCTTTATTAAATGTAAATATGAGTCATTATTGAAAATTACACAAATGAAAGCAAATAATGTTATTTTTAGATTCGTAGGTCATTTTTAAAAAAATACACAAACAGCATAAAAAAAAGGAGAATTCTAAAAATACTGAAATACAACTTTCTTTGTCCAATCTGACATTTACTTTCGTATTAAATGTGATTTGTCGTCTGCTGATTTTATCCAGCAGACGTCTTCAAAGCCTGTTATTTTTAACAACAAAACAATTTCGGCACAGCCCAAGATTCAAAAAGTCATTGTTTCTCTTTGGGCTTATCGTCTGACGCTCCCAGAAATCTGACGAATCGCCCGCCAACAGAAAGAGTTAGACGAAACAGGGCAAGGCGTTGTAGACATTTTTTTTTTTAAATGTGGCGAGTGTTGAGATTTCAAAAATAAACACTACATCAACGCCAACAGTCTGTGTCTTAATGTTTATGTTTTGCTTTTTGTTTTGTTTTTTTATTCTATTTTTGGTACTTGTGCCACTGTTTACAACAGACGAAAATATCATTTTTTTGACGTTCAATTCGTAAAAGCGTCTATAGAAAAAAACAGTATATAAGGTTACAATGACAGTTTGTGTATGTGTGCGCGCGACTGCTGGACATGGAACAGGCCTGTGAAAAGACTCTACACAATATGAAACATTGAAACAAACAAACAACTAGTTATTTTTGTTGTTCTCTATAAAATGTTTTGATTCTGTAGTATAGTTAATAAATGACGAACAGCGGATAGGATTAGATTTGTAAAAGATTGAAACAAACAAATGCAGTCCTTACAAATATTTAATGCTGTTGGTATTTTGTTGTTGTTTTTTTTGCTTTTTTTTTCAATGCAATTAATAAAAGTTCAAAAGAGCACATTGAACAAATAATTATCAATAATTAATTTTAAAAAAAACTTAAAGTATCCCTTTCAGACCTTGCGATGTATAGGGCAGATGATGTAAAAGTCCTTTATGTCTGTGACCTTACGTTTAACGAGGGTGTCATATGGCCAGCACAACGACCAACACGTCAATCTTAGAGTTGTCTGGAGTCATGGGCGTAATTTTAAAAATCCTGAAATTCAGAAGAATCTCAGTCTTCGGTAAGGTTCAAACCTCTGGGTTCAGAAACCAAGCTCTCTAGTAATAAGGTACGACGCCCCCATAAACTATTTGTGTGCTTTTATTATTAATTATTTCATTCGATTCTTCAATATATTTTTGTCTTTAATTGACGTTTATGTTTCGAATTTGTCTGTTCTGTTTTCATGGGGCCTTGAAATTTGTCAACAGCACTATATAAAATATGTTGTTGTTGTTTTTTTTATATGAAATTTAGCAAACTAATACTTATTACTTTTATTACTACAAATAAGGTTGATAGACTTATGTACAATCACTATATGTGGCCCAACAAATGTCTGGGTATGAGATGTTAATCTGCAAAACTCGTGTTTCAGTGGGTGAGCAGTCGATGGTGTGTGAGTGAATTATGTACGACATCGCGACTCCCAGGGTGACTAGTGCGCAGGCGAGGGAGATCTGTGGGGCGTCATGGCGGACGAGAGAAAAAGAAAGCACAAATTCAATTAAGATTAAGGGCGACCGAATGGCAGGATTCAAAGGCGACATGGGGCGCGCCCTAGTCGTGGGGCTTCTGGCATTAAGTGGAGAAATATTCACTAGTTCCTGTGTGTATCTCAAAAGTAGGAATCATTATTCATGCATCCCGGGAATGTATACTGTAGACCGTCGTCTAGATCTAGATCTACATATGCAAGTGGGGGAAGATGAAGTGAATGAACTGCACGAGACAAGGAAATAAAGAGATAGGAAATAAAGAGACAAGGAAATAAAGAGACAAGGAAATAAAGAGACAAGGAAATAAAGAGACAAGGAAATAGAGACAAGGAAATAGAGACAAGGAAATAAAGAGACAAGGAAATAAAGAGACAAGGAAATAAAAAGAGACAAGGAAATAGAGACAAGGAAATAAAGACAAAAGGAAATAGAGACAAGGAAATAAAAAGAGACAAGGAAATAAAGAGACAAGGAAATAAAAGAGACAAGGAAATAAAGAGACAAGGAAATAAAGAGACAAGGAAATAAAGAGACAAGGAAATAAAGAGACAAGGAAATAGAGACAAGGAAATAAAGAGAGTGAAGTACAACATTGGATATTTTTTTTTGTGTGTTTTACTCAATCATTCCCGTACAATGGTTAGTTGTGTCATTTTCACTGGGCCTGTTCATTCTTTTCTTAAATTAGAGAGCACGCACACACAAACACATACAAGCACATTTCAGCAACTCGCCATTAGCCCCTCAAACACCCAGCCATTATCTATTTTCCTTTCCCCCATTATCTCCCCCATTAATCATAATTTCAACGTCGCCCCCAAACTTAACGTGTCCAAGCTTGAGCACAGCCTGGAAACATTTTTGTTTCTATCTCAGTGGCAATCAGTCCATGGGATCAAATTAACACTCAGATCTAAGAGCCAAACGAAACACCACCAAAAACTAGCAATGCAGCAGCAGCAGCAGCAGGAGGTCCATTCACACATTGGAGGGTGGGTCGTACATTGAGCTTGGCTTGTTGGCTAATGCAACTTTCAAAAGCTTTGTAATAAATGGGAGATTAGAAAAGTGTGTACTATTGATTGTATGGCTATGAGATACAATGAACAGAGATGAAGATATGAGATCGTAGTGGCGGTCATGTGGAGGCAATGTAACTAATAAAACAAACGCATGACATATCCAAAATCAGTTTCGAAACCACTGACATCTGCTTTGAAATGCAGCTAGCCAGTGACATCTGTCTTGTATGCCACTGTAATATGCTTTGAAATGAAGTATACCACTGTAATATGTTTTGAAATGAAGTATACCACTGTAATATGTTTTGAAATGAAGTATACCACTGTAATATGTTTTGAAATGAAGTATACCACTGTAATATGTTTTGAAATGAAGTATACCACTGTAATATGCTTTGAAATGAAGTATGCCACTGTAATATGTTTTGAAATGAAGTATACCACTGTAATATGTTTTGAAATGAAGT
>JAZGLO010001962.1:0-153749 GCA_036873155.1 Biomphalaria sudanica
GCGTGTTTTATGCAAATACATGAATACTAATTTTATATAAAACAATTTTTTAAAAACGTTTACAACGGATAATGCGAGAGCTTCTGCGGTTTAAAATGCAATGCACATAACAGAAGCTGCTTTGTGCACTCTTGAGTAGCTTCTCAGTTTTAATATATTTTAGTGTCACTGACTTGTCAAAAAAAAAAATCAAGCTCCTTTTTATAATATTCACTACCAAATGTCCTGTGCAGGAAAAGCTCATCAACATGTCCCATTCGCATTCTAAAAATCCTAAAAATATTCATCGCATACGAACTCAAAACGCGTCAGTACAAAAGCCAAGCGCTTTACTACTCGGCCGGAATGCTCATGAATGCTGAAATAACGTTTCATTTAAAATGATTTTAAAACTATATTTGTATTTAGTTCACCGTGTAACAATTTAAACCATACCAGTGAATTGGCAGTGATGCCCAAAATACGTCCCGCAGGTTACACCCGGCAAGCGATATAGCCCTCTCTGGCACGTCAGAGCTTCTGTCCACAATGCAATCAATGGGAAAGCAAAATATCTGATAAAAAATAGCGGAACCCTGTCCTTGTTATTTTTAGTTGACTTCTTTTGGTAGCCACGTGAGTAGTAACTTGCTGTTCTTGAACAAGAACTTCACTTTGAGTGTATACAATAAAAAAAAGTGGACAGATTTTTACTTTTTGGACAACATACATATAGTTGTTGTTTTTTTACTATTATTAGTAATTAGATTTTTTTTTAAATGTTGTAAGACTTTATAATATGGTAGACATACAATTTTAGAAGAAAATATCAAGAGATCGAATTTTCTAAACATCTATTTTCTAGTTTTTGAGATCTAAACGGGTCGGACCACAGAAAAGTAATATAGGCTTTTCAACCTCTCTAGAACTGGAAGATTGTAATTTTGTAAAAGTTTAAAACTAAATTTAATGTTTACTGAATTATAATTCTAGCTTTGAGTAATATTTAAGCTTCTGATGGTTACATTAACTATAAAATAGGCACGTAGATCAAAGTAAATCAAATTAAGTCAAAGTAAATCAAATTAAGTCAAAGTAAATCGAAGTAAGTCGAAGTAAATCAAAGTAAATCGAAGTAAGTCAAAGTAGGTCGAGTAAATCGAAGTAAGCCGAAGTAAATCAAAGTATGTCAAAATAAATCAAAGTAAGTCGAATTAAGTCGAAGTAAATCAAAGTAAATCAAAGTAAGTCAAAGTAAGTCGAAGTAAATCGAAGTAAGTCGTAGTAAATCAAAGTAGGTCGAAGTAAATCGAAGTAAGCCGAAGTAAATCAAAGTAAGTCGAAGTAAATCAAAGTATGTCGAAGTAAGCCTTAGTAAGCCGAAGTAAATCGAAGAGACTACATAAGTATCCAAACCTCACCACTAACAACCCCAAAATGTTGCAGATTACAAGTCTCCCTCACAGTTTGTCGAGGCATTGACTCCTTGGTCTAGTCCAAGTTTTTAGGAAAGCGTCTTTGGAAAACTGAGTCCGAGATCCCAACTGACTTTGTTTTGTGTTGGATAAACTACGAGCTGTTTCAACAAGAACGTGATTCCAAAAACGTTTGACTCCGATGAAGTAGATATTGTAAAACATTCAGTCACGACGCCCTCTAAAATATTCATCCCTTTGTTTTGTTGTCTTCTGTGTTGTGTATAGAATGTGAATGTCATCAATATCTATATTATAAAGTAGAATGTGAGGTGTGTGTAAGTATGTATGTATGTTACTTATAGACATCAAAACAACTTGACCAATCTTGATAAAACTAGGCAGGAATGTTCCTTGGGTACTAACTTAGACCGTTGTGTATGTATTGTAGCCCTAAAACAAACTTAAGATCCTCAAAAAAAAAATAAAGTTGTCCGACTCTATTACAGCTATAGTATTTTATGGATCTAGGCCATGTCTACAATGTTGACATGAGAAAAGATCGAAAGGATTTAGACCTAGATATAATTTTAAGAATACACTTTGCGCACATAGTTTTTTACTTTGACACATGAAAATACAAAAGAAGATCCATTGATTTCATTATATAATAAAATTAACCTTCAATTTTGTGTTTCAAAAGCATTTTTTACATAAATTAGTTACTGATATCTGTGACTACAGATTTCCTGGCGAACTTTTTTTCATTAGACAATACCGTAATGAATCGCGTACTAAAAATTAATTCGTTTAATTGTTTACTTTATAATCCCATTCCTAGATTTAAAACTCTAATTCAACTCTAAGATGATAAAACTTCTCTTCGCACAGATAGTTTTATACTTTAACACATAAACATACTAATTATAGTCCATTCATTTCATATTTTGATCAAATAAACATTCAAATTTGGTTTTCTAAAGCTACATTCATTTACGAAAGCTGCGAAGCCGAGTTGAGATAGGCCTAGATCTATATTCATTCATGAATCGCGTACTAAAAATTATTTCGTTTAATTGTTCACTTTATAATCCCATTCATTTAACAAAGCTATCGCTCTTTTCGTTTTTAATAGATATGAATGTATCGGCTTCGGGTAAACCCATTTTCGCAAACCTAATTTTATTTTCGTAGCGAAAGAGAAAAAAACTTGAAAAGATCATTAGTTAAGTTTAACATACATCTAAATCCAATCCACTAGATTATTAAACACAAACTTAGACCCGCAGGCCGCGGGTAATGTCTGGCGAACATCCTTTCATTAGACATTACCAAATGGTTACACATTAACAGTAATTAACACATCTCTCTACTGAGTCTATTCCTAGGCCTAGGTCTAAAACTCTTATTGAACTCTAAGATGATAAAACTTCATTTCGCAAAGATAGTTTTATGCTTTAACACATAAACATACTAATTATTGTCCATTCATTTCATATTTTAATCAAATTAACATTCAAATTTGTTTTTCTAAAGCATTTTTAATACATTCGTTCGTTGTTCGCTAAATAAAGCTGCGTAGCCGTGTTGAGATAGGCCTATATTCATTCATGAAAAAAAGGTCACGCATGCGCAACACGGAATGAACTCTATAAAAGCCAATTTTTAACTCTAGATTAGTGTAGATTTAGATCTATGTCTACCTCAAGATCTACTTTATACTGTAACACATGAACATACAAAATTAAGTCTATTCATCTCAAATTTTAATCAAATATATGTAGGCCTACAAGCAAATGTTTTAATTTGAACAAATGGATTTAAGCCTATTAGCTATTCTGATTTGATAGCTTCATTCACACTATTTTTACATTGACACATTCGCTTTACTTATTACATTATTATTTCGTTTAATTGTTTACAAAACACTCTCAGTGACTATATCGACAGTAATGCGCAAATAAAGACCCGCGGGTCGCGGGTAACATATGTCTAGTTACAGAATAAAACAAAAAATGTCACTCGCTGTCTAGAACAAAAAAATTACACGTTTATTTGTGCTTATTTTATTGGATAAACTATAGACCTAAACAGCTAGCTTTTTGGTGTATCCGGTGTACAAACAAAAGGACGTGTTGACTATATTTTAATAAAAGGTAGAGGATTGAGACAAAAGCTTAGAAAACAGCTCGATTCTTTTTTTTTTTTTTTTCATGACAACTGTGAAGATCATTTTAGTGTCCTTGACATTGTTAAGTTGATCAGGAAATTTTCCAATAAATTACAAATGTTACTTTAAAAGGTCACTATTCGAAACAGAGTTCGATAATCGTCTAACATCATACATACTATGCAAAACAAATTGAGATGTTACTTGGTTACATGTAAAAGTCTTTCTATATTTATGTATTGTAAACATGTATTAAGTCTTTATAATGCCTCTCTATTGCTCGCCCTGGTGACTCTAGGTACTAAAGATGCAAAAACAAGTAGCTTCTATTCACTCTCGATCCTTACCTGACACTGAAGTCTGTGGTCACAATCCCAGGATGTTATCGTCGGCGCAAAGATCAACTTATACAATTATTACGTTCTTGTCTTCAAATGTAGAGCCTAGCGGACTTGAGGTATGTCCTCTGATAAGCGCAAAGTGAGCCAAGATCAATGTGCAGTTAGAAGTGTGTAGTCTGTTGTGTTCTGGGTTCTCTGTGCAATAAGCAGAGTGTAGTATGCATTCTGTATCACACATTGTTGAGGCAGATGTCAAGTTATAGAAGTAAAATGTCAAGTATAGCAGTGGGATGTCTAGTTATAGCAGTAGGATGTCAAGTTATAGCAGTGGGATGTCTAGTTATAGCAGTGGGATGTCTAGTTATAGCAATGGGATGTCAAGTTATAGCAATAAGATGTCGGCAGAGAACTGCGGGATATGAGCTTACTGCTGCAACATGTTAGCAGACAGCAGTGATAGAAGTGGCATGTCAGAAAGGGGCAATGAAGTTTCAGCTTAAAACAGTGTTACAATTTCATGTCTTCAGCGTTAGCACTCCTTGTAGTATCAGATCCCGGGCATGCTACCCTGCCTCATAGTGGAAACGATCGTAGGAGGAAACGATTAGGCTAAAGGGTAGCAAAACAAGACTCCCGTGGGGGCTGCCTAAGGGGGTGCGAGAGCATCCTCATTGCACTCTGCGGAGTTGTAAAAAAGCTCCCACAACCTTGTCACAATTCAGACGCTGTTCCTCAAGGGGCCGTTACATAAATGGCGTGTCCCGCACGGTTAGCTTGGTATAGAAAAGGAAAATGGTGGGGGTCTTAGTGTACGCGGCCTCTTGCCGCGAGTCTGACCCACCCGTCAGACAGAACAGTGTACACTGTTCTCATTCAGGCTGGTGACAGGGAGCTCTTGTTCACTTTTGCTGGCTTAAAGTTCCAAGAGCTGAAGGCTCAACTCTACCTGACAGTTTCAAAAGAAGAAGAAGTAGTATCAGATTTTTGTTCTACAACCTTTCAAAAAATAGATGCCCTGATACATTGACAACAAAAAAAATCCTCGGCTGATTGTAATAGAAAAACACTTTAAAAAATAAACAAAACAATTAGTTCTCTAAGCAGCCATTCTTCAACCACGTTTTGAATTGTTGCTTCTCATAACAATGTTTCCCCTGATACTGGTTTATAACTATAACTTTGGAAATATCTTAGTATTTTAAAAATCCACCTCCCATCCATTCCCCATACTCCAGTATGGGCGGCTAAATGTATCATGTTTGAGAAGAGCCACTATAAAAATATCAAGTTGTATACGTCATATGGTATGTTTAGAACATAGATGTCAACCACTGGGCCTTGGAGAATGAGTAGATCTATGCGAGGGTGGCGGGGGGGATCCTTCTGTGTACCAATGCTATGAATATTAATAGACTCATGAGTGATAGGTATGATTTGTTTTAGTAAGGGTTAATCTAGTGGAGAGAGTGCTTTGGGGAATTGGGGTATAATTCCAGCGAGGGGCGAGGTGTATTTTAGCAATTGACTAAGTTAACTGATATAGTAAGTAGGTCACTTCCGGACACATTCTAGATGGCCGCTGACAGGAGACAGACATGGGTGACCTTCTTGATGGTAACTGGTGATATGGTATGTAGTGACCAGTTGCTTTAATCACGAGATCAGACTGTAGGACTCTCGTGACATCCTAAATCTTTGTGTTGTTGAGTGTGGACTCGGAAGAGCTCTGCTAGTAGTGACAAAGTAGCGAACAACAAAATAGCGAACAACAAAATAGCGAACAACAAAATAGCGAACAACAAAATAACGAACAACAAAATAGCTAATAACAAAATAGCGAACAACAAAATAACGAACAACAAAATAGCGAATAACAAAATAGCGAACAACAAAAAAGCGAACAACAAAATAGCGAACAACAAAATAGCGAACAACAAAGTAGCGAACAACAAAATAGCGAACAACAAAATAGCGAACAACAAAGTAGCGAACAACAAAGAAGGGAACAACAAAATAGCGAACAACAAATAGCGAACAACAAAATAGCGAACAACAAAGTAGCGAACAACAAAAGAGCGAACAACAAACTAGCGAACAACAAAGTAGCGAACAACAAAGTAGCGAACAACAAAATGGCGAACAACAAAATAGCGAACAACAAAATAGCAAACAACAAAATAGGGAACAACAAAGTAGCGAACAACAAAATAGCGAACAACAAAGTATGGAACAACAAAATAGCGAACAACAAAGTAGCGAACAACAAAAAGCAAACAACAAAATAGCGAACAACAAAAAAATAAAGTAGCGAACAACAAAATAGCGAACAACAAAGTAGCGAAATACAAAGTAGCGAACAACAAAATAGCGAACAACAAAATAGCGAACAACAAAATAGCGAACAAAAAAGTAGCAAACAACAAAATAGCGAACAACAAAGTAGCGAACAACAAAATAGCGAACAACAAAATAGCGAACAACAAAGTATGGAACAACAAAATAGCGAACAACAAATAGCGAACAACAAAATCTGTGGCATTTTACGTCTCGAGAGACGATCTTTTCCCTTTGCAACTTCTTGTGTGACTAAAGAGGCCAATCCTTGATACACAGCTGCGATCGCAGGTTGGGCATATATAATCACCAGACGCCGTTGCATTTTCACCCTTCTTTCTGCTTCTGTTGTGTATGGCATCTGCAATCTTTGACCCTTCCTTTATGCTCTCTCTCCATGAGGATCTGTCCAGTGCCACCTCTTCCCAATTGCCAGTGTCGATTTTGAAGAGCTTCATGTCGCGTTTGCATACATCCGTATAACGTAAAAGTGGGCGACCAGCGGCTCTCCTGCCTTCTATCAGATCGCCATACAGGATGTCCTGTGGAAGTCGACCTTCTGGCATTCTACGAACGTGGCCAAGCCAGCCAAGGCGTCTGCTGCTGATAACAGAGCGGATGTCCTGGCACCCTGCTCTTTGTAGCACTTCCTCATTGGTTATCTTATCTTGCCACCTTATTTTAAAGATCCGCCTTAGGCATCGGAGGTGGAAAACATTCAGCTTTTTTTCCTGCCATGAGTAGGTTGACCATGTTTCACTTCCGTACAGCAAGGTGCTCAACACACAGGTCCGGTAGACTAGGGCTTTAGTACTGTTAGTCAGCAATATGTTGTCCCAGACTCTTTTCTGCAGCCGTGACATGGTGGCCATTGCCTTGGCTATCCTGTTGTTTATGTCTTTATCCAGTAGAGTGTTGTTGGATATGATGGAGCCAAGGTAGCAAAAGTGATCAACAATTTCTAGTGGTTGGCCATTAATGCTTACTTGAGGTGCAGTGTTTGTGTTTTGGACAAGTATCTTAGTCTTGCTTTGACTGATGTTTAAGCCGAACTTCTGGCAAGCAGCAGATAATTTGTCAACCAGGCACTGTAGCTGAATATCAGAATCAGCCACAATAGCTGCATCATCAGCATACAGGAGTTCCCTGACGAGTAGCTTCCTAACCTTGGTTTTTGCCCGCAGCCTTGAAACATTAAATAGTTTTCCAGAGGATCTTGTATGGAGAAACACACCTTCGTTTATGTCGTTGTATGCATAATGCAGTAGACAGGAGAAGAATATGCCAAACAGAGTAGGTGCGAGCACACATCCCTGCTTGACACCACTGCAAACCTCAAAAGGTGCTGATTGGGCTCCATTGAATTTGACAGTGCATTTAGTTTCCTCGTGAAAACACTCAATGAACTGCAGTAGTTTGGGAGGGCAACCTATTTTCCTCAAGAGTTTGAAAAGGCCACTTCTGCTGACCATGTCAAAAGCTTTAGTCAGATCAACAAAAACGATGTAAAGGGGTCTGTCTCTCTCTCTGAATTTCTCCTGCAGTAGTCGTAGAGAAGATATCATGTCTACAGTGGATCTACCACTTCTGAATCCACACTGAGACTCTGGGTAGACTCTAGAAGCTATCACTTGCAGCCTGGATAGTGCCACTCTAGCAAAGATCTTGCCCACTATACTGAGGAGAGAGATACCCCTGTAATTGTTGCAGTCACTCCGATCCCCTTTGTTCTTGTATATTGTGACTATAGTTGCGTCACGCATGTCCTGTGGGACATGACCTGTTTCCCAACAGCGGCAGAGGAGAATATAGAGTTCAGGGAGCAGGAGTGATTCGTTGACTTTCACTACTTCCACTGGGATACCATCACTCCCAGGAGATTTTCTATTTTTTATGCAGTTAATTGCTTTTTTAAGGTCACTGAGGCTCGGAAGATCATCTAGGCATTCCAGTACTGGAAGATCTGGTAGAGAAGCCAGGGCGACATCGTCTACTGTGTTCTGTGTGGCATAGACTTCGAGGTAGTGTTCTGTCCAGCGTTCTAGCTGCTTGGTTTGATCAGTAATTTTTTCTCCTGATTTGGATAGAAGAGGGGCAGGCTTAGACACTGTTGGACCCAGGGCCGCTTTAATGCCATCAAATAGAGCTTTGCTATTTCCTGCGTGGAGACTGTCTTGGATTCTGTTGCAGGTATCCCTCCAAAAGGTGTTAGCACATTTTCTAGCCATTTGTTTCGCCTCTTTATTAGCACTTTTGAAGGCCTCCAAAGATCTTGGACTTGGCTTTGTCTTGAGAGCGAGTTGTGCAGATCGCTTTTTCTCGATGCAAGGTTCCAATTGTGCTAGATTTGCCTCAAACCAGTCTACATTTTTGTGTTTTTGAGGCCCAAAGGCGGTGATTGCCGAACTGTAGATTACATCTCTTAATTTCTCCCATCTGATAGAGATGTCTTCTTCATTACTTAACGAGGGGATTGAACTGTTCAAAAGCTTGCCAAAGAGTGCACACTTCTCTGAGTCACCTACATGGTTGACGTTAATTCGCCTAGTTCTGGGTTGAGTGGAAGTATAAGCCTTCTTGAGAAGTAGTTTGATTTTGCTTAGCACTAGTGAATGGTCTGAGTTGCAGTCCGCACTATGGTATGAACGGGTGTGGATGACACTTTTCAGATCCATCCTTCGGGTGATGCAGAGGTCAAGCTGGTGCCACCTTTTTGAGCGTGGGTGCTGCCAAGAGACTTTATGGCGTTCCTTGCCAGAGAAGAATGTATTTGTTACACACAGTTCATGAGAGCTACAAAACTCGAGTAGCCTTTGGCCATTGTCATTGATTTTGCCAACACCATGAGGTCCCAAGCATTGTGGCCATGCATCATTTCCACCACCAACACGGGCATTAAAGTCTCCATTTATATAGAGGTGCTCGGATTTTGGAATACTTTTAATTACGTCCTCTAGAGCTTGATAGAATCTGTCTTTGTCCTCTTCCGGTGCAGCAAGGGTTGGTGAGTAAGCACAGATTATATTAACTTTGCCTTGCGGTGATGCAAATTTCATGTGTGATACTCTTTCATTGCCAATGGGAAACATCGCGATGCAGGGGACGAGACTGTTTCTTATTGCGAAGCCGACGCCATGTATTCTAGGGCTTTGTTCTGGTTTTCCTTGCCAGTAGAATGTATAGTTGCTTTCTGTGAGAGATCCGCTGTCTGCCAGTCTGGTTTCTTGCAGGCAGGCCACATCAATGTTTAGTCTGCTGAGTTCTCTGTCGATGATAGCTGTTTGACGCATGTCTGTGACTAGTTCAGGGTCAGTATTGAAGCCAGGACACATTGTCCGTATGTTCCAGCTTGCTAAACGCATTAATTTTGAGGGTTTTCTTTTGATTGTATTTGCAGGTGCGGGTGAGCAGCTTGCTTTTTGATTTTGTCTTAGCACCAAGCACCCAGTGGTGCGGCAAGCTGTGGCGGGATAGCACTTTACTGTCCGAGGGCTGCTCGGCTTAAGGCAGGCAGTAGCTATCCAGTGAGGCTAAAAAGCCCCTCCTACCGTCAAGAGTGGTCCCTGGCGTTCCAGCTTACGCCAATCAGCTAGGAACTTATAACCGGTAACTACCACTCTCCGTGTTTTTCCAAAGACATTACTGTCAGAGATGGAGTGACCTCTCCATTGCTGGGGGAAAGCCTGGGCGGTAAATTTGCGAGTGCTGGGCTGCCCACACGTCAGCACACGCCTCTCTTCCATACTGACCGGGTCCAAAGGGATGGCGAGCCATCACAATTTGGGGACAGGTGGCTGCAGGAGTTTGCCAGAGAGCAGTAGTCTTACTACTGTCCCCCCGCCTACGGGGCTCCAGGACCGGATTTTCTGTTAGGGTTTACTCCCTTAGCCTTAGACCTTACAGGGACACACACACAAGGCAGTGAGGCTATTGACCTATAGCTAGGGGTTTGGTTTGTGGGCAACAGGGCGTGTCCGCACGCCGACGGGCCATGCCTGCCTCACATCTTGGGGCCAAACCTCCTCCGAGACCCTTGCAGTTTAGCCTGAGGCTTCGCAGCCTCAGTTTCCATCTGCCACCACGAGGAGGTACTGCATAGGACTTGCTGTGGAGAGGCTATGTACTGGCAAGAGAGACTTACAAAACTGCTCCCCTTTCACAGATGCTAGCCAGCGGTGGCAACAAGTCAAGCTACCACACTAGACGCTTCACACAGCCATTTGACAGACAGTGAACAAACAAAATAGCGAACAACAAATAGCGAACAACAAAGTAGCGAACAACAAAATAGCGAACAACAAAATAGCGAAAGACAAAATAGCAAACAACAAAGTAGCGAACAACAAAATAGCGAGCAACAAAGTATGGAACAACAAAATACCGAACAACAAAGTAGCGAACAACAAAATAGCGAACAACAAAGTATGGAACAACAAAATACCGAACAACAAAGTAGCGAACAACAAAATAGCGAACAACAAAGTATGGAACAACAAAATAGCGAACAACAAAGTAGCGAACAACAAAGTAGCGAACAACAAAATAGCGAACAACAAAATAGCGAACAACAAAGAAGCGAACAACAAAGTAGCGAACAACAAAGTAGCGAACAACAAAATAGCGAACAACAAAATAGCGAACAACAAAGTAGCGAACAACAAAATAGCGAACAACAAAATAGCGAACAACAAAGTAGCGAATAATAAAACAGCGCTAACAAAAAATATAGCGACACAAAATAGTGCGAATTGTATGTATTTAGTATGTATGATACACAAAGTTATGTCTATCACACATGTGTTATAATTTAGCCAGAAGCCTAGATCTAATATCTAGATTATAACGCAGCATCAGTGTCGTACCGTGAGGATGGCCAACATCTGACTACTTGCTGCAGATGGAGTTTCTACATGGCATTGCATACAATCTGACAGATATGTCCAGTCATGATGATAAACTGTTCCAGTGATGTTGATGCGCTATCCAGATGATGATAAGCTATTCATAGATGTTGATAAGCTGCCCAGTGATGTTAATATGCTGTTCAGTGATATCGAGAAGCGCTTGGTTCATGCAGTATTGTTCTTATCTTATCTTATATAATACAGACATTACTTCAAAAAAGATGATCACGTCCTACGCGTTATGCATTTAGTCATGCATATTAACCAATGACTTAAATTCTGCCAAGTCACTGGTTTTCCTGGCTAGCTCAGGCAACCCCTAATGCTTTGTTTGATTTTTTTTATAGTTTCATCAATATGTGGATTCCATGACAGTTTTTCATTTATTATAACACCTAGGTATTTTGCGTTTTTAGTCTGTGTTACTGGTTTGCCATGAATAAGATAAGTGGAATTAATTTGTTTTAGTTTTTTTGTTACTCTTAACAACTGACATATTTCTGGGTGGAAAGACATGCTCCAATTTGATTCCCATTTCTGTAATTCATCTAACTCTCTTTGTAAAATATCTATGTCTTGTGTTGTTTTTATTGTTCTATATATTATGCAATCGTCTGCAAATAATCTGACTTTAGTTCCTGAGGTAATGCAATTTGGTAAATCATTTATGTAAATTAAGAATAGTAGTGGACCTAAGACAGTTGCTTGAGGTACACCTGAGTTTACTGTTATCGGTGTTGATTTATAGCCATTTATTATTACAGTTTGTTCTCTCCCTATCAGAAAATCTTTAATCCACTGATGCAATGGACCATTAATGCCAAAAAATTTTAATTTTTTAAGCAAACTATGGTGGTGAACTTTGTCAAAAGCCTTAAAAAAATCTAGTAAGATAGCATCTATTTGTTCACTATTATCTAAACCTTTTGAAAAGTCATCAATTAGTCCTATTAGTTGTGTTTCACATGATCTATATTTCCTAAAGCCATGTTGGTATGGGGTGAGGACATTATGTTTGTCTAAGTGGTTTATGATGTTGCTACACATTATGTGTTCTAGGATTTTACATGTGATGCTGGTAAGTGATACTGGTCTGTAGTTTCCTGGGTCAGATTTTTCTCCTTTTTTAAATAAGAGGTGACATTAGCTTCTTTCCAGTCCTTTGGTACTCTTCCCTGGTTAAGTGAAGCCTGAAAGAGTATTTTGAACACTGGGGCTAGCTCATTGCTTAGTTCTTTGAGTAATCTGGCTGGAATACCATCAGGTCGAGACGCTTTATTTGGTTTGGTGTTGGCTAATAGTTTTTGGATTTCATTTTCTTGTACTACTATATCTTCTATGTTGTCTACTTGGTTCAAATTAAGTAATATGTCTTTGTCTCCTGGGGCTGAGAATGCTGATGTAAAGTATTTGTTTAGGATGTTTGATTTAGTTTCATTATCATTATGTATTATGTTATGTTCATCTTTTAATGGCGCTATTGCTGTTGTTTCCATTTTCTTAAACTTAATGTATGACCATAGGTTTTTGTTGTTATCTTTAGATATTACATTTAATATGTATTCACTCTGCAGCTATCTGCTTACTTTTTGGGTTAGGTGTTTAATTTTTATATACTTTTTGTAAACTCTTTCTGCCTTAGTTTCTTTAAATTTTCTATATAGGTTTTCTTTCTGTTTACAAAGTTTCTTTAGTCTATTATTAAACCAGCATTTATTTACTTTTGTTTGATGTGTAAGTAGTTGGTATATGATTTTCTATAATGCTTATAAGATTTTTTTAAATGAAATTCCAGAGGTCATCGACTGTTGGTTAATGTCTTTTTCTAATAAGAATCTCTCTATCTGTCTCTCTATCTGTTGAGGTGGTATTAATTTTACAAAATGTTGATTCTATAGTTTTTGAGTTAGGTAAGGTAATTTCTTCTGCTATAAGAGTGTTTTTTATGGCTAAAAGAACTCTTCCGTGATTATCAGCCCTTTCTTTTCTAAAAATTTCATAATTACTATTGAAAATTTCTGCATTATAAATTTCTGGGTGTAGCCAAGTTTCTATTCCTGAAATTATGTCTGATTTCTCACATTCTAATAAAAGTTCTAAGTCTGCTGTTTTGTTCCTAATACTTTGAAAATTTATTACTAAGGTTTTTAGGTATTTTGGTATTGCTTCTTTAGTAGGTTTGTCTAGTGAGGCTGTTGTATTAATTTTAGTAGATTTAGATTTAACAGGAGTGGATCTGGCTAGTGGTTGGTGAGTTTGGTTTGGGATGGTGTTTAGGATGTTATATGGGTTAGAACTGTCCGCATCAAAGGAATCAAACAGTCCTGATGTAAACTGAGGTAACCCACACGGTACACAGTGCCATGATGCGTCTTTGTTGCTTAAGGCATAATATACAGGTGTATTCATATGGAGACACGATGCATGGTACCATTCATCGCAGGTGTCACATTGAATGGCTTTCTGTTTCATGGTGCATACTTTTTTGAAGATGTTGCATCTATCTTTGTTGATATGGGCCATTATGACTTTTGGAATAATACAAATAGGAGCTGCTACTTATTATAGCAGAGCTAAGACAATGTTAATTTGATGAATGTATATATTCATGTATGTATGTATGTAACCAAACATGTTTTATAAGAAAACAACAATGTAGATCTAAGACTAAAAATACCCTATTAATTTTCCCCTAAAAAGTATACAACATTACATGAGCGAAAGAGGACGGGGTGTGACATTTCTAGATAAAGATGTGATCACTTTTTCATTTTAATATATAACAAAGATATAATCCAGCGTACGCTACGTGTGTTGGTCTATCTATAGTCCGCTTCTGATCTAAAGGATGTAGAATGAGGGCATAAGTAAAAGCATATAGCTAAGTACTCCTTTAAGACTTTGAGATCTATAGGTCCATAAAAACAAATAAGGAAATAAGTAAAAAAATATAATCTCTCTCACGCGCACACTCTCTCTCTCTCTTTGTCTCTCTCTCTCTCTCTCTCTCTATCTGTCTCTCTCTCTATATCTGTCTTCTATCTATTTGTCTCTCTCTCTATCTGTCTCTCTCTGTCTTATCTCTTTCTGTCTCCCTCTCTCTCTGTCTCTCTCTCTATCTGTCTCTCTGTCTCTCTCTCTATCTGTCTCTCTCTATCTGTCTCTCTCTATCTGTCCTCTCTCTATCTCTGTCTCTCTCTCTCTGTCTTCTCTCTCTCTGTCTCTCTCTCTCTGTCAATCTATATGTCTTCTCTCTCTCTCTCTCTCTGTCTTCTCTCTCTCTGTCTCTCACTCTCTGTCTCTCTCTATCGGTCTCTCTGTCTCTCTCTCTATCTGTCTCCCTCTCTATCTGTCTCTCTCTATATATATCTGTCTTCTCTCTCTCTCTCTATCTGTCTTCTCTCTCTCTGTCTCCCTCTCTATCTGTCTCTCTCTCTGTCTTCTCTCTCTCTGTCAATCTATATGTCTTCTCTCTCTATCTCTCTCTCTCTCTGTCTCCCTCTCTCTCTGTCTCTCTCTCTATCGGTCTCTCTGTCTATCTGTCTCTCTATATATATATCTGTCTTCTCTCTCTCTCTATCTGTCTTCTCTCTCTGTCTCCCTCTCTATCTGTCTCTCTCTCTGTCTCCCTCTCTATCTGTCTCTCTCTGTGTGTCTCTCTGTTTCTCTCTCTCTATCTGTCTCTTTGTCTCTCTCTCTGTCTCTCTATCTGTCTTCTCTCTGTCTCTCTATCTGTCTCTGCTTCTATCGTTCTCTCGTCATCCCTAAATGACCCGACACTACTTTCGCCCTTTCCTTTCCCACTGGTATGGTCATCCGGCTAGTGCTCAATACGAGAGTGACATCATTTATAATGCAAGTTGATGAAGATTTATTTCACCATTGAATGGGACATCTTGCCACTGCTGGTGTCTCTCTCGGAGAAGAAGATGGGCGCGACCCTGGCCTCGAAGTGGAGATACATTAAGACTACGGAAGTGAGACGCTGAATCGGAGCAGGTTGGCAAGAAAATGGAGGCTACTTCAAAGCTGAACTGGGGGGAGGGGAAGGCTAGGGAGAAAGCATAGTTGTTTAAGTGGTTTTATAATTAGTATTACCAAAAAACTCAGGGCGGAAAATATGTATATTTATTGTATATAGAAATATTGAGAGAGAGAAACAGAAAGGACAAAAAGACATAGATAGATAGATAGATAGATAGATAGATAGATAGATAGATAGATAGATAGATAGATAGATAGATAGATAGATAGATAGATAGATAGATAGATAGATAGATAGATAGATAGATAGATAGTAAAAAAAAAGAGTCAATACTAAAGATGGCAAAGGATAAAAAGACGGACAGACAGACATTCAGACAGAGAGACATAGAGACAGATAGATAGATAGATAGATAGATAGATAGATAGATAGATAGATAGATAGATAGATAGATAGATAGATAGATAGATAGATAGATAGATAGATAGAGATTTCAGGTCAGACTGAAAAAAAGGCTCCATCGCTGTTGACATATCTTGTAACAAACAGCTAATGTCATTAGAATACTGGTAAGGGTTATCTTCTTCTATTGTCTCCCATTATATTGTACAGTTTACATAATTCTATAGGTTTGGGTTTTCCAAAAAGAACAAAACTCAAATTGAAATTAATGACAGTCGCGCCTCTCTTCTGTTTTACACATACACACAAAAGTTGCATTTTAAAAACTCTTTTTTTTTTTATGCGATTGGATTTCATTTTAATTGGTTTCCGCTGCAGGCATTAGCATGCCGTGTCATGTCATTAAATTTCACTTTGCGCATGTCAAGATGGGCACAAGTTCGACATGTAGAAAAGGAAAAGAATGAGAAGAAAGAGGAGGGCGGCTTTGAAAGTGGGGAAACGAGACAGAGAGAGAGACAGAGAGAGAGACAGAGAGAGAGACAGAGAGAGAGAGAGGTAAAGAGAGAGGGGAGGGATGTGACAATCCTAAAATGCTGCTTCCACCACTTGGACGTTTAATGTCGGCACGAAATGAATTGTTGAAAAGCAAAAATGTAATTTTTAAGATAATTTGTTATGTTGCATTGTTGTTGTTTGCTTTTGATGTTATTGTTTTTGTGCTCGTCGTTGCTGTTGCTTTGAGGTAGTAGCCTGAACCAATAAACATTTCTTCCCACCACCAATAGCTGGTACCCATTTAGACTGGAAGAAATGAAAGAACTCACTGAGCTCCACCAGCATCAGAAATGTAGTCACTCGGTTAGGCTGGTGCCGAGTACTTCGAGAACTTTGTGCACTCCGTCTAACACCCCTCTCCCACACACCACATCCCATACAAAAAAAAAGTAAATTATTTTCTTAAACCTTTTTAAGGAGTATCGCTCATTACGACTAAAGCTAAGATAAATATGTAGTCGCTACAAAATATACTACTTTTAGGCATATTCAATAGCAACACTTTATCGTATAGATTTAGTAGATAACATAGTCAGTACTCAGTAGTCTCAACGTTTTTATGGTATTTAGATTTTACACATTCACAAAATACTTCATTCACTCAGCCCTCATTTCCTTTAAACCCATTTTTTGTTGTTGTTGTTGAATGTACCTACGGATTATGACCGAAGTCACAGCTGTGTGGAATAGAGAAAGAAGAACCGATTGAAGTCCATTCCAACTTCCATCAGACCTTTAAATCTTTATCTCTTGCAATATAATTAAAATTCCTTGAATATTCAAAGGTTTAGGCATAGTTAGGGTTACCACACGTCCAGCACAAGGAGGTCGTGTCCTCCTTTTTGGAGTCTTGTCCTCCGTCCAGTAGGCATTGGCCTTCAGTATACAAATGTCCGGCTTTTTCATAACAATCGGATATTATCCATCAATCAGTTTTATTCCTTCCTATCTTCTAGATTAATTGCACAAACTCATCAATAGACAACAACTAAGGTGACAACATATTTGACAAGCTCATTCTTGAACTGATGTTCAACTCCCAACCAGAAACCAGTTCATCCAAATACATCAAGATTTTCTACTGTGTATTCTTGCATTCCGATGCGTATAATAATAAAGTTGAAAAGATGCGATTTGCTGATCAACATTCAGTAGGTATGGAGGTCGAGATACACGTTTGCGCTAATGATGTAAAATTGGGGAAAATAATTTTATGTCTAAAATTGCAATACTAAATATAATTAAGATCTACAGCCTTTGATTGGGTGAAATGTTTCATTAACTACAATGTAATCCTAGATCTAATTTCTAATGTATAGTTTTAGTGCTCTTCTTTTCGTCCTCCTATGGGTGTGCTTGTGTCTGGGAACCCTTAGGAGAGACCACCCGTCAGGTCAAGGGAACGTAGCATCAGATGTTAGACTTCTATTAGCTGGTAAATTAGAACGTCATTTGGATTACGCTATCTCTGTTTAGCTTTTGGACATGCTAATATTTGCTTTATTTGCCTTCTCCATAACTGCATGTTTCTATGTTGTAAGGATGAAATCTCAAACAGAATCACAGAATCCGTTATTCTCTACATAAACCAACTTTTTTAAAAATATAGAAATCTCAAGAATATTCTTCTCTGGTTTCCATCAAATTCTTGATCTCGTGACCTTGTTGGCCAGATAATCTCTTCTTGGATGAGCACTTTTCATCGGATAACAAACTATTCAGAGATCCTGATTGGCAAATCCAAAAGATTCAGACATCCTGATTGGCAAATCCAAAAGAGACAAGCGTTTTTGTTTTGTTTTGTTTTTCTAAAATATTGTTTATGAAGCCCGGCAGGGAAAGCGCCGATGGGGGGGGGGGGCACATGGCTGTTTTATAATTGCATTGATAATAGTCTTAATGATGGGAGAAATGTTCGTTTCGTAATTCGGTTTTAATAGACATGGGACGCCGATATGATCATACTCATCTCCTCTTCAGCACTCCATTGAGATTTTCTCTTCCCGCCCCTCTGAGATCTTCGACTCCAAGTGAGTATCATCTCTACCTCTCTCTATCTCTCTCTTCCTCTTTTTGTCTGTCTGCCTAAATGTCCTACTGATGATTATTGTCGTGTTCCACATCACGTGGAGAGCTTTGCATTCTCATATTCCACGCATTGCCTCGATATTGCGATAAAACGCTTAGCACCTTTTCAAAAATGACAACTTAGTTGCTTTCAGCTGAGTACGAACTTTGAACTTTTCTGCCTTAATTATCTTCCATTGAAATGATTCTACAAATTCTTAGAAGCCTCCGTAAGGGAAAACACTGTTTATAGTTTTGTGTAGTCTTTCAGTCCGTAGGTCAGGTTAAAATTTCAAAAACTAGACAAATCCAATGTCACAATATTTTGTAGCTTTAAAGTTTGTATGCAACGTCTACTTTTGGCCTTATGGCCTTGTTTTAAAATTAACTATGCAAACCGTATTTTCATAAATGTACACCACTTTTAAAACAATACATACAAGTAAGGGAGGTTATAATGAGAAAAGTAAATAATTTGCTACAACTTACAATAATGCCCTAGGTGTACAAGTGTATGAGTGCGCACGAAGAGGTGTGAATGACTGAGGGAGTTTGTGTAAATGAGTATTAATGTGCATGTATATGAATGTAAGTGTGTATACGTTAGCGTGCATGCATGTTAGCTTGTATGTATTTGTTTATAGAGCAGTAGTTCTATTTACTATATACATGATTTTGATTGACATTATCTACTAATCAGTGACCGTTAGAAGACATGTTTATTGAAATGTTGTATAATGTTATTCCAAATAGGAGACGATCGCATGCCAAAGGCGAACTTCTTTGGCGAGATTAACTGAATACGGCATAACAGAGATGCCCCCGTAAGCGCTATTAAGATCAACCCAGGCACCATTTCGTCCCCACTGATACAGAGGCAGTTGGAGAACTCTCACAAAGGTTGAAGGACAAACATTTGAGACTCAAAAAGAAAAGCCATTATTGAAGACAGGCGCAGAAACTGGAAAGAAAACTTAAATAGACCGCCAGAGGACAACGGCTTTGTCTGCACGAGATGCTGGAGAATAAGCATGTCGTAACTTGGTCTGTATTGTCACGTGATACACTGCATGCATCATTGATCTTTGGAAGTGAAGACATTGCCATTATTATTAATATAGGAAAAATAAGATGTAGTACATTGGATTTTTTTTTCTCGGTTTCTTTGCAGTGAATACTTCTTAGATTATACTGTAAAGTGGGACATTTTCTATGTGGGTACAGATGCAGACTGTTGGCAGTCCTGATATGTCTCTGCTGCTGATGTGCCATCTGAAATTTCCAGGACTAAGACAAAAAGCTGAGGCTCGAGACTGTTAATTAGATTGTCTTTTGTTTAGTCCCAGGACGGTCACTCTGTAGTTTGCATTGACCTGTCCGTGTAGGTCACGCACATCACGAATTAAAGCCTTAAACAAGATGCGCTTCTGGACAGTCCCGTGACCCAGACCTTCACTCCCCCTCCATGGTCTTGGTCAGTAGCATGTGGCCAATTATTCTGATGGACACGGCGGTCAACCAAAGCATCAAGTACAAAATTAATAAACTTAATAGTATAGCTTATGTGAGACGCTGGTCGCGTCCCTGAACTGTGTGGTAGGCGGAAGCGAGGGTTTTAAGCTGGACATGACTCTGCCGATGGACATGACCGAGACACACGTGATATAAAGTAGAAAAAAAATAATGGAGATGAGCTTTTGACTTAATGAACATGTTCATATTCATGTTCATTCTAAAAGCAATCAAATCAAAAGGTTTGACTATGTGATCATTGAACAGTGGCGAGTCAGGAAATGATATCTACGATAATAGACAAGTCATTAGTAGTCAAAGAAATGAATGAAAAATGAAAACAAAGAGAGTCGGAAATGAAAGTATTTGAGACAAAGCTTGAAAAGAATAATGAGATGTATTCTTTATGTTTCTAGTATTTTACTTTTTGTATTGAAGGCTATTAACGTCTTGTTTGGTTGCCGAGGTGGTTTATGTGAGACTAGTTTGTGTACAAGGTAGATTCTAGAAATGTGAGACTAGTTTGTGTACAAGGTAGATTCTAGAAATGTGAGACTAGTTTGTGTACAAGGTAGATTCTAGAAATGTGAGACTAGTTTGTGTACAAGGTAGATTCTAGAAATGTGAGACTAGTTTGTGTACAAGGTAGATTCTAGAAATGTGAGACTAGTTTGTGTACAAGGTAGATTCTAGAAATGTAAGACTAATTTGTGTTCAAGGTAGATTCTAGAAATGTGAGACTAGTTTGTGTACAAGGTAGATTCTAGAAATGTGAGACTATTTTGTGTACTTGGTAGATTCTAGAAATGTGAGACTAGTTTGTGTACAAGGTAGATTCTAGAAATGTGAGACTAGTTTGTGTACTTGGTAGATTCTAGAAATGTGAGACTAGTTTGTGTACAAGGTAGATTCTAGAAATGTGAGACTAGTTTATGTACAAGGTAGATTCTAGAAATGTGAGACTAGTTTGTGTACAAGGTAGATTCTAGAAATGTGAGACTAGTTTGTGTACTTCGTAGATTCTAGAAATGTTAGACTAGTTTGTGTACTTGGTAGATTCTAGAAATGTGAGACTAGTTTGTGTACAAGGTAGATTCTAGAAATGTGAGACTAGTTTGTGTACAAGGTAGATTCTGGAAATGTGAGACTCGTTTGTGTACTTGGTAGATTCTAGAAATGTGAGACTAGTTTTTGTACTTGGTAGATTCTAGAAATGTGAGACTAGTTTGTGTACTTGGTAGATTCTAGAAATGTGAGACTAGTTTGTGTACAAGGTAGATTCTAGAAATGTGAGACTAGTTTGTGTACTTGGCAGATTCCAGAAATGTGAGACTAGTTTGTGTACTTGGTAGATTCTAGAAATGTGAGACTAGTTTGTGTACTTGGTAGATTCTAGAAATGTGAGACTAGTTTGTGTACTTGGCAGATTCCAGAAATGTGAGACTAGTTTGTGTACAAGGTAGATTCTAGAAATGTGAGACTAGTTTGTGTACTTGGTAGATTCTAGAAATGTGAGACTAGTTTGTGTACTTGGTAGATTCTAGAAATGTGAGACTAGTTTGTGTACTTAGTAGATTCCAGAAATGTGAGACTAGTTTGTGCACAAGGTAGATTCTAGAAATGTGAGACTAGTTTGTGTACAAGGTAGATTCTAGAAATGTGAGACTAGTTTGTGTACTTAGTAGATTCCAGAAATGTGAGAATAGTTTGTTTACTAGGTAGAATCTAGAAATGTTGGACTAGTTTGTGTACAAGGTAGATTCTAGAAATGTGAGACTAGTTTGTGTACTTGGTAGATTCTAGAAATGTGAGACTAGTTTGTGTACAAGGTAGATTCTAAAAATGTGAGACTAGTTTATGTACTTGATAGATTCTAGAAATGCGAGACTAGTTTGTGTACTTGGTAGATTCTTGAAATGTGAGACTAGTTTGTGTACTTGGTAGATTCTAGAAATGTGAGACTAGTTTGTGTACTTGGTTGATTCTAGAAATGTGAGACTATTTTGTGTTCAAGGTAGATTCTAGAAATGTGAGACTAGTTTGTGTACTTGGTAGATTCTAGAAATGTGAGACTAGTTTGTGTACTAGGTAATTTCTACTTCTGTTTTACTTGCGCTGTTTGCATCAGCTTCTAACAGGCTGTTCCTGCACCCCATCTATTAACCATATGTCCCTACAACCCAATGTCCCTACACCCCCATCTCGAAACCATCTAACAACGTCTCCTTACACCCCCATCTCTCAACCATCTAACCACGTGTCCCTACACCCCCATCTCTCAACCATCTAACCACGTGTCCCTACACCCCCATCTCTCAACCATCTAACCACGTGTCCCTACACCCCCATCTCTCAACCATCTAACCACGTGTCCCTACACCCCCATCTCTCAACCATCTAACCACGTGTCCCTACACCCCAATCTCTCAAACATCTAACCACGTGTCCCTACACCCCCATCTCTCAACCATCTAACCACGTGTCCCTAAACCCCCATCTCTCAAATCTAACCACGTGTCCCTACACCCCCATCTCTCAACCATCTAAGCACGTGTCCCTACACCCCCATCGCTTAAACATGTTTTTACCAACCACTTGTCTATAAATCCCGTCTCAACAATATGACAATTTTATAAGTTTTATAAGTTTTGCAACAAAGCCCAAGCGCTACAGAGGCAGTCAAAGTTTAAAATAATTTTAAAATATGCCAATAATCAACTTAATCAAGATGAAAACAAAAGAAAAAGTAATAATAGTGTAAGTGATACTATAGATTATAAACCACGCGTCTTCTACTAGTTAATGCCGTCATACATCGGCTTAGCATAAGACCTGGCATCGACTCTTCACCACCTTCCTCACTCTCATCCTCTCCCCCCCTTCCCCCCTCCTGTTTAACTTTATTCGTCTATGCAAGTGGCTAATGGATACTGAAATCCATGCCGCTGGCTAGATGGCTTTAAAGGGCATGTCATTTGAATCCACAACGCGCCCAGCGCCCTACGCTCTTCCTTCTTTTCCTCCTTCTAAAGCGCCCTCTCGCTAAGAACGTGGGGGCCATGAAAAGCCAAAACTTCCGATGCTTGATTAAGGCTCAGGGCCTGTTTTTAATTGTTAATGAGACATGGCGAAGCTGTTGAATGGAAGAACACATGTGTGTGCGTGCATGTTGTGAGAAAAAGTGTGTGTGTTTGTGTGTGTGTGTGTGCAAAACGAGGTGACTGGAGGGTGGTGTATGAAAAAAGGATAATAGCGGACAGACAGGCACGCGAGCAGATTGATAAGAAGCAGGTCAAGTGGTGGTCAACTCAACCAAAAGTGACTTTCAAAAGATACTTTATAGATTTAGATACGTTTTTCACCTTAGCCCCTTCCTCTCTCTCTCTCTCTCTCTCTCTCTCTCTCTCACTCTCTCACTCACACACACACACATACACACACACACACACACACACACACACACACATATATTTTACCCGTGTTATAATCATGCTTCTAAGTTTCATGTCAAATGTAGTTCATAGACTTTAAATTAGATATCACTTCACCTATCCATTAGTCTGTTAGATCGTTGGGGCAACACCCTAAATCTGCTGACCGTCTTTCTCCATTTTTCTCTTGTCTTTTGCCTCTTGAAAAAAATCTCTTTTAATGACATGCCCGTCCATTCTTTTATGTTGCCATCCCATCGCTTTCTCTGTCTGCCGCTTCTTTTTCCTGGTACTGTTCCCTGAAGAATGACCTTTACTAACCCTGAGGATCTTGTGATATGCCCAAAGAGTTTTATTTTGCGTTTTTTTTTGGTACTTTGCAGGTAATCGTGGAGTGAAACTGATGTACTAATCCTGACTCGTATCGCTTCGTTTGTGATGCATTCGGCTAGGTCAGCTTTTCATCTCCAATATTGATGTCCCTTTTTAAGTCCTGTGTTGTTGTTTTGTTGTTGTTATTGTTGTTTTATAATGATATGCATATCATACTCTTGCGGAAGTCTTGTCTATGCACATCACCAAGTCAGCTAATTCCTCTTCTGTCCCTGCTAGACCTGATATGTCGTCCGCGAAGCGAAAGCTAGTAATTCTTCTTCTTTTATTGCTTTCATAACCTAAATAGCCCTCAAGTGCATCTTTCATTATCCATTCACGGAAGATATTGAAAAGAGTTGGTGAAAGTAGGCAGTCTTGTCTCACTCCAGCTGTGTCAGCGTTGTCTCACTCCAGCTTTGGTTTTAAACTAGTCTCCAGTTTTATTATTAAAGTGCACAGCACTAGTGGCCTGCCTGTTGAGGTTCTGTATCACTTTTATTATGTTTTTACAAAGATTATATCAACTCACTCTGTCTGTCTGGTACAAAGTTGGTACATATTGTTTCTCCCACACCCAATCTCAGATCAAGCTGAAATTTTGCATAATTATTCCTTTTACCTGCCAACACAAAAATCAATAAAATAAAAATTAACCAAAAAAAAAAAGTTTGTAAATAGTTGTAAAACTATTTTCATAAGCAACTTCCTGGCACAGTGGTTACAGCTTTGGCTTGAGGAAGCAGAGGAGGTCTTAGTCTTGATTTTGAATTGACGTCGGTCACTTTTTTTTTTATTAATAAATACATTAAAAAGCGATCACCCAGATACCCCCTAACGTATTGAGGAAGCTAAAAGCATGAAGTTGCGATTAAAAAAAAGCAACTGGAAAAACTATTTCTGATCGTACAGATTTATTGTTGTTAGTCTAGACCTATTACAAGTTTAATTACATGACTGATACAAACTGGATGTCTGCTTGGTCGTGCGATCTTCGCGCCTGGCTGTTGCTCGGACTTATCGATGGTCCCGGGTTCACGTCCTGCCAGCTCCCATCTCCCATCGTCTTGCTGGAGGTTTGGACTAGGAAGTAAACTATCTTCAACTCTGAACATCCGAAACATGTAAAACAAACAACGAAACAAAGAAACTAATTGATACGACAGCGCTTAATGGGAAAATATGATAATTTTTATTTTGCTTGCTATTTCTATTGTACTTTTCCATTGTCGCATAGAGTGACCGAAGCAATACTCTGTCGTAAGCTTTTTTGAAATCGCTAAAGACGTGAAAAAGATTCTTTTGGTGTTGAAGGCATTTCTCGCAGAAAATCCAGTATGTTTTGTTACATATAATGTCCCTTCTTTCTATGGTAATAGCTTTTAAAAATTAGAATCGAGTGTATAGTGTGCATTTATAGCTATATGTTTAATTATAATGTATTTCGTTTAACTCCAGTCTTATTGAATCAATATTTATATGACTAACATGACTATTCATTACACCATAATAATGTTGCCAATTTTGAATTTTTATTTTTAAGATTTTTGTACTAAAAAAGGTAAAAGCTATTTAAATGTGATCATAAAGGAAGTACGGTAACATAAAAAATCATTGGCCAAGTACCTTAATATCGGAGGTCTTTTTACAGAGGACTTCAGCAGTGAGGGCGAAAACAATAAACAAGAAAAAAAATTAAAAAAAACAAAACTTTTTAAAAAGTCAATGTTTGGTTCAAACGGGGTATCGACCCTGTGATTTTTGACACTGTCAGATGCTTGTACGAACGATGCTACCCATTCGGCCAACGAGCAATGCAAACTTGTTCCATGATTTATTAGTACTTTCATTATATGGACATCTAGATCTAGAACTAGTACTAGACTTAGAATTTTAAAGATCTAGTCTAGATCTATATATACTTTTAGATGTAGAATATAGATGTAATCCATATTACATTTACGTAAAAAAAATATAAGCAAAGCTCGACAATGGCGTAGCTAGAACTTGCCATCATTTGGGGGCAAAGGGTGTTTTTCAATTCCCTTCTCTCCCCCGCATTAGCTGCGCCACTGAAGCTCGATTATCTTTCAATTAACTTAAAGCAACAGTTATCAGTACACTACAGCTTACAACACCATGCTTTTTTTTTATTTAATAATTCCAATTTTAGGCCTTCGAATATAGACTTAAATACAATAGACAAAATTGTCCTGAACATTAATTTATTAAACTCTTGAATCAATAATGTCTTACATTCGGAAATTCACGAACGCGATAGTCCTTCAATACCGATGTTTGCTCTAGATCTAACTCTAGTTCTCAAGCCAAATTTACATTTATTTTTAACTTTAAAAAATTATAACGGTCAAACTAGAGTTTTTCCAGTGTGGCCCAGGAGCTAGTAATTTTTTTCTCAGCGATGTATACATCAACTGTTAAATTTCTAGGAAAATCATTAGAGCGGTTTCTTAGATCAGCTTTCCAGTTTCCTGGATTCAGGTTCCTGAATGTTACATGAAATTCTGACTTGAATAGAGGTATTGTAAAAAAAAAAATGTTCAAATAAAGAACCGGAAACTCTAAGATCGCATTGATTATTGACTGCCTTATAAATATAAATATCAATGATGCTCAAACTTAGAACCGCGGGTCTTTTCGGCCAGTGGTAGGGTCTATCCGCCCAACTTGTGCCGATAGGGCGTAATGAAAGCAGCATTCTCTTTTGCTTTGGAATAATTTTTTTTTTGGTCTTTAAAAATAGTGAGACGCCATTTGAGGTTAAAAGTAGTTAGAAGCCATCAAATGTAGTGAGAAACCATATTAGGTTAAAATTAGCAAGAAGTAATTTGAGCTTAAATTGTCGGAATTGTTGTAAGAAGTAGTAACTCTAATCTATCGTGTATGGTAACCGGTGCCAAATTTACCTGTGCCCAAATTTCCAGTGGCCAATCTTCCTAGATTCATGGTAGCCCTGGCGAAGTTATCAAGCAACTGTATACAATGGTATATTTTACATTGACATGCTTTCATAAAAAAAAAACGTTAAAGATTTTCTAAAATTAAAAAGCCATTTAAATAATAAGGCAGATAGGCCTATAATTGTTGGTTCCTAACTTCATGCTTTGAACTTTGACCTTCGACTAATTAAAGACTCGTCACTAGTCAGAAGAGTTTCAAAACTCTGAAACACACAAATTATGCTCTCGAGTGGCACAGCAGACTTCTGGACGAATGTTTCTCGTGATTCAGTTCGGCTTAATGACGTCTTTAGGACTCCCTCTTTTCCGTGACCCCGGCCTCTTACGTCACACCATCATGTCATTACCAGTTTCCGCCTTCCATTGTCATGGACAGGTCAGTTAATTGCATATGTTATGAGTTCACCAGACTAGTTGTGTAAAATGTCTGCGTGACCTCATCGATGAGTTAAGTAACCACGTCTGGTTGAACTCTGTGTTAAGATAATAAATGACTAGGACTGAAAGATGGGCGCTATGTCTTTTGAAATGATAGGTTTACAAAATGGATAAGTTCTTTTAAAAAATTTAACTATGAAAACAGAGATCTTTTCTTGTACCTTTCTATGATTCATTTGTGTAAACTGTCACAATGACGTCGTTGGGATTCCCATGTCTGACACATGACGTAGACGTGTATGCTTTACATACACTAGGAATGATTGAAAAATGTCATCCATTGGCAGATTGATTTACTTTAGGATGTTTCATTGATATATAGGTTTACTGATAAGTTGAATCGATTGATTGATTGATTGATTTACTTAAGAATTTATTTATATATGTATTGTTAGACTGATAAGATCATTGATTGATTTATTAATTGATTGATTTAAGCATTTTTTTAATTCTGAAAAACTAATTGATCAGTTGAATGATTCATTGATTTATGTAAGAATTATTTATTGATATATGGGTTGACTGATAATTTGATTAATTGATTTATTGATTTACTTAATAATTTTTTATTGATATATTGAATGAATTATAAGTTGGTTGGTTGATTGATTGATTGATTGATTCAGCCAGCCAGCCACCTAGTCAGTCAATCAATGATCGCATGGCCGTACTGGAACATACGGATAAGAACTTACATTTCAATCAAAACTTTTAAGTGGTGTATAACCCGAGTATAAGTTTATTTCAAATAAGTTTTACTTAGTTATAAAATCTTACAATTAAAGGAAGAGAGAGAGAGAGAGACAGAGAGAGAGAGAGAGACAGAGAGAGAGAGAGAGACAGAGAGAGAGAGAGAGACAGAGAGAGAGAGAGAGAGACAGAGAGAGAGAGAGAGAGACAGAGAAAGAGAGAGAGGCAGAGAGAGAGAGAGAGACAGAGAGAGAGAGAGAGACAGAGAGAGAGAGACAGAGAGAGAGTGAGACAGAGAGAGAGAGAGAGAGAGAGAGACAGAGAGAGAGAGAGAGAGAGACAGAGAGAGAGACAGAGAGAGAGAGAGACAGAGAGAGAGAGAGAGACAGAGAGAGAGAGAGACAGAGAGAGAGAGAGAGACAGAGAGAGAGAGAGACAGAGAGAGAGAGAGACAGAGAGAGAGAGAGACAGAGAGAGAGAGAGAGACAGAGAGAGAGAGAGAGACAAAGAGAGAGAGAGACAGAGAGAGAGAGAGACAGAGAGAGAGAGACAGAGAGAGAGAGAGAGAGACAGAGAGAGAGAGAGAGAGACAGGGAGAGAGAGAGACAGAGAGAGAGAGAGAGAGACAGAGAGAGAGAGAGAGACAGAGAGAGAGAGACAGAGAGAGAGAGAGAGACAGGAGGAGAATAATGGAGGGAGAAAAGGAGAATGTGAGATAAAAGTGAGTTAAAGAGAGAGAGAGAGGGGGGGGGATGGTAAAGAGAGTCCCTCATGTTCACATATGTACTTTAATGCACCATTCTATCTCTCATTCTCCCTCCCTCTCGTTCTTTTATTCTTACTGTCCGCCCTTTTGTGCGCCCTCGCTCTAGTCCCCAAGACGGACATCATTCTCGCTTTAACAAACGGTCATTTGCATAAATTGTGCTGAAACTTTCCCTATGATCTGCAGCGGACGCCGCTCCCCATTCTGCAATTAACGTCCCTCCATCCGGTCAACTGTTTCTCTAAGGGCCACCCCTAAAGATAACAAGTCTCCATGGAGCCATTTTGTTGGGTGTGGGCTGTGTGTGTGTAAGCCAGGGTGGGGGGGAAGCCGCCCTCGTACCCTTCTCTTTGCACATTAATGTCATTCATTTGTTGTTTTTCTTAATCCTAATGTTTCAAAGTCAGTAGTGCCATCATGTACAGGCAGGGGCTAATTGTCTTGTTTTTGTTATATGTTTTATTATTATTAAAGCTCAACACATAGTTTACTCCGAAAGTAATTCTACATTTAGTGTTTGCACCAAACATAGAAAAGATACTGCGATGTCATTTGAAATAGTCAGACTTACAGCCTTCATACAATCACTGGTAGTACTAGCGTTGTAATAATCTCAGTGGTCATTAGTGCAGGGATCGCAATGACTATTATTGGCCAGTATTATCATGGTCATAATCTCATGAGTCATTATTGCATTGATCACAATATTTATCATTGATCAAAATTACAGTGGTCAAACTTTCACTGGTCAGTATTATCGTGCTCATAAGTTCGGAGGTCACTAATTCCACTTAGCAAACAAACATACGTCTTTAAGAAAGCAAAAACACAATCACACCAAAACCAAAACCATTCTCCTGCTTGAACCGTGAAATACCTTATTACAAAGCCCTGGTATCAAAATATTTATTTCAGAAATAACCATAAACAACGTAATCCATCTTTAGATGTTGTTTCATATTATAATTGACCACAAGTTATTAGATGACTTTTATCAACCCGCTGGCCAATATACCCTTTCGTGCTGTCCTAGGTCCGCTATCCTCGATCATCTACGTTCTATCCTCGTCCGATATGTCCTACTCTGAGTACTCTCCAAGTTCTACCCTCCATCTTTGATGTCTTGTTTTCACTTCTCTGTCCTATCCCCAATCCTCTAAATCTTACTCCATCCTCCCCTCATACTCTGTGTCCTATCCCCAATCCTCTAAATCTTACTCCATTCTCCCCTCATACTCTGTGTTCTATCCCATATCCCATATGTCGTATCCCCCATCCACTTTGGAATAAAGTTCTATTGTTTACCCCTATGTTAATTAACTTCAGGGCGCCCCCACATCAACGCTCCCACCTCCAATCACAAACTAGGAGCCGAAAGTCTGGCTACGCCCTTGCATAAACAAGGAGAGCCCGTCACGCTATCAAGGCCATGTTATTGTTTGTTCACAGTGTCTGGCCTCGGTAGACCAGCCTGCGGGACAGGGGGAGACATGTTTAAACATTTTGATAGAATACTTTTGACCAAACAATGAAAGACAGAGGGCGAGAGAGAAAGAAAGGAAGAGAGAGTGAGAGAAAAAAAAAAGAAGAAAGAGAGACTTGGTTTTTTTTTATTGGCCTAATTAGGAATTAGTTATTTGTGTCCTAGAAAGGGAAAGTTTTGACAGTGACGCGACTAGTAAAAACTAGACTATTTTAGTAAGAATAGTGAAATGTAGACTACTTTTGACGGCTTTAGAGAGAGGCAGTTTTGCACCATTCTCACCTTCACCTATCCCTTTGTCTGTTGGACCGTTGGTGCAACACACGTGATCTGTACCGTCTTTGTGTATTCCTGTCTTTTGCTTTGACTAGAATCTCAATGGCAAGCTCATCCATTCTTTTTGTTCTCTTTCCATCGCTTTCTAGGTCTGCCTCTTCTTCTTTCTTTCCCTGGTACTGTTCCTTGCAATAAGGTCTTTACGAGCCTTGAGGACCTCGTGATATGGCCTCACAGTTCAAGTTTGCGTTTTTTTACAATGATCACAGGTTATCGTGAGACCCAACCGCATTTGCGATCCTATTTCAATTTTCCTCATTTGGGGTGCGGTCTTTGTAATTGATACGTAGGATCCTTCTATAACACTCTCACTTGACTATAAATTGCTCCCATATTCTCACTATCAGTCACGTTTTCAAAACATATAAGTCAGTGACATATATTAGCATGATCATGCTTTATTAAAATTGCGGACACTGTTTCATCGCTAGCCGCAGCACTTCTGTTGCCCTCACGCATCGCTAAACTCTTTCTTCGAAAAGACAGTAAAATATCGCCCCATTAAACATTCTTTTTCCCCTTGTGGATTTTTTTTTTGTCCATCGTATTTCAGTAAAGTGAATTTTTATAGCAGAAGTCAATTCGATAAGGGTGCCTTTCATCACAGCATCACCCTCTTTTCATGAAGCCCTTCAATTTTTTTTTTCATCTTCCACCAAATTCCATTTCTCTGGCATGTCTGAGCAAGGGCTAAAAACAAGGGCTGCCACTCATTCAAACTCGATCTGCTCTCTCTTAAAAAGCCGTTTCTTTAGTAATACATCCGGGTATGCGTCTACTACAAGAGGGGAGAGAATTTTTTTTTAAAAAAGGAGAAACTGACGAGTTTCCTGCCCTTGTTTTAATGCTTTGTAAATGGGGGCATTCCCATAAGGGCAGGTTCGGGTTGTTGTTTTTCTCAGTTCAACACCATTCACAGCCCGTTGCCTCCAACACCGTTGGCCACTTTACCCAGATCAATGGGCAGTGGATAGAAGCCGCGGTGCAGCCCATCACAGGAACAGAGCCCCATTCAGGAAACGCGTTCATTTGATGTGCGGCGGTCACGCTAAAGCGAGCTGGACACTTTTTTCTTTTTCTTATTTATTGAACCCACTTCGTCTCTCCCATTACATAAGCTTCAATGCTCAAATAGATCAGCGGTTCTCAAACAGAGAAGAACATTTAAAGAACACAAATTTAATTATTAATACGGTGCTTGCAAACAAACAAAAAAAGCAAGCAAAATATTTTTTAATCTGTTTTAAAACAAAGCATATCTAAGGGGATGAACTACACAATCTCCGCCACATATTTCACCGTTGTAAAAATAAGCGATCGTTTTTAAATATTAAACAAGTGCGATTTTTTTTTAAAAAAAATGGTGGCTTCTTAGAGAATCACATTTCAATCTTTCATGTATGACTTAGATCGTACCAACAATTAATAATTAATAATTGGCCTCCTTCAGTCGTAGAACGACTATGGCTCATTTCGAACCCTTTTTTTTTATATGGCTGTGAGGCCCTATTTTGGAGGGACATCCAATACATATATATTGCATTTCGAGGTGGCTTTCGCTTTGGTGGCAGAGGGGCTGGCCATTTTCAGTGTGGCACGCTTTTCTTCAAGAATCAAGGCCCATTTTTCTCACTTTCTATAGCTTTCTTGGTCACTGTCTCTCTCCAGCTAGTGCGGTCTAAGGCTATATCTTCCCAATGGTCAGTATCAATGTTCACTTATTTTAAATCCCGTTTTATCACATTCACGTAACGGAGGTGGGGACTACCAGTTTTTCCTAAGCCTGACGCGAGTTGCCTGTAAAGAATGATTTTTGGGACGCGATTGTCCTCCATCCGGCGAACATGTCCGAGCCAGCGGATGCGGCGTTGCCTGAGGACTTTAAAGATGCTGAAAAGGCCCATTCGAGCGAGGATCTCAGTATTGCACACTCTTTCTTTCTTTTCAACATTACAGGACAATAAATATGCCCTTTTGTCGTATTTTTCACAAACTTGACTACACTTGTTACTGCTCGGCTACTTTTTAACAATGTATTCATTAGATTCTCTTTTCTAGCTTTCTTTTTTTTCCATGATTAACAATAATCAAAGACTAATTTCATTTCATCATATTCTATCTTATAAATTCTAGGTCCAAACATAATTAATTCAGCAGGGGACCCCCACGATGACTTGCTAACTACTGTCGAAAAAAACAACAAACTTAAACTCTATGTCCTTATCACAAAGTCTTCAGGGCTCGCAAAGACCTTCCTTCAGGGAACGATAGGAAGACAACATCAAAGAATGGACAGGCCTTTATTACAAGAAATTCTATCCAAGGCAAAAAAAGAGAGTAATGGAAAACGACGGTCAACAGATCTTGTGTGGTGCCCCAATGGTTCAACAGACTAAGGGATAGGGTAAGATGAAATTACAGACGCTCCCACTGATAAGAACTTAACTACGTCCTATGTCTATCCATGTATGTAGAGACCTTAACTTTGTTAGATCTTTGACTGATTCAGGCAACCCGTTTCAAAGTCTAATGGCCCAATGGAAGAAAGAGCAAACGTATAAGAATTAATATAAGAAATAAGCATTTATCTTTGTGTCTCCTTAAGTATTTTTAAGTTACTAGTCGCTATTTTGCAGGGCCTGCCTTACCCACTGCAACCTATGAGTCCGCAGTGGGCCCCGCACTCTCATAGGACCCGCGCTAATTCTAGGTGTATAAATTATTACATTAAACCATTTTATAGCTCCTGGAAATCTCCTGAAATTGCAAAATATACGAAAAAGCCCTGGAAATATTCAGAAATTATTAAAAAATTTTGAAAATTCTTTCTAATCTCCTGCAACATATATAGACAAAAATTTTCATTTCGAGGTGTCATTCAATATGCAAAACGCCAAACTTACGAGCGATTAAAAAAGCGGCATTATGCAACACTCGTAATTGTGAAATCTAATGAAAGAAGCTTCTCGCGCCTCAAATTAATGAAGAATTCCTTGAGATCAACAATTCTCGTAGACAAATGGAAACATTTGGTAATTCTTGCTATTGAGCGTGATCTATGTAGGAAACAGAATTCTTATGATATACTGTATGACTTCGCTACACGCAAGGCTCGTGTTGTAAATCTGTACGTAGTAAAGAATGAATAAAATGCAAAGACGAATATATTTTCTAATAAAAACTCTTAATATTCAATTACTATTCGTATCCCTACCCAAACTCTTTCCACGACTTCTTGGTCACAATGGTTAAGTCCGGCCCTGCTATTAAGTGACGGGTGAATACTACTTGTTCTTTTTTAGCGACTTAAATTACTTAGGGGAACTCTAGTCCGTCCGACTTGCAGAAATAAAAGAGTAATCTTTCCATTACTTGGAGTCCAAACTCTTGAGGTATGAAGAGAATTAATTTAAGACTTAATTTAATAATAATGGAGAGAAAAAACAAACTTATCTTAAGTTAGATCTCCTTTGTTCAGTCCACACAAGTTCCCCACTTTCTTAGGCAAGGTAAGGTGTGCTCCCACAAAAGCTACTCGACAGGTCACATGCAGTACTGAGTTAGGATAATCTCTCCTGGTGCTGCTACAGTATGTTAATAAGGTTCTCAGATAAAGTCCTCTGGTCAGGTTCCAAGGTTCCGGTTCCACTTGATGATCTGTTGGTGCTGGCTTCTGTCTTCAGGTCAGGAACATAAGTCAATACTGAGACAAGCTGGTGGTGCTGTCTCACGAGGTAAAAAAAAGGACTAAGTCCAACTCTCTCTTTTGATGAATATAAATTAGTCAACTTTACAAGTTGAATAGATGGTCACGCAGTGTGGTAGTAGGGTATACCATCACTCGTGTGTAGATTAGATTCCAAGCTCAGCAACACTGCAACAGTCAATAGCTTGAAAAACAAACCTGACAAGGTGGCTCCAACGGTCAGCTTGTAGATACTAGATATGTAGACTCAGGGGACTTTCCGTGCTCACAATAAACAGATAAAACTGACAAAATGAGGTATCTTCACTCTTGAGGTATATAGATAGAGGTATACTGACGACGGACTGCCATAGATCACTTAAACGGACGAAATAGTTCTGGATTCAGACACAATAGATATAGATCTATATATAGATCCAGGTTCAATCTAAAAATATCCAACCTGGCTGACAAAGCTAGACGCTGGTAACGGTTTCGAATTTTATCTAATAGAAAGTCTAGATCCACTGGAACAAAGATGCCAAAATCCAGCTGCAGTCCAGATAATTAGCACAGACGTTGGGGGGTAGATCTAGTAGAAATACAATAAACGAATGTTAATCCAGTACTTCTCCAGTGTACTTCGCCAAGTGTAGATATATCCAGATCCAGAACACGGGGTCGCCACATCTGTTGATGGTCTATTTTGTTGATGATTATATATGTTAATGGTGCATGCGAGTTCATAGAAGACACAACAGAATGAATAAAGAATATACTTCTTCTTATCTTCTTATATAATACAGACGTTACTTCAAAAAAAAGAAATGATTACGTCCTACGCGTCATGCATTTAGTCATGCATATTAACCAATGACTTAAAATTCTGCCAAGTCACTGGTTTTTCCTGGCTAGCTCAGTCAACCCATTCCATGCTCTAATAGCACTAGGGAAGAAGAAGGAGTATTTGTACACAATTTTGTCCTAGCATATGGGATGAGGAATGTGCCTTTATCTTTGTGTCTTTCAGAGTATTTTATTAAATTTTGTTTTTGTATTTGAAGATTATGGTTCAGTGTTTTATGTATAATTGCTACTTTACTTTTAAGTCTTCTGTCCTGAAGGCTTTCTAAATTTAGTGATTTTACTATAGGTGTTACTCTAGTCAAATATGAATATTCATTTGTTATGAATCTCAATGCTCTATTTTGTGTCTGTTCCAGTTTCTTAATGTTTTCTTGAGTTGAGGGGTCCCAAATGGAGGATGCATATTCTATTATTGGCATAACCAATGTTAAATAACATTTTAGTTTTATGTTCTTATTTGATTTATAGAAATTTCTTTTAATAAATCCTAATGCTTTGTTTGATTTTTTTTTTATAGTTTCATCAATATGTGGATTCCATGACAGTTTTTCATTTATTATAAAACCTAGATATTTTGCATTTTTAGTCTGTGTTACTGATTTGCCATGAATAAGATAAGTGGAATTAATTTGTTTTAGTTTTTTTGTTACTCTTAACAACTGACATTTTTTCTGGGTGGAAAGACATACTCCAATTTGATTCCCATTTCTGTAATTCATCTAATTCTCTTTGTAAAATATCTGTGTCTTGTGTTGTTTTTATTGTTCTATATATTATGCAATCGTCTGCAAATAATCTGACTTTTGTTCCTGAAGTAATGCAATTTGGTAAATCATTTATGTAAATTAAAAATAGTAGTGGACCCAAGACTGTTCCTTGAGGAACACCTGAGTTTACTGTTATCCGTGTTGATTTAGAGCCATTTATTATTACAGTTTGTTCTCTCCCTATCAGAAAATCTTTAATCCACTGATGCTGTGGACCATTAATGCCAAAATATTTTAATTTTTTAAGCAAACTATGGTGGTGAACTTTGTCAAAAGCCTTGGAAAACTCTAGTAAGATAGCATCTATTTGTTCACTATTATCTAAACCTTTAGAAAAATCATCAATTAGTCCTATTAGTTGTGTTTCACATGATCTATATTTCCTAAAGCCATGTTGGTATGGGGTGAGGACATTATGTTTGTCTAAGTGGTTTATGATGTTGCTACATATTATGTTTTCTAGGATTTTACATATGATGCTGGTAAGTGATACTGGTCTGTAGTTTCCTGGGTCAGATTTTTCTCCTTTTTTAAATAGGGGGGTGACATTAGCTTCTTTCCAGTCCTTTGGTACTCTGCCCTGGTTAAGTACTTGATAACGCAGGCTGATTCTAACTTCAACAATTTAATGAATAATAAAAAGGGCACAGTCCTCTGTCGTCGCTAGACTAGCGTCGTCCTCTCTGGCGTAGTGTCCGTTACTCTTCTAGTTCGTAATCCTCCTCTTTGTTTTAGTCTTCACATCACTTAGGACAAACCCGATCAACCTCAACTTCTACGCATCTTGTGTCATTACAGTACAGAGATGTTTCAATGTCTTATGTAGTATTGTTACTTTACTTTGTAGCCTTCCGTCTCTTGGTTTATTGATTTGACTCATGAGATAATAATAATTTATACACCTAGAATTAGCGCGGGTCCTATGAAAGTGCGGGGCCCAATGCGAACGCATAGATTGCAGTGGGTAAGGCAAGCCCTTCAAAATAGCGGCGTATTTTACTCATGAGATTTCTTTTATCAAATGTTAGTATTCATTTGATTTAAATCTTTATTTTTGCGACTGTTCTAGTTTCTTTATCATGTTTTCAGTTACCGTAGCCCAAACAGAGGACGCTGATTCTAATATTAATCTATTAAGGGTTAAATAACATTTCAGTTTCATGTTCTTATTTGATTTGTAAAAAATTCTCTCAATAAACCCTAATGCTTTAATTTTCAATTATTTCATAGTAATAAGATGGGAATCCATTTGTAGTTATATTAAATGACAGAATGAATTTTAAAAACAAAAACGATCTTTTTTTCGCCATTTAGACCAAATATGGTTTTTAAACCAGACATTTCAAAAAGTACAAAATTAAACTTTCTTATATTTTGTAAGCACTATTGAAACTTTTTTTGTGTGCGTAAATGTCACTAGCGGTCCTTGGTGTGAAACTTTCTTTTGTAGACATTATATAAAACAATTTGATGTTTGTGAGTTTTAGAGATTGAGAAGGAAAAAGAAAGAGATAGAACTATTCAAGGACCATAAGCATGGTAGGGAAAACGTTCAGATGTGGCCAACAAAAAAAAAAAGGTTGGGATAATCTGGCACTATAAAGCGTGAGAACAAATCAATGGGCGTAGCCGGTGTGTGGTACTAGCTAGCTAGCTAAATAGATAGATAGATAGATAGCTTAGATAGATAGATAGATAGATAGATATATTGATATATTGATAGATTGATAGATTGATAGATTGATAGATAGTTAGATTGATAGATAGATAGATGGATTGATTGATTGATAGATAGATAGTTAGATTGATAGATAGATAGATAGATAGATAGATAGATAGATAGATAGATAGATAGATAGATAGATAGATAGATAGATAGATAGATATATTGATATATTGATAGATTGATAGATTGATAGATAGTTAGATTGATAGATAGATAGATGGATTGATTGATTGATAGATAGATAGTTAGATTGATAGATAGATAGATAGATAGATAGATAGATAGATAGATAAATAGATAGATAGATAGATAGATAGATAGATAGATAGATAGATAGATAGATAGATAGATTGACAGATAGATAGATAGAGAGATAGATAGAGAGATAGATAGAGAGATAGATAGATAGATAGATAGATAGATAGATAGATAGATAGATAGATAGATAGATAGATCTCTGGAACTCGGGTTAGTTTTCTTCTAACCTACACATCGTAATGTCTCCGACATAGACTTTAGACTTGATTTGGAACAACCAGTTCTACTATACACCCCCGGCACATGCACGCACTCATATGACTTTTTTTTTTGTTAGATATTTCTATTTCTGTCTTCATGGTCTATATCGACTGCGGCCTACTGAGAAAATACCGAAAATATAATACAAAGGTATAATAGAGCTTGCGTTTTTTTGCGAATAGCGATCGTCAGGTTGCGAATCTGTCAAAAACTGTTCTTAGTGAACACCTAGGAGGTAAAGGAAACCTGGATACGAAATTTGATGCGGATACATACGACAGTTTAAGAGATCTCGTGATCGATGTGTGGTATTTTTCAAATATATAACAGATTTAGACAGATTTAAATATAAGATTAAAATTTAAAGTTCTCAAATATTTAAATGAGTTCCATTAGAATTGTGAAATGTTTTTGCATCGGTGTAAACAAGTATAATAAAATTGATTTAAAAAGGACGGCTTTTTCTATTTCTTCTGATACTTTAAACAGAAACTTAGGACTAATTCTATCAAATGCTTTCTCTTGATCTAGAGATAACAGCCAAAAATTCAATTTTTTAAAATAATATAAATAAAAACAATTTTTTATCCAAAAGGAAATTTGTCAAACAATTAAAACATTATCACTATAGAAAACCAAAATATAGGCTACATTCACACCAGACTCATTCGAAATGTACAACATAATGAGATCTCGCAAGCAATTTGTCATAGAGTCAATGTTTCTGTTACAATGGGTACAGTGTAGAGATGGAAATGTTCCTTATAGGTTTATATTACGTTATTATTTATTGTGATTGTTTTTGTGAGTCTTTATTGTCTATTTATATCAGCACGAATCTCTATAAATTAATTCTTATGTTCAATTGTCTACAGTAATTTATTTATTCCTTGTGAAAACAATAAGTTGGGTGAAACGTTTTATATGTTTGAAAAGTTTTATATTATTTAACAAGTTTCATGTTTTATATTCTTCGGACGCATTTCTTATTAAGTACAGAGTAAAACCGATATCAACTGATCAATAAAACAAAATCACATGGTCATGGATAAATAAATACATTATGTTCATACCAATTTTAGATTTTAGATTTTTATTTATGTACATATAGAATACAGCATGGCAATTAAGTGCCAGAAGTGTTTAAATTTTGAATATTTTAGTAATATTTTTTTTTAAATTAGACTCACTTGAGTTATATTTGATTCTTATGAATCGAATCGCCTTAGTGACCATAGTTAGATGACCTATTACTAACTTAGCCTAGCTTGTGTAAGTGATAAGTGAAAATCTTCTCTCTCTCTCTCTCTCTCTCTCTCTCTCTCTCTCTCTCTCTCTCTATTGACCCTCTCTCTCTCCCTCTTCTTCCTCTCTTTTCTCTCTATTATTTTAATTTCTCTATATATCTTCTTTCTCTGTCTTCCCCTTCTCTCTCTCCCTCTCTTCTCTCTATCCCTCTCTTCTCTCTATCCCTCTCATATTCTGTTTTAAACCTTTTTCTATATCTCTCTCCCTTCCAAAATAGATTCACAAATTACTTTGGTTACGCTAATAAAGCGTCCCTTCCATTTCATCCACTGATCCTCTGTCAAGCACAATCTCTGTATCAGCCAATGAAATGCATTAACACCATTTGCCCCATCGTTGCCTCTTCTCAGTACACTCCATAAGCTTAACAACCAAATCATGCAATGGAGGTGGGGGGAGTGCGCCTGGCATTTTAATTTTTAAAGCACTAAGCATACAATCAAACACTTTTTTTTTGTTCAGGCTCAAAACTTTTAAAAAAGGAGAATGTTAAAATGAGATTTAAAACTGAAGTCTCTCTAATTGTTCACGCTTCCTTCCATTAACACCGCGTTAATGAGTCCATTAAGTCAAAGCTGCGGAAATACTTTTAAAAAAAAAGACAATCGCTGTTTGAACAAAATGTATACGACTTTGAGACCTTGAGTGTGTAAGAAATGTTAGTGTAGTCTGAGACTCATAATCACTATTTGCGGTCATCATTATCTATCCCTTGCTATGACAGTTCGTTTAACCAAAATAGCTTCACTTTTCCAGGTCAGCAGCTGTTCTTAGCAAAATATCAAGAGAGAGGCTGGTCCTTTCTTGTACGCTGTCCAACCAGCTTTTCTTTGCACGAAAAATTCGTCCTGCTCCTCCTGGTATCTAGAATTTTTCTGTAGCATTTACTAACCAAGGTTTGAATTCTTCTTTCAGCCTCAGCTTTCAGCGTGAAGAGGATTCTAGCGAAGAATACAGCTTTATTTTTACTTGGAAACTGATGTAACTCTTGCAGATTTTTCATAATTTGCTCATAGTAGCGGATGCCAAGCTTAAACGAGTTCACTACAGGCCCATTCATATATCTAGCATTTATTAAATTATAATAGGCTGACACTAAGTAAGGTAATACAACATCTAAAAAATAGTTTGAGTTTATAGCCTTTTATTACAAAGCTAATATCAACTCTGTTTGTCTGTTTGTCTGTCTGTTAAAAGTTTGTACCCGTTATTTCTCCCACACCAAATCTCGGATCAAGATGAAATTTCGCACAATTAGTTCTTTTACCTGAAAGTACAAGAATCAATTTAAAAAAATAACCAATTAGTTAATAAACTATTGGTAATTAATTATTTTATTTGGCATCTCGAACAAGGAAAAGAAATTGTACTTGACTGAAGTGGTGGTATAAACTGAATTATTCCTCTTTATAGGTCGTCGTCTCAGACTTAGCGAACACAAATATGAAATAGAAACAATAGATAACTATAATAGATAACTATACAATTTAGCATGTTCATACGCCCTTCGCTAGCAGAGTGGTTACCATGTTGGCTTGAGCAGCTGAGAAGGCTTTAGCCCACGACTTCGAATTCAGGTTGTTCACTTTATTTTTATAAATACATTTTAAAAACCATCACCCAGATACCCCATTCTTTTTCCCTAACCCCATTCCAACTGATTCAGAAAAGTGATAGGCTCATAGTGTATTGAGAAAGCTAAAGACATGAAATTGGCTTAAAAAAAACAACAATTGGTAAAGATATTTCTAATAGCACATATTTATTATTGTTAGTCTAGATCTATTACACATTTAATTACATAACTGATCCAAACTAATTGATACACTTAATATAAGCTTTGCTTTTTAAAAAAAGTGTTCTTTTTTAGCGGCCCCCGAAAAGGGAAAAGACGCTATTAGTTTTGTGTGGAAAGTCTGTTCGTCACGTTTAGATCTCGTAAACTAGAAAAGGTAGTGAAAATCTGACACCATAATATTTTAGACCATTCAAAATTCTGATGCAACGGCTACTTTTTTGTCTGAAAGTGAAAAATCTAATTTTTTAAATCACTTATGCAAGCAGTGTTTTCTTCAAATTACACCACTTTACAACTATTCACTATTAATAGTAACAAACACGGGAGGCTCATTAGAAGGGGACAACGGTATGCAAATATTTTGAACATATTTATGCAAATGGTTTTAGATTTTTTGTAAAAAAAATATTTTTACATTTTTATTGCTAAGTTATGTAAGTTCTGTCATACTTACTTACTTACATTTACACACGAAAAAAAAGTGTTCTTTTCTTACAGAGTAAAATCATGGTTAGTATACACATAAGTCGGACATAATTTAAAACAACAATGAATAAGTAGTTTCTCAGACAACTACCAAAACTGTAATATACAACACTAGACATATAGTACACTTAACTTTTTTTTTCTTTTTTTTTACGGAAATATTTTTTTCTTGAGAATTTGAATAAGAGATTGACCCTTTACAAAACAATAAGATCAATTAGATATTCATTATAAGACATCAGTTAGGCCAGGTTGACATTTAACTTTCACTTTCACATATCCCTTGGTCTGCTGGACCGCTGGGGCACCACACAAGATCTGTCAACATATTTCTCCATTCTTCTCTGTCATTGGTCTTTGATAGAATTTCATTCTGGTGTTCTTTCTGAAAATATTGAAACCTGCCTTTTTACCTGCCTGGGTGGACCACTTCGGGGGCCAATTTTGAGTTTGTGTTTCCACACAAACTGTCTTTGTAATTCTGTTTTATTATTTTGCTTGTCATTATTGTCAACGAGGCTAAATGTGTGTATCATATTGATACATGACTAGATTTGGCACGATTCACAGTGCGCTCTGCGCTGTCGCTCGGACTTCTCGATGGTCCCTAGTTCATACCGTACCCGCTACTGTCCCCCGTTGTTCTGCGGGAGGTTGGGACTAGGAAGTAGATTATCTTCAACTCTGAAGGAATATCCGAAACATATGAAACGAAAGATGAATGCAGAAATCAGAATCTGCTCACGTAGAAACATAATAACTCCATAGAGTCAATATCGTGTGCCTTACATATTTAAAGTTTAATCTTAGTTGGACTCATAAATGCGCGTTTAACAAGCATAGTTCAACAATCATTTGTCATCAATATTCGTTTTATAAAAAAGAAAACTAAACCAATAATATCAATAATTAAAGGTTTCGGCTTTTTGGCAAAAGAATGAAATGTAAATATGTCAAATAAGCGATTTCAAAAGTCTACTAACGCTTATATGTTTTTTACTTTAAAAAAATATTGAAAAAAGCCTATAATCGATAATGAGATTTTTAAACATCTTAGAAGGAAATTTAAATAAAAAAATAAGTCAAATAAGCGATTTCCAACAAGCAATTGTCATCAATAAGTGTTTAAAATTAAAAAATAAACAATACCTATTATCGATAGCTAGGTTTTTTTTTCGACATTTGGACATCTGCATGTTATTTAAAACATCCGTAACAACTTGCTAATGATACAAAAATTTTTGAGATGTTTTGGACGGAAAATTAATGATGATGGACAGATTGATACACAGACTGCACAAATCTAATAGTGGCTTTTCCCTTTACGGGGCCTCTAAATTTTTATTTTTTTTAATACGAGAAAGTTAACGAGGTGCAATAAACATTGGTGCATCAATATCTTATAGCATTTCATTTAAAGAATGCATTCCAAATGATGTCAAAGGAAAAAAAAACAACTTCCACTATATGACACCGCCTAGTTAGACTAACACGTTTTTTTAAACACAAGAGAGTCAACGAGGGTTTTCAGTTACACGATTACTTTTAGCCTTTTTCGTCAATGTAATAGCAATATAAACATTTTAGCAACGATTGGTCAGAAACTTAAAGTAATATAGGTCGATGTCTTTTTCAAAACGAAATCCAGAACATAAAAAAGGTCATTAATGAGGTTTCATTAAGAAAATTAAATGTAAAATAAGTCTAATGAATGATTTTCAACAATCGTTTTTAGTAAATGGCTATCGTCGATATTTTTGTAAATAAGTCAATTGACATAAATTTGTTTTAAGATGAAAATCAGGAAAAATCTGATATCAATAATTAGACTATAGTGACGTTATGTCCAATAATTTTAAGTGTAATAAAAGTCAGAAAAGCGATTTCAAACAATCATTTGATGTAATTTTTTTTATAAAACAATAACAATAACAACCATATAGGTAATGAAATATAAGCCCGTATAAAGATTTTTATTAAGCGTTTAAATGCTGTTTATTTAAAAACTCGGAAAAACGCATTATTGATCATGAGTTTTTTTCAACGTTTAAGCAAGAAAATTAAATGTATCATAAGTTAGAAAAGAAATACCAAACATTCGTTGGCATTAATTTTGGTTAGTAGAAGATGAAGATGAAATTAGATGTTCATTAGCCTTTTAGTTCTTTTTTGTGTGATCTAAACGTGACAGACAGACAGGCCGATAGACACAGCGAAAAAAAAGGATTTTACCCTAACGGGTGCAGTACAAAAATATTTAATCTGAAAATTTAAAAATTTTTGAACGAATTACTTTGTGTAAGGCTGCCTTGGCCGTCACGCTACTGCACCATAGTCGCAGCATAGAAAGTTGATTTTAAAAAAATGTCCGTGATATTTAGATACAAAGTGCATTCTTAGCCTTTATAAGCAAACATAAATGTTTTCTTTTAATTTTAGCAGTGGACCAGAAAAAAAAACACAGACCCTTCTGTCACGAGTCGAGTCTGTGACCTATTTCGACCAGTTTCTAGAACCTCGAGGTCAGCCAGTGCAGGTGTCCAGCGTAAACAAGTTTATTTTAGATGTACAATCGAAGAAAGAGGTTAAGGGAAAAAAATAGCACACGTCAGCTTCTAGAAGGTCAAAGTTACTAAAATAATTATCAGAGAAGGTTCCAGGATTCTGGAATGTACGATCAAAGAAAGTATAAATTAAGGGAAAGTGAGTCAGACGGGGTCCTCGCATAGTAGTAGATCTTGTAGAGCGTTGGTCCTCGCATAGTAATAGATCTTGTAGAGCGTTGGTTCTCTCTCAGTAATGAGTTATATGTTATTAGCGGATCCATTAAGTAAAGTTTTAGCAGTTGAAGTTGAAGTTATACTAAGAGAAGTTTTATGTAACACTTAAGTTTTATTTATGAAGTATCAAGTCAAGTTGTAATTGAATTAAGAAGTTAATTTTGATGTGAAAGTTTGAAGAAGTTATTAAAGAAGTTTTGAAGAAAATACAGAGAGATGTTTCTTTCTTCATTTCATATGAATTCGTCAACTTATTAATACTATCCTTCGGCCTGTACGTCACATATATTGGCACCTCCGATAAATAAGGCAAGGCATCGATGAATACATGCATCAAACAATAAAGGCGACATCGAAGAATAAATACGTCACATATATTGGTACCTCCTGACGAAAAAAGGCTTTATATAAATAAAGACAACGACGAAGTCAAGCATCACATACTACATTTTCAAAGAGGAAAGTCGACACATTCTAGCAAGTTCTACGAATTTTCATAAAGCCTCTAACGAGTGATTTATAGCCTCTCTGAACGACAAAGCCCAAATAAAGCCTTATAAGAAAAGCCTCTTGCAGAATACTTCAACAAGACGGCAATCTTTGAAACGAAACTTTGTAATGAAACGTGAAAGATCATCTGTTTTAAGGTCAGTACCTTACATTTTATATTTACTAAGCTGTGAAAGCTACATTTACTAAGCTGTGAAAGCTACATATACTAAGCTGTGAAAGCTATATTTACTAAGCTGTGAAAGCTACATTTACCAAGCTGTAAAAGCTATATTTCCTAAAGCTGTGAAAGCTATATCTATTAAGCTGTGAAGGCAACGTTACTAAAGCTAGAGTACACTGGTTTGTTTACATACACTGACCACTTACACATTCCTCAAGAGGAGACACCGATCGATATTTAACTAGGTCAGTCATTGTTAACCTCTCACCTGAGGACAGGTGTCGGTCATCGCTAGTGTAGGCAGTACTTATAAATAGCACAGTTATTAAGTTATTACAATGGCATTGGTCTCGTACTTGTGGAAAGAATACATCAAATTAGCCGCTGCCTTTCACATCCCACAAGAAAGAATGGAGGAATGGTGCACTACACAAATAAATTACGATATACAAAGACGTAGAGAAGATAAAGAGGCAGAAGAAAGAAGACGTAGAGAAGATAAAGAGGCAGAAGAAAGAAGACGTAGAGAAGATAAAGAGGCAGAAGAAAGAAAAAGGATTAGAGAAGAAAAAAGAAGACAGGAAGAAAAAGAGGCAGAAGAAAGAAAAACAATTAAGGAAGAAAAAAGAAGACAAGAAGACAAAGAAGCAGAAGAGAAGAAACTTAAAGAAAGAAAAGAAGAAGAAGAAAGAAAACTTAAAGAAAGAAAAGAAGAAGAAGAAAGAAAACTTAAAGAAATTCAAGAAGAAGAAGAAAGAAAACTTAAAGAAAGAAAAGAAGAAGAAGACAGAAAACTTAAAGAAATAAAAGAAACAGAAAGAAATGAAACTGAAGAAAAAGAGACAAACATTACTGAAGGACCTGACATTGTTTATGAGTACAACAAGAATACTACTGAACTTCAACTATTTAATAATGAAGAATTTAAAGCTGACCAGAGGAAAGATATAACTTTGACAAGATTGTACAATAAGGCGCAAACAATTGTAAAGCAGCCAGGACTTCATGTACCTTATTTCAAAGAAGGCATACTTGTAAAGAAAAGTGTTAATTATGATACCTATGAGTTTGTTGAACAAATCATTTTACCACTGAAATATACTCAAGACATCATTGAAAAGAATCACAATTTTCTACATACGAAACTAGCAAGTGTGACGAGGACAAAGAAAAGAATTCTTGACAAATTTTATTGGCCTAGTATTACGAAAGATGTTAAGAAACATGTTAGTCAATGTCAAGTTTGTCAAATGAACAATCCTAAGACAAAAGTTCCAGATCAACGCGCGAATGTTGAACAAAGCTACAAACTTATTGAAAATATTATACCAGACAAAAATGACTCACTGTCTAAGTCAAAACAAAATAACTCAGAAACGAAAACATTTCAACAAGATTTTGATAGAAATATTACAGTCTTAAAGCCATGTGGAAAAACTCAAGAAGCTGAAGTCAATATTCAAAGTGAAACAATTTTAAAGGATTACAGAAAGCTTAGAAATTTAAAACAAGGAGACAAAGTGAAGTTATGGTTACCTGACATGAGCAACAAGCTGATTTATACATGGCAAGGTCCATTTACTATCATCAGAAAGATTTCAAACGTAACTTATGAAATCAACATTAACAAATATATCAAAGTGTTTCATGTTCATATGCTTGAAAAATACAACGAGGATACAGATAAAGAAAACTTATCAAAAGTACTAGAAGAAAGTGTTACATGCTTAGCAACAATTCCAGAGGAAAATGAAGACAATAGAAATGAACTATTACCAACGACATCAAAACAAACTGAATCTATCAAAGACATTGACATAGATCATTTAAAGTTGAAAAGTATGAAAGACCTGTTGAATACAAGTGAAGAATATACTGAGATATTTCATGATGTTCCTGACATATCAACATTAATAAACAATGAGATTAACTTAAAAACTAACAAACTTGCCAACTCAAATGTTTATTCTCTAACTTTGCACAATAGAGATTTACTGCAGAAAGAATTAACTGATTTATTAGCGCCATGCTTGCATGAACAATCGAACTCAATGTTTTCTACTTCAATCGTTTTACAACGTAAACTGTCATTAAAAGAAAGATTTAGTGTCAATTTAGGACAGTTCTTATTTGAACATATGAAAAGCAAAGAATATTATAAGGACAATAGTTGTATGTTGCTTAAAGCTAGAATGAAACATATTCATGAACTGAAAGACATTCTGTACCAATTGAAACAACGTACATTTGTAGCTAAACCAAGCAAGTTTGTATTGAAACCAAAAGTGACATTTTTCAACAGCAGAGTTGAACAAAACTCTCTGAAAACACAGGACAATATTGTTAAACGTATTTTGAACTATAAAGAACCAAGAAAGAAGAAATGTACAGATAGACTAGAATTATTTCCAGTGCCCGAACAGAAGAAATATACAGACAGACTAGAATTGTTTCAAGTACCTGGAAAGAAGAAAGTTGTAAATCTAACAGGACTGTACAGCTGTGTCAATATTTATTTTAATAATTATGTCATGCAATTGTTTATTACTTAGTATATTTACCTTAGTACTGTTGTTATAATAGTTTTAGAAATAAGTAATTTGACATTGTACATGTTTAGATTTCATATATTGAAAAATAAGTTAATATTCAGATATTATGTATTAGCAAATAATATGATAAGATGACAGATATTTTTCAGTATTGTGAAGTTGTATAATTTTGATATTTTCTTGAGTTACAAAAGCTAGAAAAGTTCATACTCAAATATCATATAGTGCTGTATGGAACTAAGCTGTATTTTTTGTGATATTTACTATATATGCTAAATGTGTATAATATTTTGAATTATCTAAATATAATGGAGCAATTATTTGAATTATGAGCTCTGTAATTTTAATGCATGAATTTTTTAGTTTTTTGTGTGCATATATTAGAATAGTAATAAAGTTATTTTACGCATTTTATATTGCATACAAAATGCTAAAAAGGCAAGGGGGTAATGTCACGAGTCGAGTCTGTGACCTATTTCGACCAGTTTCTAGAACCTCGAGGTCAGCCAGTGCAGGTGTCCAGCGTAAACAAGTTAATTTTAGATGTACAATCGAAGAAAGAGGTTAAGGGAAAAAAATAGCACACGTCAGCTTCTAGAAGGTCAAAGTTACTAAAATAATTATCAGAGAAGGTTCCAGGATTCTGGAATGTACGATCAAAGAAAGTATAAATTAAGGGAAAGTGAGTCAGACGGGGTCCTCGCATAGTAGTAGATCTTGTAGAGCGTTGGTCCTCGCATAGTAATAGATCTTGTAGAGCGTTGGTTCTCTCTCAGTAATGAGTTATATGTTATTAGCGGATCCATTAAGTAAAGTTTTAGCAGTTGAAGTTGAAGTTATACTAAGAGAAGTTTTATGTAACACTTAAGTTTTATTTATGAAGTATCAAGTCAAGTTGTAATTGAATTAAGAAGTTAATTTTGATGTGAAAGTTTGAAGAAGTTATTAAAGAAGTTTTGAAGAAAATACAGAGAGATGTTTCTTTCTTCATTTCATTGATATGTCAAGTATTGAGAATATAATCCTCGGCAAATGTGCTCGTCACACCTTCTGATATTTATATTTGTTATGAACATTTCTGGTACATTGTGGCTCGGCAATTCCAGTACCACCTCATCGTGGTTGTCGGGTGAACATTCCGTTATAAGGAGTGGCAAAGAGTATTGGTTGCTTGCCGCTGATGTATGAGCAGCCGGCAAGTGTAAAAGGATACAAAGGGGTTATGTCCAGCCCCCCCTCCTGTGGGGCCCCGGGGCAACGGTGAGTAAGAGACCTAACGGGTTCTCCGAAAAGCGGATAGCGCTGGACACCAACTCGAGGGTTGGTCGGGTTCTCCTGGGACTCGGCTGATTCGCGGGTCTCTCTTTGGGCAAAGACTGGACTGACTGGCGCGGCCTTAGCGGGCTGCGTCGGGCGGACTGGTTGGCGTCCACGAGCTAGGCTCTATCTAGCCCGTTCCCCGGCGCGCTAGTGGAGGAAACCGCCGCAGCCAATGGTAATTCTGACACTGGGAATATCGAGAAACGCGTGCCACCCCACTCCTGCCTTGCAGGAAACTTATATGCCAAACTGTGGTGGTGATTGCTTGGACAGGTTCCTACCTTGTCCTTAGTGGCGACACAAGTACAGGCCATGCACGCTGCTGCATTAGAGCAGTAACTAAGGCCGCCAACGGCCTTAACCATACAATCATGATAGGCACAGACACGAGAAAAAGCGGGCACGAGCAGACCCGAACAGGCTCCGTGTGCCGGGTAGTGGGCGTCAGGCCCGGCCACGAAAAGTCCACTACTAGTCGCCCCGCGGCCTCGATGAAGGGGAATTTGTCAGGTCGTGAAAAATTGGCTAAAATTCCTCTTCCTCCTCTAAAAGTCCTCTTCTCAACGAACACTGTATTCGTATCTCCTTCGGAGGTCCGATCCGAACAAGGTTGATGGAAGTCTGCCACAACCTCCTGCCGACTTAGATACACGGCAGGCAAATATGACTGGAAGCGAAAAAGTGACGGGAGCCACCGGCCCCCAAACAACCCAAACTGACACTAGTGGGACCCAACCCACCACAGGGACTAGGCCTATAAACACTAGATCCCTCCTGATCTTACAAATTAACATCTGTGGGGTAATACCCAAGGTGTTAGAGCTCTCAAAACTCCTCCACGAGAGGGCTATAGATGTGGCTTTATTACAGGAGACTCTAACGGGCAAACGCAATGCCAGTATCACCGGTTATACAGCATTTAAGTGCAAATGCACAGACTGCCGGGGGATCATAACTTATGTACGCAACAACCTGATTGCTACACAAGTCCCCGGTCCACGAGTGCACGGGCGTACCGACGCCATCACCCTCGAAGTACACAAACTCGGGCGTAACTAATCTGTACAACCCTCCCAATCACGAAATAAGTCTCGAATATGACTGTACCAATATCACTTCTCACAATGTCATCGCAGGAGACTTTAACGCAAAGTCTCAACAATGGGGCTATGATTCAACCGACTCGTCGGGACATAAAGTCCATGAACTCCTCAATAATTCTAATTTGTTCTGTCTGCAAAATAAACATACTCCTCCAACCTTATATCACACTTGAAATGACAGCCAATCTAGACCTGACCTTACCTTAATCACAGCTAATTTAGAATCTCATACACAATTCCAAGTCCTGGACGACATTGGGAGCGACCATAGACCCATATTAGTCACAATAGCCCTCTCAGAGGCCAGTGGTGTAACCCCAAAAATTCCGCGGAAGTGGAGTTACACCAAGGCGAACTGGCCAGCGTACGAGGCAGCAGTCGACACTGCCCTTATGAATTTAGCAGTGGAGGATAGCGACGTCGATACCATATACGGCGAATTAACAGCAGCTATGTTGGGTGCGGCCAAGAGGTTTGTCCCGCGGACTTACCCCGGCGTAAGGCAGAAACGAGTGTGGTCTCAGGAATTGAATAAGCTGGTCCTGAGACGTAAGCGAGCCCGGAGACTTGCTGAACGGAAGGGTACACCTGAAATCCGGCGGGAGTACAATCGGCTCTGCAGAGCCACGAGTGAATTGGCCCGACGCGTCCGGTCGGACCATTGGAACACTGCCTGCGCCGGGATGGATCTTCGGGACTCCTCGAAAGCCTGGCGTCTTCTGCGAAACCTAGAGGCCAAAGACACAGCGCGGACGGCTGCCCCTCTATTGTCACCCAGAGGGCCCGTCTCTACGGTAACCAAAATGGCCGGCTTGTTGAATCGACATTTTGCTAAAATCAGCAAGCCCGAAAAGAAGTCAGCCATGTCCAAAGCCCTCAACAAAGAACGTAAAAGGCTCGAGAGGGAGCCAGATGAGCCTGAAAGCCAAGCAACGTGCAATGCGCCCTTCTGTCGTGCTGAGCTGGATAGAGCGATAGCAAAGTGTAAAAACAGAAAAGCTCCGGGGCCGGACAAGGTTACCCCCGAGATGGTAAAACACCTTGGGGGCATTGCAAGAGGTAAACTCCTGGAGTTTATGAATCGAACCTGGGCAGAGTCCAGACTGCCCGGGGCCTGGAAGAGTGCTATCATTGTACCAGTCCTTAAGAAAGGAAAAGACGCGACTAACGTGGAGTCCTACAGACCCATTTCACTAACCTCAACGCTTGGCAAAGTTGATGAGCGAATGGTTAACGAGCGGCTAGTGTGGTCCTTTGAGAGTGCCGGTATCCTGGCGCCAGAGCAGGCCGGCTTTAGGGCAGGCTTGAGCCCGATCGACCAGGTCACAACATTCGCACAGGAAGTGGCCGATGGGTTCCAGAGGTCCGAGAGCACATACGCAGTATTCATAGACCTAAAACAGGCTTACGACCGTGTGTGGAAGCAAGGCCTCTATTTAAAGTTAAGAGCCATGGGTGTGCGGGGCAAGATATACAATTGGATACAATCCTTTCTGTCAGGGAGGAGCACACGTACAAAATACCAGCACTCCCTTAGCAAGCCAAAACAACAACTTAATGGCCTGCCTCAGGGCTCCGCCCTGTCCTGTACACTTTTCATGGCCTTTCTGAACGATTTGCCCAGCTCACTGCGGTCAAAAAAGCTGCTATATGCTGATGATATTGTCCTCTGGTCAACCGGGAAAAAAGCCGACCAAATTCAGGCGGCACTTCAAGCAGACCTCCAAACCATATCCTCGTATTGCGACAAATGGCAGATTCAGATAAACGTTGCCAAAACGACCTGGTCCCTGTTCAGCCTAGGGATCGACATTCTTAAGGCTCCATTCGAGCTTCAACTCGGTGGGCTGCGACTCTTACGTGAAAATACGCCAAAATATCTAGGGGTTACCTTAGATAGAAAACTGTCAATGCTCCAGCACGTATAGGATGTTGAAAGAAAAGCCTCGGAGAAGTTAGCGTTACTAAGAAAGCTGGCCAGCACAAAGTGGGGTGCCAAAGCTGACATGCTACGCACATTGTACCTCGGGGCAGTCAAATCACAAATTGAATACAGCTATACAGTTCAAGTATACGCTAGTAAGACTGCCCTCGAATCACTCGACCGTGTACAAGCACAGGCTCTAAGGTTCATTAGTGGCACCTTTCGGACAAGCCCAACAAACGCTGCTGAAATATTTACAAACGTGGCGCCCCTATATCTTAGGAGGGAGAGGGCAGTACTCATGGCTTACGAGCGCTATAAAAGGGGCGACTCTAGGCTACCCACCTCTATCTTAGTGCGTCAGTGGAGAGAGAGGAACAGCATCAAAATGCGATCGTTCCTCCACATAGCGGCCAATTTGTCAAAAACAGCTGGACTCTACACCGACAGAATACCTATTAGGAGGATAAGTGCGTGCCCCCCGTGGAGGAGATTGCCGGCCCCACAAATAAATCTGTCCCTTTTAGGGCAAGAGGGAGCCACCAAGAGGCGCTTAACACCAGCCATACTAAAAAATTTGGCATCTATAACAATTAAGTCCTACCCATCGGATGCCATTTTCTGCTACACTGATGGGTCGGTAATGAGGGACCCCGATAGATCGGGGTATGGGGCCCTTATAGTATACCCCGACCGGACTGAACAAGACAGGCTCTCTGGTCCATGCAGCTACGCTGCATGCTCCATGGACGCCGAACTCACAGGGATAACTAGAGCGTTCGAGGCCATTAGGGCCCGAATGCTCCAAAAAGAGACTAGCGCCACTACAGTGGTGCTGGTCACCGACTCTCGCTCCAGTCTCCTAGTTATGGGTGGCGGGGGGGGAGGGTCACCCGTAATAGAAGAGGCAGTCGGCGCCGCAGATAACATCCGCCCAGCTATTAGAGCTGTCGTTTTTATGCAGTGGGCGCCTTCACATTGCGGCGTGAAGGGCAATGAAACGGCAGACGCCCTCGCAAGGGAGGGTGCAATGGCAGCCACACACCTCGAAGCACCAAGCACGTACTTACAAGCAACGGCACAAATCCGAGCACTCATTCATGAGAAGTGGTTAAAGTCCTGGGAGGAATCCGACAGAGCACGTGGTGTCTGGCAGCACATGCGTCACCCAGATCGCGACGATCCATGGTGGCGACTGAAGAGGTCAGAGCAATCGATCATTGCACAATGCAGAACGGAACACTGTCCTATAGGGGCATACTTTGCCCGGTTCCGCACGAACTTTGACTCCCGATGCCGCCACTGTGGAGAGAGCGCTGAAACAGTGGCGCATGTCTTGTACGAGTGTCCCCAGCTCCGCGAGCTAAGGGGGGACCTGTTTGTGCAGTCACTCGAACTGTATGGTAGCTATGAGGCACAACGCCGGACGGCTAAGTTTCTTGCCAGAGCACTACGGGAGGATTAGTCCTTCCTGCTCTGATTTTTCAATAGGAGTTCATCTCAGGTACATTGTGGATATGCATATGAAAAGTGATTCTGAAATACACATATTGTTAACATAATCTCCCTTATATTTTTGTATTGTTTTAAAAGTGGTGTATTTTTATACAAAAAATTGCTTGCATAATTAATCTTAAAAACTAAACGGTTAGCTTTGGAAAACAAAAAGTAGCAGTTGCACCTAAACTTTGCAAGCCACAACGCATGGTGAAATACGATTTTTGATTTTCTATTCTACTTTTTTTTAAAGATTTGAGTGTGACAGACGGATAGTCGGGCATTTTACACAAATATAATAGAGGCTTTTCTCCTTACGGGGGCCGCTAATAAAAAGAAAAGATTGAGAAATTATTAAGAGAAAGTAATATACATACTCTTTTCAAAGCCAAAACGTGTTTTTTTGATCGCATTAAATCAACGTTACATTCTGGAGACATTTCTAGACATGACGGGACAAAATGGTTAACAGAGGAAGTAGAACATGAACTCTGCTCCCTAAAGAGTTCCAATAAAGGGGAAGATAATCCTTTGTCATTACGTCCGTCCCACGACGAAGGAAGGAATTGGTTCCGCCGATATTAGGATTGAGTCAGATCTTGGATATTAGTGCTATTAGAACTCCTCCGTCTCTCCTTTGATCATGTGTCACTGCCATAAAGCACATGACCAACAGGTCTTAAAGTACTGACGTTTCCAGCTGATTAGAAGAATGTAGGAATCGAGTCAAACGAGGAGCTACAAAGTGAAGCGAAACAAATATGTGCCTTTTTCAAGTTATAATCTTTTTTTTTAAACCAAGTCACAACGACCTAGACAGAGAGTATGAATGAAATAATGATAGATTGGTGTTAAACAGAAATACATTGTTTGGATGTACATCTATCACGTGAATAGATAGTAGACATTTCATTAGATAAATCTAGATGTTTTGAAATTGAAAATAATTTCAAAAATATACCCATCTATCTATCTATCTATCTATCTATCTATCTATCTATCTATCTATCTATCTATCTATCTATCTATCTATCTACCTATCTATCTATCTATCTATCTATCTATCTACCTATCTATCTATCTATCTATCTATCTATCTATCTATCTATCTATCTATCTATCTATCTATCTATCATACTAATGTTTGAATAGTAAAAATGTGCTACATATAAACTTAGATTCCAAAACATTCTTTACAAAATTAAGTAGCTCTCGAGTTTTTCAACATTTTTTAAAAATATACTAATGACATTTATATCACCAACTGAGAAAATGTAATATCAAAATTGAGTACCAAAACAAATATTTTTTTATTCTTCAATATGTGTCTTTTGCGTTTGTTTCCTAGAGTCTTTGAGTTATTCTTTTTTTTTTCAATAATATTTGTTTATATTATTAGTGACGTATGGTCCGAAATTTTTATTTTTTCTGTTCTTTCCAATTTCCCATCCATGGAGGCGTGGAGGCTGAGAGGTAAAGCGCTTGACTTCCGAACCGGTATCCCGGGTTCGAATCCTGATGAAGTCTGGGATTTTTAAATTTCGGTATCTTATGGCGCCTCTGAGTTCACCCAGCTGTCCTTATCCTATATAATACAAACGTTACTTCAAAAAAAGGATGATTACGTCATACATGTTAACATATGACCTAAATTCAGATGTCACTGGTTTTTATGGCTAGTTCAGGCAACCTATTCCATGCTCTAAAAGTACTAGGGAAGAAGGAGGATTTGTCCTACTAAAAGGAACGAGGAATGTACCTTTAATGGGTACCTGACATTAGATGGGAAAAAAGTAAAGGCAGTTGGTCGTTGTGCTGGCCACATGACACTCTTGTTTACCGTGGACCACAGAAATAGATAAGCATTACATCATTAGCCCTATAGGCAGCAATGTCTGAAAGGGTAACTTTATTTCCCAACCAATATCGTCATACTAAAACAGAATGGTGTGCCATACTCCTTCAAAAATTATATAATGTTTTATATGTTAGATGCATTCATGTGCCTTTATATCTTTCAATGTTTTAGAGGACATGAAAAGAAAGTTTTTACATGCAATGAAAGAAATACCAAGACAATGTTTATTGCTCTTAGGTTTATGTCAAAGGAATGTACAACACAAAAGTGCCTATAGAATGCACCATGGTATTATTCTAATTCACATGTGTAGAGCGCTATTTCTCCGCCATTCCTCTTCCCTAAACTGGAGGGATGCACCAAGGCCGAGTGATGCAGTCACATATTTGAGGACTTATTACTACAAATGAATGGTCTTTGACCAACATAGTCTACGTCAAGAAACAACCGACGGATGTAAAGTTGATTGTCTTATCTTATGACCTTATAGATGACCCACATATAAGCTTATCACTATATAATGACCTTTTTTTTATAAAGTAAATAGATTGAGGCCATCTTTAAGCTCATACAAGTCACAACTATCATCTAATTGTCCAAAGAGTTAAAATATTTACAAATTACGAAATGAATAAACAGCAGCCAAGGAAAAAACAAAACAATGGACAGTGACAACAAACAAATCTTAAGGAATCAGCAGATCACTTTGTGGTAGGTAGACCAACACAATGGTAAAGCAATCGCCAGCACAGGTGAAATTAAAGTAAAGTGAAAAAGAACCCAAAAAGATACGTTTTTTTTTAAACCTATTTATAGATAACACTGAACAACAAAATTAAAGCATGCTATAAATAGACACATTTTAATTTAGACACTCTGTTCACTTTGTCAATGTGAGCGCGCTGGCCGTGATCGTATAGTGGTTAGTACTTCGCGTTGTGGCCGCGACAACCCAGGTTCGAATCCTGGTCACGGCATGTTGCTGTGTTGTCTCGCACTGCCAAGCTCACTTTTTTATTAAAATATTTATAATATATTTTCATTTTCCTAATTTTTATTTATTTAAAAAATTATTTTCTTTGAGCATGGGAATCAATAAATGTGAACTATTTTTAAAAGAATTCACAAATGGCACACTTTTTAAATATTTAAAATTACATGGAGGTAAATCCCAGAATAGCAAGTTTTTTTTTGGTGAATCCGGTGTACAGAATTCAGAAGTATTGATAAGCGAAGTGTTTAAGTAACATTCAAATTGCAAACCTCTTTCGTTTATAGAGCTAATAAATTTCTTATTCGTTAGTTAGAAACAGTCAGCTTTCATTATTCCTTATTTTGTGTTCTATTTCTTTCTAATTCTCTCCAAATCTAGCTCTATTCATTGTCTTACATTTTCCTTAGCTTCCATTATATTGCCACCACATTTCTGTATATGCTTTCTCTTCTTTTTTCTTTCTTACTGCATTTTATGGCTTAAAGAATGTAAAAATCAAGTGTAAACAAAGAGCAGATGACTGTGATTAATTTGAGTCTGAAAATCCCAAGTAAAGCATCTTATCTAATTAACAAACAAATACAAACAAATACAAAGAGGACAAACATACAAAACACAAGATTACAAAGTGGAAAAACAAAGAGGAAACACAAACTCAGATTCGACCCCTTAAGTGGTCTACTCAAGCAAGTAAAAAGGTGGGTTTCAATATTTTCAGCATGAATATCAGAATCTATGTAATATAAACAACATCCACAACCCTATCTCCGCCAAAACAATAAGAAGATACGTGTAGGCCTACGTGTTGCCGATATTCGACTGATGCCACACGATATAGAGATTGATTTTTGTTATTTTTATTACATTGTTAATATTCATATATATTCAATGAACGAATGATTGGGTGGATATGGTTCATAGTGAACCTGGCATTAACTGACGCTATTGAAAGATTATTTCATTGATTGTTTTGTAAAGGCCTCAAGGATGTTATGTACTTTCTTTTTTGCTACAAGATTAGGCCTATATTAAATACTCTGTCTAGTTTAAAACTGTACACGTTATTTCCCACTTGCAATCAAGCTAAAATATTGCACAATTATTTCTTTTTACCTGACAAAACAAGTATCCATTAAAAAAAAACAATTAGCTAATTAAGTATCGGTAATTTTTTTTTATCGAACAAGGGAAAAAAATTGTACTTGAATGATGTGGTGGTATAAGTTGATTTAGACCCCTTCATACTTGGTAGAAAGAAATAGGTCGCCGCTTTAAAGTTTGAAACAAACAATAGATAACTATAAAACCTTCTATTTTCATTAGCAATTCGCTGGCATAGTGGTTGGTATTTGAGGATATTTGAGCCCACGAGTTCGAATTCAGGTAGTTCAACATTTTTTTCTAAATGCATTTAAAAAGCGATCGCGGTAACATTAACACAGATACCCTCTTTCATTATTATGTCAAATTTGGAAAAAAAGGTTTTTCTAAAGTAGCGGGTCACGACAAAAAAAAAGGGAATCAACATTTGAATAAATGTCCCCGCATGTATTATCATTAAGGAGATTATAGGATGGCTGCTAGGTGGTGTGGTATTCTGCTTCGGTAAACACGATTGTCTCAAGTTCGAACCCTGCCCGCTGACAATCCCTGCAGGGGATGTGGACAAGGTATGTGGACTAGGGATGTGGACAAAGGATGTGGTCTAGCAATGTGGCCTAGCAATGTGGACTAGCAATGTGGACTAGTAATGAACTAATTTTCGACTATGAAGGAATGTCCTAAACGGACAAAACTCATATAATGGCAAACATTTTTTTGTATTACGTTTCAGAAATACTAAGAGTGTTTAAACCACCCAGCTTTGTCTTGGCAGGAACAGTCTCCTTCTCAGGGCGCGGATATCTCGGAGCTCGATTAAGCGAACAGATTAACTTCAAATCGATAATTAGACTTTCAGTGAAATAAATAGAAGCAAACCGGTATCACCTGTCACGTGATTTGGCATAATCTGCCCTTACCGGAACTAGCTTATTGACATGGTGGCTCACTTCACTAACATACCGACAACTGCGAAACATAAGGGAAGCTACAAATAGATAGGAGGTGGGGAAATAGAATATATTTAAAAACGGGTAGACGGTAACAGAGGAGTAGTTGAAAGACTTACCCGCTCCGGGACATAGTTGCTTTTTTTCCCCCAAAGTCCTAGTTAGAAGTGTAAAACTGTTTTAGTGTCCCATACCTCCCCTACCCCCTTTCCAAACAGCAGATTCTCATCACATTTGACTCATCCCACAAAGTTATTCAGACCCACTCCCCCATGCCTCATACTATTTCTCCCAAGGTCAGCAACGCCCCTGGTGGTTTTATTGTTTATGTTCAGCTGGCTTGGTTTCACACATACACAAACATCAGCGTAACCGATCTCTAAGTCCTGTTTTAATTTGCCGGATGACCTCTGGATAGTCCTCGCTCAACTTGCTCATTAGTTGGGTGCTAGGGGAGATAATTCGATTAAAATGGAGTGGGTGATTGAAAAAAGGGAAAGAACTCAGCTATTCATCAATTGTAACCATGGAATTTTCTTTTTCCTTTCTTTCTTTGTCTTTTAAACTTGACGGCTATTCGTGGCTGGATGTCTGAAGCAACTCTTATACCTCTTTATTTTAGTACGTATAAAGTCTATACAATTTATTTAAACTGTATAAAGCTGATTTATGTATATTGTTAAGAAATGCAACAATGAATACTTACAGATGTCGAGTATATCCATCATCTGGTGCATACCATGATGCTCCACTCTGCACACATCTGGGAGAAGGTTTTCCTTACTGCCTTTAAGCACTGAGTAAACAAACCTCGAGCCTTCTTCATATGTAGCCAAGTTCAAGCGAACTTAGCCTACGCTTAATAATAATTAATTCAATAAAAAACGCAGTGATCTTTCAGACATTTTAAATTAAATGTGTTGTAAACCAGCACGACTTTATGTTCAAAATTTCAGCTCGATAATGAAAAGATGCCACATCAAACAAACATAACTGTATGCCCTTTGTCTATAGTCAAAGTGTGTGCTGATTTGTTCTGTTGTGCTTCGACCTTCTGATATGATGTTGTCTGCTATCGCTTTTAGCCGGTTTAATATGATTTTTTACAGTACTTTGCTGGGATGACTCATGAGGCTGATGGTGCGATAGTTTTGACAGAGTTGTAAGTTGCCTTTCTTTGGAAGGGTTATTATGAGTGATTGGGTCCAGGGTTTGGGCCATTCTCCTGATTGCCAGATCTTGTTGCAAATCGTATAGAGTGCGTTTATCATAGTTTCTCCTCCCGCCTGAAGAAGTTCACCAGGAATGTTGTCAACTCCGGCCGATTTTCCCTTTTTCAGGGCTTTTACTGCTGCTGCTACTTCCGAGCAAAGAATCGGATAGTCGTCAATGTTGGAGACTGCCGGGACATTTAGTATATCTGGATCTCCTGAGATTTCAAAGTTATACAACTCTGAACAGTATTCCGTCCATCTTTTCAACACATCTTTGTCCTCGGTTAAGCATTTGTTGTTTTTGTCTTGTATTGTGTTGGTTCTTCCATGCTTTGAGGTAGTGAGGTCCTAAACCTCAGAATACTCTTTGAGAAATATCTCCAACACCAAGAGAATCTTTTCCATGTCTTTATTGATTTCAAGAAAGCTTTCGATCGAGTATGGCACGGAGCACTCTGGGCGACAATGGAAAAGTACAACATTAATAAAAACATAATCAAAGTTATCCAGAGCCTCTACAAGGATGCCACCAGTGCGGTGTACTTCAACAATAATATTGGGGACTGGTTCAAAACCACAATTGCAGTAAGACAAGGCTGCCTACTGTCACCAACACTCTTCAATATCTTCCTTGAAAGGATAATGGAAGATGCCCTCGAGGGCTATGAAGGTACTGTTAGCATTGGAGGAAGAAGAATTACTAACTTGCGCTTCGCAGATGACATTGACGGCCTAGCAGAGACAGAAGAAGAACTAGCTGACCTAGTGATGCGCATTGACAAGACGTCCGCAGCATACGGCATGCAAATAAATGCCGAAAAAAACTCAAATTATGACCAATAGCCATCAGGGCTTTAAAAGAGGCATCAGTATTGGAGGTGAAAAACTAACTAGTGTTAACAGCTTCAAATACCTCGGAGCTATTGTCTCAGATGAGGGAACAAAACCCGAACTATTGGCCCGAATAGCACAGTCCACAGCAGCCCTTTCAAAACTTAAAATAATATGGAAAGATAAGGGCTTAGTCCTCGGCACCAAAATCAGACTGATGCGCTCTCTGGTCATGGCAACATTTTTATATGCTTGCGAGTCGTGGACGTTGAATGCAGAGCTTTAGAGGAGGATCCTAGCATTGGAATTGAGATGCTACAGAAGGATCCTAGGCATCACATTTAAAGACCGCATCACAAACCAAGAAATCAGAGACAGGGTTACTGTAGCGATCGGAGCCCATGACGACCTGCTAACTATTGTAAAAAGACGAAAACTTAAAACGTTTGGCCACATTACAAGATCTACGGGGCTCGCAAAGACCTTCCTTCAGGGAACAGTGCCCGGAAAAGAAGAAGAGGCAGACAGAAAAAGCGATGGGAGGACAACATTAAAGAATGGACGGGCCTGCCATTGAGAGAGGTTCTAAACAAGGCAAAAAAAGGGAGGAATGGAGAAAGACGGTCGAGAAATCTTGCCTGGTGCCCCAACGGTCCAACAGACTAAGGGATAGGTAAAGGTATAGGTAAGGTGTGCTGTTTGTAGAAATTGAAATGAAATAGAAATAAATAACTAACACGTGGCTAAATGTTCAAAGCACATCAATGCCGATGTATCCCAAAACGACTACAGCTTTCAGAACTTGAAGAGAAAATCAAGAATCAAACTTTCCCAGATGATGGGAGAGGGCCAACTAGTGTGAAAAAGAGGTAAAGGGTTAGGGTTCTATTCTATGTAGCTGCATTGTTTAGAAATTGTTTAGGCGCTTTTTTTTTTTTTTTTTTGACAGAGTGAGTAATATGCGTATATAAGCTGGCTAAGATTATGAATAATGGCGATTTCCCCGTTATAAGTATAATGCCGTGTCTGGTTAGAGTAATGTTATCTCACTATGATCTACACCATTTCAGCAGATTTGTTGTTGTTTTCCCTTAAATGGTTGACGTAACGAAAGTAGTATACTCGGACATTTCAAGCCATATTTCTGGAAATACATTTGTCACTTATTTCACTTGCCTATATAAAACTCTCTATGAACTTTCCAATCCATCTTGGACTTTTCCTCACTTCTCTTTTTTAGTTCTCCCTTTTTTCCTCACTTCTCTTTTATTTACTTCCTCCAGACAGCGTCATGAAAACATCGAATGACTTGCTCCATTTTCTTCATTCGATTCAAGACCTTTTATACCGGAGCCCCTCTTACCCACACGCCCCTGACGACTAATCTCCACGTTGACTAGATATTACTACAATCAATCAGAACACATCCGGCCACATTACATGGTTCAAGAAACTCCACCCTTAGAACTTCATCGCTTTACTCCCTCTTTGAACGATACCAGGCGCCTTCGCCCCGACATCTTCCTATCATCCCTCTCCCCCTGGCCCTATAACTCCTCCATTCCAATCCTCCCTGATTCTTCAATGATTCGATTAACATTTTTCTAATTACGAAGTTCAATGGTCATTTCAAATCTGCTGCGCTCAATAAAATTACACTAGAGAGAAAATCACTTGGCACGTCTTTCCCCCACCCCCCTTCTTTTTTTTTCTCTGTTCATTTTTTTTTTTTAACTTTTATTTTCCATTAAATTTTGGCATCCCCCACTGCCCCCCCCTTCCTTTTCACTCAATGCCCCCAAACGCTATTCGCGCCCTTTTTTCCATATTCAGTTTCACCAGGCTATCATGCATGCGTGAATAACGCAGTCTCCCAGTGCCGTCCACGGGTCGAGTTCTTCCCCATGGCGACTGTGACGTGCTGAAAAGGAGCGTTGTATTGTGGGACATGGCCAGCGACAAGAAATGATCTCCATATTATCATGCATTGAAATAGAAGAGTGCGGTGAAAAGGGGGGGGGGGGTTACAACACTGGTTATATATGCAAGTGCTGGTTAGGATGCTCTTTGTTCCTCTATCTGTCCATGTGTTCAAGAAAAACAAATCTAGACTATTTACACTGGTCGTTGGCGAGAAGCGATACAGCCTGCATCATTTTTTTTGTTCACAGTTTTGCCAAGGATCCCCGTTCAGTGCATGTATAGATTGAATACAATGAGCCTCATGGTCTAGTCCTCACTAGCTTTTGTTCTATGTAGCTACATTCTTTCGAAATTCTTTAGGCGCTTTTTTTTTTGTTGACAGAGTGAGTAATATGCGTATAAAAGCTGGCTAAGATTATGAATAATAATAGTCTCGTGCAAGTGTTAAGGACAACAAAACGACATTAAATCAATCACAATGTAGACTTGATAAGTACAGATGATTTGTTTTTTATTAGAGATTTTCAAACATGACGCAAAATAGTGTTTTTTTTTGGTGTATCCGGTGTACAAAATAAAGAAAGTGTTAATAAGCTAGGTGCAACGCCTGGATACAATTGCTCATTTTAAATGTGTAGGATAGCTTATTTCATAACAAAATTAGACTTTTAATTATTCGCTCAATTAATATTTCTGGTGTGGAACATTTAGGATCAATTTTGCGTCCTTGGCATTGTTTAGTTTAGAATGAAAAAAAGAAGGTTGAGACCCTTATGAATAATCTTGTGGACAGTTTATTTAAATCTTTTTTTTCTGTATATAAATAAGCAAAACATGCAAAAACATTAGCAATAGATCGGTACATGGTTTAAAAAAAGAGTATCTGGGGAAGAACCGTATAATCGCTGTCATATTATAGCTCAATACTGCAGGAATATATCTTTTTCTATATAAAACAAAATGAATTAATTACCACTAATTGATTAACTAATTGTTTTTTTTTTAATTAATTCAGATATTGCCATGGACTATGATGCAAAGTTTCCACTTGATTCGAGAATGGCAAGTGGGAGAAAAAGCGTGTAGGAAAAGTAATAAAGGAAATAGTTCCCCATATACTGCCACATCTCTCAATAAGTAACATTTATTTCCCATGTTCGTTACCAAACAAAATAATTAGTCACTAATAAATAATTAACTAATTGTTTGTTTTTTATTGATTCATATTTTGTTATGTACAATAAGTAATTGTGTTCAGTTTCTACTTGACCTGAAGGTGGGGTGTGGGAGAGAGAACGTAAACAAAACGTGTTCCACACAGAGTCACTTGATAGAAGCTTTGTAAACAGTCGAGATGGAGAAGACCAGAGAAGCATTTGTTTCAATTTGTACATACATATATCTTGTGCTGATTAAATAAAACCATGTAGTTTGGGGCTTTTTCATAATGAAAACCACCTAGTTCTGGGTTTTTCATAATGAAAAACATCTAGTTCTGGGTTTTTATGATGAAAACCATTTAGTTCTGGGTTTTTCATAATGAAAAACACGAGTTCTGGGGTTTTCATAATGAAAACCATCTAGTTCTGGGTTTTTCATAATGAAAATCATCTAGTTCTGGGTTGTTCATAATTGCGATAAACCTAAGCTTTCCAAACGACAATAAATCTGTGATTTCAACCCTTGGGTTAGTATTCCCAGGATCAAACCAATGTTTTTACCGTTTCAATCCATCACTATTTGAATTTTAAGAGATAAAAGTAAAATATAAAGTCCACCAGCTACGTGATTTAAAAGTAATTCGAGGGGAGGGGGGTGGCTGAACAAATCGGGTTTATTCTTCGATTTTTTTTAAAACGTGAAATAGTTTCCACTTTCAATAGCTCGGCCCCCTGTACTTGAGATTCTGAGTTAATTTTGGGTCTGACATTGATCTTTTCGCTGATCAAATTTCATAAATTTTCAGAAGTTTTCAGCAAGCGAGAAAGGCGCAAAAATGTTTCAATGATCACGGAGGACAAAATTTTAATCACTGTTTTTATTGTCTTTTTAATTTTTGTTTCGGAAACCCCACGCTATACTTAGTATTTTTTCACTGTACTTCCTCCTGACCTGCTATTTCTACTAAAGTAATAGATCAACAATTGGTCATATGCCTTTCATTTCCCAAACCAAACTGCTATGGGCTACTTTAGGATCCTGCGGTCAGAACCCCGGAGATGGTCTGAAGGTCAATTAACGTTAAATACAGGAGCAGTGATTAATTATCAGTCCGAATGGGCAACATTGAGCAATGTTGTGTGTACGCCTTAAGGGAATTAAATTCCATGAGATGGACAATGAAACAGAGGCCTACTCTTCAAGTGGGGCAACTATTCCGAGCGATGGACACTGAAGCAGAGGCGTACTCTTCAAGTGGGGCTACAATTCCAAGAGATGGACACTAAAGCTGAGGTGAACTCTTCAAGTTGGGCTAGTACTAAACCTAACGTAGTCAGATATTTCTTCTTATTTCTACTGTATGCATTTATGTTTATGAGATTTTTTTGTTTAAGCTAAATAGTTTTACACTGAGGGATGTTTCCTTCGTAGATAAAGAAGTTCAGACCAAAACAGTTTTCTTACTTTGCGATTGTCTTTATTCAAATCATTTATTTTGATTGACAGGGTTCGGACGTTTCTTCAGAACAGAAAATGTCCTAGCCCTAATTTCCTGGGGCAGGGTTTGAACTTGAATCCATCGTTACGACAATCTGAAGCGCAGCCATCCTTGACCTGGCAGCTATCCTATTATTGACTATATAGCATTAGTAACCTTGGTGACTTCTGTGGCATTTGGAATTCGGAAACAAAAACCTTAGCGAAATGATTTCAAAGATTCTTTTTTTTTTTTTTGGGGGGGGGGACATATTCACACGTAAGGATTTTCTAGTAACTTGAAGATGTTTCTTCAGAAATGAAGATTATTAAGCCCTCGCTCAAACCTCTCACATGGTTCTGAAAAAAAAAGAAAATTTTAGCATATTATAACAAATAGCCTAAATGATATGTATAAAACTGAGGTTTGTATATATAAATACTAGGTGTATAGGCCCTATATCTATCTCCAGCTAGTAAGATAAAAGTGATTGATTTGGTGTTATAAAATGACGGGTGAACTACTTGCTTCTATATAGCCAAATCTTGTTTAAAGTGTTACACTGTTTAGAGTCTTTGATAATAAATATCTACTGACTGTACATTTATAATTAGCATAAGTGTAATGCATTAAAGGCTCCACTCAAAGGTTTCTAGTTCTATCTATGTTTGGTCAAAGCATCTCAGCTTTCCTTACAGGGTGCTTACTACTAACAATAATCATCTGTGAAAGACAGAGAAACAGAAAAAAAGACAGACAGACGGACTGACTAACTGACGGACGGATAGATAGAGCGAGAGAGAGATGTCATGGTGATGATGATTGATGGATGGATGGATGGATGGATGGATGGATGGATGGATGGATGGATGGATGGATGGATTTAGAGATAAAGAAAGAGCGAGGGAAAGAGAAAGAGAGTAAAAAAAATCAGTTTTTAACAAATACAAGTCTGTAAACAAAATTATTGCATGTCCGCTGGATCACATCCCAGTGTATCAAAGTCTTAAACTCTTTGGTTTATAAGTCAACAGATTAAAAATCTTTGGTTTATAAGTCAACAGATTAAAAATCTTTGGTTTATAAGTTAACAGATTAAAACTCCTCTCCTAATTTCTTAGATCTTCAAGAATTAAGATTTTTTAACCTTAAAGTTGGAATACACTCTATCAATGTATGCCGTTGTCTAGTATTTAGTGCTCTCTGTACTCAGTGTTTGAGTCTTTCACCTATTCGATCACTGGCCAGCGGTGACGCCTTCGACTTGACTAGGACGCCAAAAAAAAAAAAGTGCAATGTCCACATGGTCAATGAGTCTTGAAATCCCATACTTGGGTCGAATTAGAAGCAGGAGAACCGAGTCTTGAAGTGACCATCGGTCAGAACCTGATTCAATTAAGTGTGTCCCCAGTGCTCACCATGGTGGCAGGAAGACCAAACGAAAAAAAAAAGGGTTTGGGGGGAGGGAGGGTAGACGAAGAGACGGAGAAAGTTAGCGTGAGTAAAGGAATGGAGGAGAACGTTTGGGGCAGCACTTGGAGGGCGGGGAGGGTCTGCTAAGATGTTTATAAAAAGATGGAGCATTTAATGTTTTATTTTGCTCATTAAAAAAAACGTATGTTTGGTGTGTATGCGTATAGTTGAGGTTGTATCTGTGTGTTGAGGGGTGGGATCGAAATCATTGTTCTACTATATGTTATGTGATTTTTTTTTATCTGAATGAAGATGGATTTAGTCACCTAGGCAGAGTCCATTACACTTTTGCACCTTTATACCTCTCTGTGGTCGGTGAGACTGAATGGGCCCAAAACATTTCTAGTTACCTGCATTTCTGAATAGGTGTCATGGTTGCCCTTTGGTCCTCTTAAGATAGTAAGTAGTTGATAACCCTTGGTGTATCTATTGTATTAATAGCGTTTTGGGGTTTGTGTATTAAAATATTATAATCTCTTTTGATCAAACGTCTGTATTTATAAGACAGTGACGCTGTCTTGTTGTAATTCATATTGTATGTGTATACATATAAATATTTTAATAATATAGTCGCAGCCTGATTTTTTTTTTTTATTTTTTTATTTTTGCATATTATAGTATTTGTGTGAAAATGTGTAATTACATCTAACCCACAGTGGCAGCCCTCGAGTTTGTGTGTACCACACACTCACTTTATTATCATATTGTTTTATTTCCATCTACCCGCATCTCCATTCAAACTACTTCTCTCTCCACTTTTTTTTATTGTTGCAAGGCCATCGGTCGTGACCTAAAAGGTTTTTCGGGAATTTCCAATGACTACTTAAACAAACATCCGGCGCGTGCCGGAGCAGACGTCTGGGAGGGTTACAGAGAGCCGATGTAACAATTTTCACAATGGTCCGAGCAACACTCCTGGAAAGCCCAAAAAGAAGTCTGAAAACACAAAGGCGTAACAAAGTTTGGTCTGGTCGCTCGTTGAATGTGAACAAAGTTTAGACGTTTGTAGCTTTTCGGATTGGGGAGGGGGAGTGAATTGATGAAATGACTTGACACTATAAAGATCAATTTGTTGTGTTTTTGTTGCCTCTTGAGGCGTGTTTTCATTTCGCTAAACTAGTATTAGAACTGTTGGTGACGTAATTGTTCAGTACATTTAATGACAGGGGCAAAACGAGTTAAACAGGAAAGCACTTCGTTGGACGAAATAGAAACATTTGCATTATTGAAGTCTGAAGTTGAAGCACAAGAATGAAATATCAATGGAATGTTCTTCAGAAAGATTACGAGATAAATAAGTTTAGCTTCAACTTGAGCATGAATTAAAAAACCTTAGATCTAGGTTTTTCTCCTGTTCTGTACAACTATTTATTTCAACAGGAAAAAACACAGTATTGATTTTTTTTCTTACTAGCTTTTTTTTTTTGTTGTTCATTGTGTTGATCGTCTACCAACGGAAAAAAAATTTGGAAATTATACTCCGAATAATTCACAAAAAGCTGCAGTGCTCCAAATAATTCACAAAAAGCTGCAATGCTCAAAATAATTCACAAAAAGCTGCAAAGCTCCAAATAATTCACAAAAAGCTGCAAAGCTCCAAATAATTCACAAAAAGCTGCAAAGCTCCAAATAATTTACAAAAAGCTGCAATGCTCCAAATAATTCACAAAAAGCTGCAATGCTCCAAATAAATTCACAAAAAGCTGCAATGCTCAAAATAATTCACAAAAAGCTGCAAAGCTCCAAATAATTTACAAAAAGCTGCAATGCTCCAAATAATTCACAAAAAGCTGCAATGCTCCAAATAAATTCACAAAAAGCTGCAATGCTCAAAATAATTCACAAAAAGCTGCAAAGCTCCAAATAATTCACAAAAAGCTGTAAAGCTCTAAATAATTCACAAAAAGCTGCAAAGCTCCAAATAATTCACAAAAAGCTGCAAAGCTCCAAATAATTCACAAAAAGCTGCAAAGCTCCAAATAATTTACAAAAAGCTGCAATGCTCCAAATAATTCACAAAAAGCTGCAATGCTCCAAATAAATTCACAAAAAGCTGCAATGCTCAAAATAATTCACAAAAAGCTGCAAAGCTCCAAATAATTCACAAAAAGCTGTAAAGCTCTAAATAATTCACAAAAAGCTGCAAAGCTCCAAATAATTCACAAAAAGCTGCAAAGCTCCAAATAATTCACAAAAAGCTGCAAAGCTCCAAATAATTTACAAAAAGCTGCAATGCTCCAAATAATTCACAAAAAGCTGCAATGCTCCAAATAAATTCACAAAAAGCTGCAATGCTCAAAATAATTCACAAAAAGCTGCAAAGCTCCAAATAATTCACAAAAAGCTGCAAAGCTTCAAATAATTAACAAAAAGCTGCAAAGCTTCAAATAATTCACAAAAAGCTGCATAGGTTAATGAGCTACTATGCGAAGATCGTTTTTGTATAACGTCTCCTTTGACTTCTGTTCAACCTCAAACTCAAGCCCCCTAATTAGGTAGCTTAGCGGCTTCTACCACTCAACCACGAACTATTTCAACTTTTGCTGTATGTATGTACAATGTTTGTTATAAAATGGTTTACATGTTTCGGATGTTCCTTCAGGGTTGAAGTTAATCTACTTCCTAGTCCAAACCACCTGCAGGACGACGGGGATGGGAGCTGGCAGGGTATGAACCATCGAGATGACTGAACGATAGTCCGGCGTATATATTGACCAGGCACTCAGCCTTTTTAACTGCATGAACATGGTTTTGTTTTGGTCATCCAGGCAAAGTCATTGCACTTTTTGCACCTTAGTACTCTATGGTCACTGAGCTGTCTATACGTACAAAGACGTGATGGGCCCAGAAAAGTTATCCTTACCTGTACTTCGGGGAATTCTCTAAAGATATGTTTTATCTAGTTTACACATGTTTACACAACTATATTTCAAAACAAGAAATACATTTTAAAAATATTTTTTTAACTTGATACAATGTGTAGTTTTACCAGTTAGTTTGGGTCAGTCGTACACATTTGTAATAGACAAGAATAAAATGTGTGTACGATTTAATCATATTTGTATAAGTGTTTTTGTTTAGCGTTATTTCATGCTTTTTGTCAATACGCTATGATCCTAGGCACTTGTCTGCACCAGTTGAGTAAAATGAGAGGGGGGGTGGGAGAATGATATCTTGCTGTTTCTTCCGTAATTTATTTTTAAAAGCATTTACAAAAGAAAAAAAAAGTGAACGACCTGAATTCGAACTCGTGTCTCTCTCCTCCTCGGACAGACGTAATGAGGTACTTCTAACCGGACAAGATTATATAGTTATATAGTGTTTCTTTCCATTCAGAGAGGCCACCTGTGAAGGGGATTAATTCAGCTAATACCACCACTTCAGTAAAGTACTATTTCTTTACCTTGTTTGAGATACTAAACAAAATAATGTACTACCAATAGTTAATTAACTGATTGGTCATTTTATTTTAATGATTCTTGTGTTGTCAAGTAAAAGAAATAATTGTGCACATTTTCAGCTTGATCCAAGATTGGGTGACTGAGAAATAACGTGTACAAACTTTTGGCCGGACAGACAGACAGACAGAATTTATATAACCTTTGTAAAAAACATAATCGTTGTATTGCGAATGTTTTCATATTAAAATAATTCCGTTCTACTTAAATGTACACTATGTGTGACGTCGTCGTCAGATTTGACTAAGAGACCCATAGACTTCCTGAGATACAAGTCTTATCTTTAAAATCTTAACATACGCACCCGCGCTCACTCATGCCACACGAGCAAGCAACATTCTGAAACAATGCTGTCATCGTGTAACAGACTATTGTCCCTCTTTAACTTTTCTAAATCCCTTTCCTTTTTTCCTTTGCTTCCCCGTGCGTGTTGCCGCAGGCCAGCGTGAGTATTTTCCTGATCGGAACTCAAGGCTCACTCCGGTCTAGGGCGGGCATTATTCTCAAATCTTCCCTTTGATGTACAGGCATTTTTTTTTTCCCTTTTTCCTTTTCTTTTCCACGCACTGAAAGCGGAAATAAATTTCTGAGACCTGATGAATGCCCTTAAGAAACAAATCATCATTAAAAGATTTTTTTTTTCGTTGGGTATTAGGGGGAAAAAAAGTTAATTACGTAGAGAATAAATGCGAAATAGAAAGTGGCGCTAAAACACGAACAACTGAAATAGTTTGAATGTTCACGTTTAGCTTGTTCAGAGAAAACAGTTAATAGGACTGAAAAACTCAAATACCTAATTGTGATTCTATATGACAAGTTAACAAGGAGTCCCTGTGTTAACTAAATTCAGCTAACATTCATTCACCTATCTCGTAGTCTGATGTGGGGCACCACACAAGATCTGTTGACCGTCCTTCTCCATTTATCTGTGTCTTTTGCCATGAACAAAATCTCCCTCAAATATATAGTTATAGTTATATTGTTATAGTTATAGACAATTATAGTTATAGACGGTTATATTTATAGTTATAGTTACAGCTATAGTTATAGTTATTAGTTTCTATTTTTATTTAAAAGATAGAAAAAAAATCTACCTTAAAAGCAAAAGCAGTGTTCAACTAAATACTCAGAATATGCAAAGTACTTCATTATGGAAAAATTTGGGAAACACTAGTCTACGGAAACAAAAGCAACTGATGCGCTAATGTAAACTGAGTCTGTTATACAGAGTCCATCCAGCTCTTAAGGGTATCAGCCTAGTATCAGGCATAAACAAATGTTATTCTCGGAGAGTTAACACCGTCAACCAGTGATACTCAGCCTATGGCTCGCATGTAATATCGGGGCCGTTGTTATCCGGACACTCCAAACGTCTGTCACAGCGCACAATAAAGCCGCAGAGGCTGGCTTCTAATAACCTCTCGACGATTTCTTTGGAGGCGATGCTTCCTATGACATGCCGTGTCGGAAATTTATAGTCCCCCCCCCCCTCTCCTAAGCCATAACAAAAAGTTGGGTATCACTGCTATAGACTAAAAGTTTGGAATCACTGTTCTAGACAAAATTTCGGATACACTGTTATAGGCAAAAGTTGGGCACCATTGTTATAGACACATCAATTCCTCCTCTAGACACATTTGTCCCTTTCGAACTGCCCTCCCCCCTTTCCACACCTTTTTTTTTTATGTGTGTGTGTTTCTCCAATGAACAGTCCTTTTTTTTATGTTTAAAATATTCTTGGAATGTTCTTGTTGACAATCGACGACTATTGTCATTTAAAGTAGCATTTAAAAACATGACTGCTAAATCAGGACAGAAGAAAAATAAACACAAAACGAATTTAAAAAATAATAATTTTTCACGAACACTTTAATGTCAGATTTAGCACGTTTTGAAGTTGGCAGGTCAGGACTAAAACTAACAGCTACTGTGACAAACAGGGAGACTTTGTTTGATTTTCTGACTTCCATGGGAAACTAAGAGAATCTCTGCCTCTTTCTCGATACAAGCAATTCTCTCACCCTCTCCCGCTCAGCCCTTATTTAAAGTTTTTTAGCTAAGAAACAAATTTTCTGAATAGCGCAATTTGTTTATCGAGATTGTTTTCGTGTGAATAGTCAGTTTAGAAGTTAGCCAGGAAGTAGGATGTTATCAAACACAAAAGTTAGGCCTACTCTCAATTCCTTTTAACAAACGTTCGTTATCGTGTCTTGTGGTTTTGTTGTTATTTAGGTATGAAAGAGTTAAGTTTTATTTGTTTATGTATTCCCTGGGTATAAATGGCAAACATGAACGTTATGTGAAATGAATAGTATCAGTTATCTGTATCATAAGTCAAAGTTTGAAAGGTTTTTAGTGTTTACCCGGAGTAAAATAAGACAGATACTTACGGCAGCTGTGTTGTTGTTGTTGTTGTTTGTGTGTTTTTTTTTAGTGTTTGTTTTTAAAAATAAACTTATTCTTTTCATGTGTATCATTAATCATTATATATTTATTTGTGATTTATTATTCTGGATCATTGTCGGAATTTACATAAAATATTGGTTCTTTAAACCAGGTTTCTGGGAGCGCGGTGGTTGAGTGGTTAAGTGCTTGGTTTCCGAACCTGGGATCCTGGGTTTTAATCACGGTGAAGACTGGGATTTTGAATTTCGGGATTTTAAGGGCGCCTCTGAGTTTACCCAATTCTAATGGGTACCTGACTTAAGTTGGAGAAAGTTTAGGCGGTTAGTCGTTGTGCTGGCCACACGACACCCTCGTTAACCTTGGGCCAAAGAGACAGATGACCTTAACATCATCTGCCCTATTGATCCCAAGGTCTGAAAGGGAAACTTCACTTTTTTTTTCTTTACTATACCAGGTTTTTAATCTTTACTCCAGTGCTCATGTGGCCTGGTGACATATTCTCACTAGGAATATCTGAAATAGATGTTGTCTTTATAGATCGACATCGTCAAGTTCTTTGAATCTTCTTGTTGAGCTGTAGAAAGACACAGATCACTTAGATCAATTGTCGACTAAGTTTTCACAAACACGTTATTCTTATTTGCATTCATTCTGTAGAATAATCGACGCAACATATACGAGTTAGAGCGCGGCGAAAAACAAAAGGAACATCTATTTATATAACTATCGCTTTGATTGCCACTATTATTCAATGCAGACTCCATGTCACTTGAGCCTAACCAGCAGATGTTTAGGGAATTCCTGACAGCCCGTCCACATCCCAAAGACGCATGTGCTCAAATTTAACCAAGGCACCTTTTTTTTCCCTTCTGACATAACTATCAGCATGCCAAAAGGCGCGACCATCTGCCGTGAGGCGTGACAATTCTTCCGGGAATTCTCAATCACACAAATATTTTTTTATTCTAATAGTTTTTAATTGATTTGTAGGATTCGGATATGAAATTGTGACAGTAATGAAATAATTTTGTGGGAATAATTTCTGTGCTGCGTTGTACGAACAATCAGTAAAATTAGAAACGTTATTTCCCTTGTTTTAGCAGTTGGTAGTGCAAACTCACTCTACCAACAGACCACTATGTACACCAGGAACACATGTGTTTCAGACTCTTATCTACCAACAGACCACTATGTACACCAGAAACACATGTGTTTCAGACTCTTATCTACCAACAGACCACTATGTACACAAGGAAGACATGTTTTTCAGACTTATCTACCAACAGCCTACTTTGTACACCAGGAAGACATGTGTTTAATAGTGTTTCTTACTTAGTTCATTATTATTGCTTTTAGTTAATCATTTTATCTAAGGAGAAATATAACTTTACTTTCCAGAGAGACACATATAGCTTGTGTGTGTGTGCTTGAGTGTGTGTGCTTGAGTGTGTGTGCTTGTGTGTGCGAGAGTAGACCTCAATCTTAAGACTTTAGCTGTGTGTGTGTCTGTCGGTCTCTCTTTGTGTTTTAGAACCTAGCAGATTGCATTTTTTTTACTCTGTTGTAAATTTTGTTGTGGTCAACTGATAACGAGTTCAGTCATGAACAGGAATATCGTCGGAGATATATAAATGGAAAGATGTGTTTAAATTTGCATCTATCTATCTATCTATATATCTATCTATCAATCTGTCTGTCTATCTGTATATCTACCTGTCTATCCATCTATCTGTCTATCAAATGTCTATTTATCTATTCATTTATCTAAGTATTTATCTATCAATGAATCTTGGGATAAAGATATAAATAGATCATGTTCTCTCTTTGTCGAACTTCAAATGTACTTTCTACGTTTATTTATTTCTAGCCTATAAATAGAACCCAAAAACAAATATTTTTTCAAGTTTTATAATTACGACAAAAGTAAATGTCACGAGCTCATTAAAATAAAAAAGAGAAACGACACGTCACCACTAGACAAATGTTTGAATCAATGCGAAAGTTTTACCTACCCAGTGATTAAAGATTCATTGGACAACTTTAAGTACTCTCAAACATTCATAGTCTATACACACACACACACACACACACACACACGTACAAGCAGAACATTGATTTTTTAACCAAAATATCTTCTGATCTTGTCACTTGGCTTTTAATGACTCTAACAGTAAGGAGTTGAGGGAGAGGGGGGGGGGAGAATGATAGAGACACTGAGATGGAGAGAAGACTAAAAGAGAAAGAGAGAAAATAAGAGAGATAAGAGACAGTGATATTGATAGCGAAAGAAAGACAATATAAGAGAGAGAAAAAGAGATAGAGAAATGAGAGTATGAAAGAGAGTAATGACATTGAGAAAGATCGAGAGAGAGAGTAATGACATTGAGAGAGAGGGAGAGAGAGAGAAAGAAAAATATGAAAAGAACAAGAGAAAAGGAGAGAGAAAGAGAGAGAGACGGTCATAAACAAAAAACTATTAATGGTCTCTTATCATTTCTATTTATTTCTATTATTTTGAACAACAGTGACTTGAATAGATCTAGGCCAATGTTTCCCAAACTGCGTTCCACGGAACCCTAGTGTTCCTCGAGGCCTGAATACGTGTTCCACGAACTACTGAAATAACTAACTAATAGGCCACTACGTTTATTAATTTCTCTAAAAAAAAGTGTTTCACTAAATACTAAGAATGTGCGAAAGTGGTCCGTTAAAGGAAAAAGTTTGAGAACTACGGATCTAGGGTTTATTCAATAGGCCCTAAACGCAGTTCAAATATGAATATGAAAAAAAATTATCGCAATTTGGCTTCATCATTTGAAAACAGTTTATTTATTCAGCTCACAGCACTAATAAAATTGTTATCGGTTCTGTTATTTATTTTCAAAAGTACATTTAGTTACTTTAGACATACCACGTTAGACTTGTCACTTAAGACGTCGCTTTAGACTTGTCACTTTAACTTTAGATTTGTTACTTTACACGTATTACTTTAGACTTTGACCTATTAGGACCTACTTCAGACATATGTGACGTTACCTCCATACCCATTCCTACTCCTTAACTCACAAGTCACTTTAGCTACTGCGTTCACTTTAATTGGAAGAAACACAAAGACCTGCCAAATCCATGACCTCAAATGCAAGCACTTGGGTCAAACATTAAAACAAAGAACTTAACTAAGATTAAAAGCTCAGGTAAGGCTCACCAATGAGTTGACACACACACTCACACATTTAAAATACGTTAAAACAAAACCACGAACACAGAAATCATAATTGAATAGATCTACTATTTTGAAATAACTCACAAATATTATTAGTTAGTTTGACTATAGAAGAAATTGATGAGATGAAGTAAAAAAAGAGACTCCTTCATTAGTTGTAATTTTGGACTATAGTTTATGTGGGCGCGCTGGCCGTGATCGTATAGTGGTTAGTACTTCGCGTTGTGGCCGCGACAACCCAGGTTCGAATCCTGGTCACGGCATGTTGCTGTGTGGTCTCGCACTGCCAAGCTCACGTCTTTTTTTTTTATTTTATGTTATAATATTTTAAGTTCTTTCTTATTTTATTTATCAATTTAATTTTTTTATTAAATTTATTTATTTACTTATTAAATTTATTTATTTACTTATTAAATTTATTTATTTACTTATTAAATTTATTTATTTACTTATTAAATTTATTTATTTACTTATTAAATTTATTTATTTACTTATTAAATTTATTTACTTATTAAATTTATTTATTTACTTATTAAATTTATTTATTTATTAAATTTATTTATTTATTAAACTTATTTATTTATTAAATTTATTTATTTATTAAATTTATTTATTTATTAAATTTATTTATTTAATTTATTTATTAAATTTATTTATTTATTCATTTATTACATTTTTTCTTTTTTTTTTTTTATATATATTACATTTATTACTTTTTTTTTTTTTTACGCTTAAAGGCCGCCTATTCGGACAGTAGACCCTAATATAATTCCTTAACTTCTGAGTGGGGCAAACTTTTCTTTGTCCCGGGGAGGAAGAATTTCCATTCCGATCTTGCTGGACAAAAAAAAACACGGCTTGGATATTTATCTAAAATTTTCTCCAACCGACTATCCAAAAAACAAATGGATTGTCGTATAAGGTTTTTAAAAAATCGAATTGATAGATCTAGAACCAATAAACTGCCTTTGTGTTTTTTTTTGTTTTTTTTTGTTTTTTGCAAAGCTTTTATTAACTCTGTCTGTCTGTCTGGTAAATGTTTGTACATATTATTTCTCCCACAAACATTCTGTCGGCCCGTTTGTTTTGTTTAGATTGCAATGACTACAAAAGATATTTAAAATCGAAAATTATGAGGCCGAAATAACCAAAAAGAGGCTTGAAGCCCGATAAAATAAGAGGCGTACACACAAAAAATAAGGGGAAAAAATACGAAATTTATTTTGTAAGTAGTGTCTGGAATTGATTATATATTAATTTCTTTCTTTTATAACAAGCAACGTATTGTTATTAATAATTGGTTTAAAACAGAACGCATGCAATTTGTATGTATTTAAGTCTAAAGAATTTGTATCAACCTTTAACACTATTTTAAGCAAAAATTACATTGTTATAAAGTATCAAATGCATACACACTGAGGCACTGAGGCATTGAATGATCTGTTTTTACACAACAATCAATAAGATAATCTTTTTATAACATCAGTTACCCCAGGTTCACTTTAAACAGTATATCTATAACACACTGTTCATTGAATACATATGAATATTAACAGTGTATTAAAAATAACATAAATAAATCTCTACACCTCTCGACCTAACAAGTCCGTAACATCTGCAACACTTTCGAAGCTACTTCTGATTGTATCGTTGGAGGTTGAAATGTGGTTGATAGTTTTTTTAGTTCATAGCTTCTGATATTCATGCAGAAAATATTGAGAGCTGCCTTCAAAGCGGCCTGAAAGTTTCCAGACAAACTCCTCTCTTTATAAACGTGTGCTGTGTTTGTCCTCGGACATGGACTCAGAATTGTCTCTTTATATTTGTATGTTAATTAGATATATACTGGAATTGGGAATTTCAGATTAAAAGTGAATCACAGTAATCTGCTCTTTATTTACATTTGATTTCTAAGGTCCCGTTGACATTCTTGAAGCAATAAAATCCAGTAAGAAAAAAAAAAAAGAATAAAGGATATAGAGAAAAGCTAAGGAAAATGTAAGACAATAAATAGAGCAGGATTCGCAGAGAGCAAGAAAGAAATAGACAATACAAAAAAATGTCAAGGAGGGCATAATTAGATGGGACTGTTTCTTACTTACTACTAAGAATTAATTAGCGTTACAAGTGAAAGAGATTTGCGGGTTAATATTTCAGTGCTGAAAAGTTCAGAAAAAATATTGTATCGCTGATTGAAACACTTCGCAAAGTTCACTTATCAATACTTCTGTTTTTCTGTACACCGGATACACCAAAAACAAATTGCTATTCTAGTATTTTCAAAACAGTGCTTTTTTTTTTTTTAATTTATTTATGTTTATCTTTTGTTGTTTTTAAAATATTTCAGAGTTATGGATCCCTCCCCCCACCTCGAAATAACGAAAACTTCTCTTTTTTTTTTTTGTATTATAACTGCTACACATACACGTTTAAGGGGGGGGGGGGGCACGAAGCAATAAATAAATACAAATAAGAAATAATTTAAAATGTTATTATAAATATTTAAAATATAAATGAATAAAAAAAAGTGAGCTTGGCAGTGCGAGACCACACAGCAACATGCCGTGACCAGGATTCGAACCTGGGTTGTCGCGGCCACAACGCGAAGTACTAACCACTATACGATCACGGCCAGGGCGCTCACATTGACCATGCGAACAGAACGCCTAAATATGAATGTGTCTTTTATAGACATTACCCGCGGCCTGCGGGTCTAAGTTTGTGTTTACTAATCTAGTGGATTGGATTTAGATGTATGTTAAACGTAGCTAATGATCCTTTTAAGTTTTTTCTCTTTCGCTACGAAAATAAAATTAGTTTTGCGAAAATGGGTTTACCCGAAGCCGATACATATCTATTTAAAACGAAAAGAGCGATAGCTTTGTTAAATGAATGGGATTATAAAGTAAACAATTAAACGAAATTAATTTTTAGTATGCGATTCATGAATGAATATAGGCCTATCTCAACCCGGCTTCGCAAACGTTCGTAAACGAACGTAGTCAATTAAAAATGCTTTAGAAGACCAAATTTGAATGTTTTTTTGATCAAAATATGAAATGAATGGACTATAATTAGTACGTTATGGGTTAAAGTATAAAACTATCTGTGCGAAGAGAAGTTTTATCATCTTAGAGTTAAATTAGAGTTTTAGATCTAGGGATGGGATTATAAAGTAAACAATTAAACGAATTAATTTTTAGTAAGCGATTCATTACGGTATTGTCTAGTGAAAGAATGTTCGTCAGGAAATCTGTAGTCACAGATATAACAAACTAATTAATGCAAAAAATGCTTTTGAAACACAAAATTGAAGGTTAATTTTATTATATAATGAAATCAATGGATCTTCTTTTGTATTTTCATGTGTCAAAGTAAAAAACTATCTGCGCAAAGTGTATTTCTTAAAATTAGATCTAGGTCTGAATCCTTTCGATCTTTTCTCATGCCAACATTGTAGACATGGCTAGATCCATAAAATAAATAGCTGTAATAGAGTCGGACAACTTGATTTTTTTTTTAGGGTTTTAAGTTTGTTTTAGGGCTACAATACATACATTAAGGTCTAAGTTGGTACCCAAGAAACATTCCTGCCAAGTTTTATCAAGATTGGTCAAGCGGTTTTGATGTCTATAAGTCACATACATACACCTCACATTCTACTTTATAGTATAGATAAATAGATTTTTGAAACAGCTTTTTTTTTCACATTTATTTCACCTGTCCTGAAGATGACTTGACAATTGTGTTGGTCTACCTACCACAAAGTGATCTGCTGTCAGGCTTCCTCAATCCTTTTTTTATTTTTTTCACTGCCCATTGTTTTGTTTTGTTTCGTGGCTGCAGCTCTTTTTAAAAACATTTTAACTCTCTGGAATTAGATTATTAGATGATTGTTCTGTCTTGTCTTGTATGAGGTGGCCTCGATCTATTTACCTTATAAAATAATATTCTGCTATAGTGATTAGCTTTCTTATAGGTCAAGGTCATAAGGGAAAAGACAATGAACTCAACATTTATTGGTTATTTCTTGGCATAGACCTAGTTGTCAAACACCATTCATGTGTAATATAAGTGCTCAAATATGGTTGCATCATTCGGGCTTAGTATACCTCTGTAACATTGTTCCTAGAAAGGCTCTACAAATGCGAAGTATAACAGCATTTTTTACAAAGCTTATATCAGCTCACTCTGTCTGCCTGTCTGTCTGTATGGTAAAAAAGTTTGTACACGTTATTTCTCCGGCACCCAATATCAGATCAATCTGAAATTTTGCTCAATTATGTATTTAACCTGACAACACAAGAATCAATAATTTTAAAAAAATCATTTAGTTAATTAACTATTGCCAATTTTTTTGTTTGGTATGTTGAACAAGGGAAAGAAATTGTACTGGAATGAATTGGTGGTATAGGTTGAATTAGTCCTCTATAGGTCTATGTCGCTGCTCTAAATTGAAAGAAACCAAATATAACTATACCATCGTCTCCGGCTATAAGTACCTCACTAGCAGAGTGGTTTGCACATCTACTAGAAAAGGGGAGTTCGAATTCAGGTCAGTTTTTTTTATATATTTTTTTATATTTTTTTATGATGCTTTAAAAATCCAATTACGGTAAAAATCCAACCAGGTATTCCTTTCATTTTCCCCCTCCTCAATTTTCAGAACTGGTCCAGATAAGTGATAGGGTCATAGTGTATTGGGAATGCTAAAATCATGAGACAGTGTTAATCAAAAACAATTGGTAAAAATATTATTAATTGCAGAGATTTATTATATATTGTTGATATAGATCTAGATCTATTACAAATTTAATTACATGACTGATCCAAACTAACTGATACAATTACACTTCGTGTAAGCTTTTTCTTTTAAAGTATTTTTATGTTTTTCTTGTTACAAAAACTGACTGAGTTTTTGTGTTTGTGTCTGATCTCCTTTATGGAACGTTGTTTTGTTTTTTAATTTGAAAAAAAGGTTGTTTTTTTTTTTGAGGGGAGGGGGGGTTTGTAATCACAACGCATTTTAGATTGGGATTAATAAGGCAGATAGTCTTGGTTTTAGAGGGGGAAAAACAAAATGGTGTTCTCTGTTTTGTAAGACCTTTAACTAACTTTGCAATGACTCATGGTACTTAGCAGACGACCACTTTGACTCACAAGTCTCCTTCTCATCATATTAGACGCCTGAGACTTTAACGAGATTTGCTGCTGCATTGATTACACTTGGTCCGACTGTCTGTTGCAGACGATCTGTCGTGTCATGTTTTCTGGGCTATTGGCTTTGACCGTCCTGTCGTGACATTCATCGGTTGTTGATGAGCGACTGATGGTTTGTATCTGGGCTGCGACTGATGGTTTGTGTCTGGGCTGCGACTGATGGTTTGTATCTGGGCTGCGACTGATGGTTTGTATCTGGGCTGCGACTGATGGTTTGTATCTGGGCTGCGACTGATGGTTTGTATCTGGGCTGCGACTGATGGTTTGTATCTGGGTTGTTTTTGTATCTGGGCTGTGTATTAGTAAAGTCAGTCATCAATTCAAAATGCCATATTGACTGTATCATCCAAAAGATGAATGTAGTCTTGTACAGTCGTGTGTGGCGGTCTCTTCAAACACAATCGCTCACTTCTTGATGGCATGGCAATAAATAAATAATAACTCTACAATTCTGTCACTTGTGTTCCTCATTTTGTGTGACGTTTATTTTAGACCTGTATAAACATAGTGCCATAACATTTGTATAGTCAGTAATATAAAATTCTGTTCTATTGTATACAAAAACTCTATGACATTTGTATGCTGCCTATTTTGTCGAACAGCGGGAAGGCGTCACTTTTATCATTCAATACAAAATAACACAATATGTGTCTGTCTCTGTCTCTCTCATTCTCTGATACCTTGCTTTACCTTTACCTATCCCTTAGTCTGTTGAACCGTTGGGGCAGCATGCATGATTCGTCGACCGTCTTTCTCCATTCCTCTGTCTTTCGCCTTAGCTAGAACCTCTTTCAATGAAAAGCCCGTCCATTCTTTTGTGTTTTCCTCCTATCGATTTCTCTGTCTGCCTCTTCTTTTTCGTGGTACTGTTCCCTGAAGGAAGGTCTTTGCGATCCCCGAAGATCTTGTAATATGGCCATAGATTTTTAGCTTGCGTTTTTTTTTCTTACCATAGCCAGCAGGTCATCATAGGGTCCAACCGCTGCAGTCTCCAATCTCTCGGCTTGTTCTGCGGTCTTTCAGATATTCATTTTTTTTTCTTTCTCGCTCACTCAATCACGCTTTCCCTCTCCAAAATCTAATTCTCTCTCGCTCTCTCTCTCTCTCTCTCTCTCTTTCTCTCTCGCTCTCTCTTTCTCTCTCCCTCAATTATCTTTCGCCCTCCTACACACACGTAAATATATACAAACACATCGACGCTCGAGTCACAAATCACATGTCAGCCACGCCCTGACCCCCAGACTCACAAACAATAACACAAACACCCTCCCCACGTCTACCAACCACTCATCCCTCCGGGGGGTTTGAAAGGTTCTCCCTCAAGTGACCATCATCAACGCTGCCCGGCGCTTTGGCGCCCAACCAGCCCAGCACACAGTCGGGCGAGCGAACCTTTTAGTGACCTGTAGCCGTCACCTGAGCACACAATCACACGCGCGCGCACGTCATTGACCTGCCTAACATGACATCCACGCGCTGACATCTGTGAATTACCGTTGGACTACTTCAATGACCATTCCCCTGACCACTGCCCTCTAACACTACTGGAGCCACACTGAATACATCAAATCTTCAAAGATTAATTCCAGTTTGATGAGTTTAACTGACACATTCATACTCTCTACGTCTCTCGGCGGGAAACACAACATCAATATCACTGTTTTATTTCTACTTGTGTTCAACTTAAACACAAAATCAATATCACTGTTTTATTTCTACTTGTGTTCAACTTAAACACAAAATCAATATCACTGTTTTATTTCTACTTGTGTTCAACTTAAACACAAAATCAATATCACTGTTTTATTTCTACTTGTGTTCAACTTAAACTCAATGTCCAAAGAACTATAAAATTTTAAAAAATTTGAAGTAATTTATACATTTATATTTTAAAAAATTGCTGATTTTATTGCGTTCTATGGCTTTAAAGTAAATCCTCTGAGTTATTTATTGACATGTCAATGAGCTTTAAATAAATAAGTCCAATACATATTATCATACAATTTTCTAACAGTTTGTTTGTTGTTGTCTTAAATTGTTGGAATTTTAAAAAAAATTGATTAATTGTTAATTATAAATACTCTTAGGGCAATAATAGTGTATTGGCTAAATGTTTACTTTCTGGGACATGCCCTTTGAATTTAATTAGTTTGCTGACATTGATAAAGGTAGGAACATTTCACAAACTAAATATACAAATGTAATTCTGCATCTCTCCACTTTCTGTGGAGTACCAATAGGGAACTACATGTAGCACGACAACCATTCCTCGAGAAATACACAAACTTAACTTTAAAATACAAAACCTTTCCTTTAGAAATACACAACCTTTCCTTTAGTAATGCACAACCTTTCGTTTAGAAATACCCAACCCTTCCTCTATAAATACCCAACACTTCCTCTAGAAATACCCAACCCTTCCTCTAGAAATACAAAACCCTTCCTCTAGAAATACCTAACCCTTCCTCTATAAATACCCAACACTTCCTCTAGAAATACAAAACATTTCCTCTAGAAATACCCAACCCTTCCTCTAGAAATACCGAACCCTTCCTCTAGAAATACAAAACCCTTCCTCTAGAAATACAAAACTCTTCCTCTAGAAATACCCAACCCTTCCTCTAGAAATACAAAACCCTTCCTCTAGAAATACCCAACCCTTCCTCTAGAAATACAAAACCCTTCCTCTAGAAATACCCAACCCTTCCTCTAGAAATACCCAACCCTTCCTCTAGAAATACAAAACTCTTCCTCTATAAATACCCAACACTTCCTCTAGAAATACAAAACCATTCCTCTAGAAATACCAAACCCTTCCTCTAGAAATACTAAACCCTTCCTCTAGAAATACCCAACCCTTCCTCTAGAAATACAAAACCCTTCCTCTAGAAATACAAAACCCTTCCTCTAGAAATACAAAACTCTTCCTCTAGAAATACCCAACCCTTCCTCTAGAAATACAAAACCCTTCCTCTAGAAATACCCAACCCTTCTCTAGAAATACCCAACCCTTCCTCTAGAAATACAAACCTTTCCTCTAGAAATACAAAACTTTTCCTCTATAAATACCCAACACTTCCTCTAGAAATACCCAACCCTTCCTCTAGAAATACCCAACCCTTCCTCTAGAAATACCCAACCCTTCCTCTAGAAATACCCAACCCTTCCTCTAGAAATACAAAACCCTTCCTCTAGAAATACCTAACCCTTCCTCTAGAAATACAAAACCATTCCTCTAGAAATACCAAACCCTTCCTCTAGAAATACAAAACCCTTCCTCTAGAAATACCCAACCCTTCCTCTAGAAATACAAAACCCTTCCTCTAGAAATACAAAACCCTTCCTCTAGAAATACAAAACTCTTCCTCTAGAAATACCCAACCCTTCCTCTAGAAATACAAAACCCTTCCTCTAGAAATACCCAACCCTTCCTCTAGAAATACAAAACCCTTCCTCTAGAAATACCCAACCCTTCCTCTAGAAATACAAAACCCTTCCTCTAGAAATACAAAACTCTTCCTCTATAAATACCCAACACTTCCTCTAGAAATACAAAACCATTCCTCTAGAAATACCCAACCCTTCCTCTAGAAATACTAAACCCTTCCTCTAGAAATACCCAACCCTTCCTCTAGAAATACAAAACCCTTCCTCTAGAAATACAAAACCCTTCCTCTAGAAATACAAAACTCTTCCTCTAGAAATACCCAACCCTTCCTCTAGAAATACAAAACCCTTCCTCTAGAAATACCCAACCCTTCCTCTAGAAATACAAAACCCTTCCTCTAGAAATACAAAACCTTTCCTCTAGAAATACAAAACTTTTCCTCTATAAATACCCAACACTTCCTCTAGAAATACAAAACATTTCCTCTAGAAATACCCAACTCTTCCTCTAGAAATACCCAACCCTTCCTCTAGAAATACAAAACCCTTCCTCTAGAAATACAAAACCCTTCCTCTAGAAATACAAAACTCTTCCTCTAGAAATACAAAACCCTTCCTCTAGAAATACCCAACCCTTCCTCTAGAAATACCCAACCCTTCCTCTAGAAATACAAAACCCTTCCTCTAGAAATACAAAACCCTTCCTCTAGAAATACAAAACCCTTCCTCTAGAAATACCCAACCCTTCCTCTAGAAATACAAAACCCTTCCTCTAGAAATACAAAACCCTTCCTCTAGATTTACAAAACCCTTCCTCTAGAAATACAAAACCCTTCCTCTGGAAATACAAAACCCTTCCTCTAGAAATACAAAACCCTTCCTCTAGAAATACCCAACCCTTCCTCTAGAAATACAAAACTCTTCCTCTAGAAATAATTTTTCCTTTTAATCTTTGGGGGAAGTTAAAAAAAAAAAACAGATTGTTCCCCTCCAAATCTGACTTAAGTATGAGTGCAAAGATCTTTAAATTGTTTAGATTTCAGCTTAATCCTTTCAAGAGGCTAGTTCCGTCTGGAAACAGATTTCTTTTCAAATCACTGGTTGACGCCTGCGAAATAGCCGGAGTGTAGGACCAAAGGGGAGGTAAGAAAAGACCTCGCCTAGTGGCTCTTATTAATTCCCTTTTGATGACTCAGACTCGTGTATAAAATTAGAGATGTTTTGTGCGCTTCTTCGGGGGTGTGAGTGATAGCGATAGTGATATGTGCGCGTGTGTGTGAGTGATTGTGTGTGAATGAGTGAGTCGAGTGGTGTGGTTGACAGCGCGGGGATACGGTAGGACTATAGAAAAAGTTTGCAGTGATGGAGAAAAAAAATGGTGTGTGCGTGTGTGTGAAGGACGAGGAAGTGAGAAGGCCAGGAAGGGGTTGATGTGGAATATGAAGAGACTTCTGTTGAATATTCGACCTTGCCACGTCCTGACCAGTAGAATCTTCTACGGCTTCTGGACTTCTTACTAACGTCTCCGTTTGGCCATGTCTTTCGTTTGAGGGGGGGGGGGGCGGCACACATGGGGAAAAAAAGGAAGGGGGAGGAAATGAAAGAAAAATAGAGAGAGGGGTAAAGGCTTGAGGTGAAAAGTAGAACATTGACTGAACACAAAGGAATCCTAGTCGTAGAAAGTAATAGACCGGAAGCTCGTCCATTCTCCTATTTACTTCATAGCACGGGAATATCACCAAAACGATCCTAATCAAATATGTCGTCTGCTCCTGTGACTTCCCTTTTTGGCATATCACGTGATCATAATATGCTAATATAAAAAAAAATGCAAACTCTATGAAACTAAGCAGTGCTGGACTAGGGGGTACATGATCGAGAATTGCTTGGACCAGAGTGGAAGGGGGAGGGTTATGCAGCGCAATGACCGGACGACTGACCCATTTACCTGACATTTGTTATATGGATCCAGGGCAACACACTATTTGACAAAGTAGTTGGTTTTATACTTTATCACACACACACAGTGACACACACACACACACATGCACACAAATGCCCTAAGTTGAAATGCAACTCCTTTATTCATAATCCAAATAGGAAAGTACCATGGTTCAACAATGGGACATACTTGTTTTGTTTAATGGAGATGGGGGTGTAGCATTTCTGTTTTCTGAACAGAGCTGAACAACCTTTTTTTTTTGTCGCATTGTCCTATTAAAATCCAAACAAATATTTTTTTTTTAAATTCTCATTGACTTTATTCGTATGGTTCCCCTTTCTTTTTCTTAGCCCACTTTTAAGACTAAGCAAGACTAAGACTATAAGACTAAGACTTCTTTATTGAACCTTATAGGAAATTTGTTTACATTACTAGAACTGAACTTTCTAATTAAAAACTATGACACCATTCCACAAAAAGAGAACAGACAGAAGGCACAGAGAAGCTCAGACTGAGACTACACAAGAACGGCTTGACTTTGGTCACGTTCCCTGGTCAATGAGTTGCGACGCTACAGTCTGGACCGTTTTAAAAAAAAACGATTAATTAGCATTTCAATAATTTATATGACACTATATATTGAATATCAATAAATGCATCTCTATATATTTCAATAATACCAATGCATTTTAATGCATGTTGACTCATAGAGATTACAATACACAATGCATCACAATGAGGGTCCACTGCATTTCACTACGGTAGATTACCTTTTTAATATATCTCTCTACATTTCATTTCATTTCAAACTATTCATCTCTTTACCTTACGTTACATAATCTACATTCTGAATGGGTTCTATGACATCTAATATATGAAGCAGAAAGTATATAGTTGTATATTTGTAGACCACCTTCAAGTTGAAGGCTTCAACATTCCAGCAGGTTCTAGAAGTGAAAATGTACCAAGGAACTTTTATATAAGTTGGCATCTCGAACTTAAAATATGATTAGAACAGTAAAGTAACAACAATACAAGAAACAGAGAGAAATATTCGTTTCTGGAGGAATAAAAAATACATGACAATCACGGATATTAGATCAGAGGTTCTCAATCTGTGGTACACGGACCCTCAGGGATCCTCGAGACGGGGGGGGGGGGGGATGAGGTCCGCAGACAGAAGAGAAAATTGTATATAAAAGCTTTTTTTGCTAAAAACCAGTTTATCCGATCGATAATCTAAATAATAATCAGCTCGCCTCGCTCTACTGTTTCATATGTCTATTACTCATCTATGAACTAAAAATTCTGGTTTCAAAAATAGATTTCAATTTTATATCCAGCATTATGGGTACAGAAGTTGTTGATTGCTTTCGCGTCTTCTTATTAGCTGAGATGTGGATTTATAGCAGTCAGGAACCTTATCACAACTAAAAGAAACCGACTAGAAATGTGTTCTTTTTAAGATTTGCGGTCACTAATTACAAACATTGTGTTGGACCTACATTCATAAACTTTTATCAACTTTAACTTTTTAACCAATTCATTAACTTTTTATAATTTTATTTTAAACAAAAGTTATAATCTCATTAACACTCCTTCACAATTTTTTTTTGTAATACATTTACTATATAGGGTCTTTTTCACTTATGGGTCCGTGGGAAAATGTAGACTATATAAAGGGGTACCCAAGTAAAAAAATGTTTGAGAACCTCTACATTAGGTGTACTATAATAAGCAAATATTTCGAGCAGTTTAATTCAGCTCAAGTGCTAATTCTTCTCTAGTGCTATTAGAGCTTGGAATTGGTTGTCTGGATCAGCCAGGAAAACCAATGACTTGGAAGATTAAAGTCACTGATTAACATGCATGACTAGATTGACACATGGATACGTATGTGACGTAATTATCTTTTTTTGAAGCAGCGCTTGGAATTTATAAGATAAGAGCCTTTTTTCTGTGTGGCTTACGGTACACGCCTTACGTATACGACTCACGTTATGAAACTACTGGTATGGGCCTTAGAGTGAGGGCCTCACGATGTTGGCGTCACGGCGTTGGACTCATTGTAATAGCTTAACGGTTTGGGCCTCTGGGTATTGATTTTGCGAAAATGTTATAGAATTACTTTGTATCACGTTTAAATCTTAGGTTTTAGAAATTTGGCTACACACACCCATGACACAAACATTGATGCATCGATTCACTAAGTTGCTCAGTCATTGCTCACTAGACACACGCAAACGTGTCTATTTCTATTGGTCCTAATCTTTATTACATGTTCAATTTCTTTACAATCTTCCACTTGAAGTTATGAATGAATAAATGATGATATTCTTTTTATTTTCATAAATTAGCGTACATTAGAAATGCCCATAAAATATAATGATGAATATTTTCTTTCATCTAACAAACACTACATTTTTTAATGTTCTCTATCGAATTAAATTCCTTCAGGAAATTAATGCATTCGGCTATTAAAGCGAGGTTGTTTTTTTTCTAGTAAAAGGGAGGTAAATTAAATTTTGAAGTAGCGATATCAAACGTAGTATTAACCGGTGGTTCTTTCCCTTGTTCATGGGGAAAAAATTCTTTGATGAAGAGGATGGGGGAGTAATCGAAGGGCTGCTACTCAAGTCAAACGCTTTTTTTTTTTTAATGGCGGCAGGAGACGCACATTGCCAGTTATTGAGGCTCAAGACAGAGGCGTTTTCAAGTGTGGCTTTTTACAGAGCTCCAGTTTCTTGACCGAGGTGAAGTATAGAAAACAAAAGTGTGTGAAGATGGACAATTATTGACCTTTCCCAATAATAGGTACAGCATCCTGCACGATGGTAATTGCGACACACTAAGGAACAGCGCAAAGTTCAATAGAGCCTTGCTTTACCATGTCTAGTTGGGTTGAAAGGGATAGAAACTGGAGATTTAAAACCCAACTTAAATCGACTCATTGTGTGACGTTTATTTCTTTTGGAACACATCTTTTTAAGTTGCTCACAACTTTCACCAAACGCAATTATTTTGTATTGAGAGAAACAACTATATCATTGAGCGCAGCAATTTTCACTAGGCAGTATGTTACAGGCTTTGCTGATTTCTGTTGCGTTGTTTCGTTCAGTTGATGGAGCACGAAGAAAGGATCGTCAGGAGAAACTCTGGCTGGACAATGTAAAAGAATGGACTGGCTTCTCTTTTGCTATCCTGCTAAGAACAACTGCTAACCGGAACAAAAATGGAGGGATTGGGGTTACACGAACTGTCACAGCAACACTACGACGAAAGTCAAGGAACAGATGAGGATGAGGATGCAGTGGCTATGGTGGGAGGGGGAGCCAACTTTCCCGCAAATGAACGTACACACATTTTTTTGTTTTACATTAAATATTAAATATTACACCACTGCCATGTAATCTTGCTATTCGCATGAAGTCAAAAATACTAGACAGTATTGATCTAGATCAGTGGTTCCCAAAGTGGTCTATATAGACCCCCAGGGGTCTACGAAGACTTCCAAGGGGTCTACGAAAGTGAAAAAAATAATTGGGGGTCTATATGATGTCCATGAGGGTCTACGATAATGGATTTCATTTAAGCAGGTCTTGACTTTAATTTTCACACCCCATTAATGTTATTATTTCGTACACTAATATATGATTAGTACCTTCGTTAATGCTTTAAATATTTATTCTGCTATTCAAACGAAAACAATGTTGTCTTTAATATCAATGCTTATTTAAATAACTTCATTGTGTCAACATGTAACTAACGTATAACAAAACGAAATGTAGATTATTTAAATTTGGGATGCATTCCTTTTTTTGTCAAACTAACATGTGTCTAAGTGTCTTATTATGATGATATGAAACTAATTACCCTGGAGGATCATTTGAGACGATGCCACCATGATAAAAAGATAAAGTTCAGAGTTGAATCAAAATCTTTCTTCAACATCATATAGAGAAGATGGTGGTTTTTGAGAGTCTTACAATATCTCTTTCATTATAGCCAAATACGGAAAATACTATACATAAAAAAATGATTTTACAAGCTGTTGAAGTAGTTTTAAAAACTGTTTTACATAAACCTACATCTGATATTATTCAAAGAATTTCTTTAATTGCAATGCGGTTGAAGAGCACATCGGTAGCATGAGTTATGAAATTAAAAGCTTCTTATGTAATTCTTTGCATACGAGATATGATATATACAGTTTGAGGTCAGCGTCGTCGCAGGCTCTGAAGGGTGTAGCGCTGTGTGCTGCAAACTGCTTAAGGATTGGCGGCTCCTTATTTTTAACAGGGCTGACCCACAAAACCTTTCCCATGTTTTGGTATAGCTGCAAGGCAGCAGAATATTGAATTCAGCTTTCCTTCTGCCAGTTGGGCTACAAGCAAAGTCTACTGAGTCCCTACTGCCAGAAGCTTACTGGTTTAGCACGCCAGTTACTCGCCTTTGCCCTTTCTGTTAGTGAAAACAGATCCGCGAACCCAATATTTGAGCCACACGTGAAAGCACAAGAAATACACGAGAAACTCTATGCGAAAACTTGTACAATGATACTTATGGCCAATTAATTAATTACTATTTAATGTTTAAAGGACTACTTAATAGAATAACGAGTTACCAAATGAAACATTTAGAAACATAATATCAGTAGCAAGGATGATGTTTGGTAATTCCAGTTTTACATATTAATTGTTTTTTTAATTGGTCTATATTTGAATTTTACCAATTAAAAAGATAAATCTCTAACTTCTATGTAGCTTTAAAATGTGTTTTTCACTCTTCCATTCACTACAGTTAGAAATTAGTTTAAAATGAAGTTGATGAATTTGTAAAAATGCAATATAAGTTAAACATGGGGTCTACCGAAAACCAGAAAACATTGCAAGGGGTCTACAAGACAAAAAAGTTTGGGCACCACTGATCTAGATGATGTTATAGATATCATTGCTGCACAGAAAGCACGACGTGATGCGAAACGGATTGAGATTTGTCACTTGTGCATTATCTCGCCAATAAACAACGGTAGTATTCATTAAAAGAGTCTTGATGATTATTTTTTGTTAAGTTTACTTATATACTGTATTTATAGTAATTGAGACATATTTATTAAGTACATTATCTCATGTCATGATGTCGAATGTCAGAATGCAGGGTTAGGGTTAGGGTTAGGGGCCTAAAAAGGTAAAGTTCCCCTGGGTCCCAAATCTCTAGCTACGCCACTGTGATGATAATTGATTCATGAAGTATGTTCATTGTTCATTAATTCCTGTGAACATTTTTGTTTGTGGTTGATTTCTGCAGTGTATTACTCTGTTATTGATATGTCCAGTGATTCTAACCTCATGAAAGTACATTAGGAAAAATTCGGCTTTTTATGAAATTGTAATTAAATACAGAAATAAAATTAGGAGAGAAAAACACGATCATAGCAGTTCCATGTCAATTTATAAGGAAAACAATTGGGTCTGACTTTTCAGGGCAAATAAACAAAAACAAAAAAACAAGCAAAAAAATGTTTTGTTTTTTTTGTCTTTTGTTGTTGTCAGGGTCGGACTGGCTGTCAAAATCAGCCCGGGCATTGCTATACAATCCAGCCCACAAATGGTATATCATATGATGGGCATCCATTTCTAGGCCAAGCTATCCTCAAAATCATTATGTTTGATAATGTATCGATATGTATGCATACAGTGAACTCTGTATCTTTATAAGAAATATAGACCTTATGTTGCTTTTTAATCGCTAAGTATGTAGGCCTTAAGCCTTAAAAGGATGAAGCCTACTAGTAGCACTGTCTACGGATGAAGGCTATTACATTATTTTGGAAAATGTGTTCAATTAAAATAGAATTACACTGTAGAGTCTGGGAAAGATTTGTGTTTAAACACGACGCACAGAAGGCCTTTTTATAAGAGAATAGTATAAAACCTTTAACAATTTGGGTACCGGCCCACCAAGCATTTGTCCAAATGCCCATATAGCCAGTCCGCTTCTGGTTGGGTTTTTTTTTTCTTAAAATTAAGGCTCTTTTTAAGTCAGTAGATATTTTTAGGTATTCTCGCCTAAAGATGAATAAATCTAAACTTATAATTTTTTTATGGAAGCCATACATTTGTATCTAACTGTTTATTGTCTGCGCATATCTTAATATGTAAACAAAATATAAAAAATACGTTTTAAAAATCAAATCTTATCTGGCGGTAAGAACCGCAAAAAATCACAGCTAAATCACCCAATACTGAAGATTTAACTCCCTTTTCTATATTAAACAAAATTAATTAATTATCACTAATTGATAATTTCATTGGTTTTTTTTTCTATGAGTTAATGTTTTGTCATTGACTATAAATAAGTTACACAATTTTAATTAGATGTTATAAAGAGAAATGAGAAAAAAAGTGGTGTCAATGTCACTGCTAGACAGACAGTTGGAGTTAATATAAACTTTGTAAAGATACTGCTCTAGTTAATAAGTCATTCACAAGCAGCTGAATATCTGTTACTAACGTGTGATGGGCAAAAGTTAACTAAAAAGTTATAAACTTTTAGTTTAACTAAAAAAAAATTAGTTAAGGTCATTGTTTAACTAGAAAAAAAAGTTTAGTTAAAATCGTAGTTTAATTATTTTTTTTAGTTACTAACTAAAAAGTTTAATTAAAATTTGTAAAACTTTTCAACATGTGGTCAGGGTTGAAACACACTCCCTGTTTTCTGGTCATGTGATATCAATAACACTGATTATCAAAAACATGATGCAGTTAACAACTATTTAGACTAATTTTAGACAGTCTGCATTTGAAGAGGGTAAAGTAAGATCCTGGTAGAAGTTATGGGAGTAAATATTTGCACTTGAAAGTAGCAGTATTATAAAATGTTAAACATTTTTTGCCAAAAGCTTCTATGCAGTATTATGAATGAGGTTGTTCCAAATTTTTTTGTGAGCCACGTGAAGTTGTTTAATATCTGTTTCTAGTGGGAATCTGATTAGTGAGTTAGGTCAATATTTAGTCGTTTTAATCAATTCATTTGCGGCAAACAATATTTTTTTAACTGCAGGAACATCAAGTACACCCTTTTATAGTCTTAAGACTTATTATTGAGATCTATTAAGTCTATATAGATCTAAAAGCATTAAATAACCAACTCTAGTAAAAAATCTTAATCCACATCCTCTCTGACCATAAAGTTTTTTTTAAATAGACTGTGTCCAACTGATTTTAACAACCTGGTCAGCTAGACATACACATGACCACATGTAGGCCTAGTGTACTGTACGTGTGTAGTCGATAATACTGTAAGACTACCCTACATTAAGCGTTATGCAATAGTGTTTGCTTAATGTGGAGAGGTTAGACAAGAAATTAACACACTGGCGTGGCTAGTCAAGCATGGTCGTAGATATATCTTTACACTAAAATAGTTATACACCCTCCCTGCCCAGAAAGTAAATAGACAGTGTGTCCGACTGATATTAACAACCTGGCCAGATAGACGTACACGTGTAGGTCTATATAGTATACTGAGTGTGCAGTCCGTAATGACAAGATCACCATCAAGTTTTTTTCCCTTGAGCGTTTAACGGTTATGCAATAGTGTTAGTTGTATTTTTAGTGGTCAGACAAGAAAATAGCACATCGGCATGGTTAGTCAAGCATGTACTTTACTTATAAAATAGTTATACAGGTCAAATGTTTTAAAAACTCCAACGATTTCGTTTCTATTACTTTGGATACTAGATCTAAATTTGAAATTCTAAATCTATGTTATTTAATGAGATTTTAAACTTTACCAGTATAAGTAAGATTTGCCGTTATATAATATGTTTTTTTAAAAAAGTGTACCATTATTTTCTAAACGTTATAATTCAAGGCAAAAATACAAGCACACATATTTATGTAGACATTTTATTTTATTGTGCATTAACATTTATGTAAGAAACATATTCCATAATACTGATTTTATTATAGATAAAAATTACTAGAATGTTAAAAGAATAAGATCGAACCGTAGGCATACAGTCGGAAGATTATACCTATATAGGTCTAGTTTAACCCCCCTCCCCCCCCCCCCAAAAAAAAAGTTTGTTATAGTTTAATTAATTAGTTTAAGTATATTTTGAAATTCATGATAAACTAATAGTTTAACTACTTTATTTTAGTTGAAAACTAGTTTTAGTTTAACTTTTTAAAGTTAGTTTAGTTCCCATCACAATCTGTTAGATACACTTAATTGGTCATACGATATGTGCTCAGGACTGTGGTCTCGGTGATTCCGGGCTCGAAACCTGCCCGAAGCCATTACATGCCATCCTGTGAGAGGTTTGGGCTATGATGTAAAAAAAAAATGTCAACTTCGAAGGATTATATAGAGCTTGTAAAGCAATTACAAGAAGACTCTGTTACTTTTACAAACAAACATGATGAAACTAGAGGAAAGTGACGAGGACATTAAGTAGAAAATAAAAATGAAAACTATTTCATTTTGTTATAAGCACCATAAAACAACATTTTTCAGGACAAACATTAAAAGTTCTATTAATTATTTCTTTGGCCACATTATAAATATTTAAGGTCAATTTGGCAACCTCATCTGAATTATTTGATTTTGTTTCTCCCATTTGCCAGGTTTCTTTCAAATTTGCAGCCCTGTATTTCATTTTATTTAGATTAATGCAATGCTTACCAAAATGTGTTCCTAGTGTTCCGCAAGGCCTGAACAGTTGTTCCACAAACCACTGGCATAATTAACTAGTAGGTTACCATTATAATTAATCTCTCTAAAAAAAAAAAAGGAAAGCATTCCACTAAATACTGAGAATTTGCGAAGCGTTCCGTTTAGGAAAAAGCTGGAAACCACTTGTTTGTGTGAGGTGAGAAAATAAAGAAATCTTAGATCAATAATGAAGGAGATTCTATTTAAATTGTTTCACTCATCTGAAGTCTTGAGCTCTATTTTGTCTTATCAATCAAGGTGTTACATAGTAGTCTAGTAAGGGGCGACTGTATTTATAAATACATAGAACATTGACAGAAGAGCCAAAAAAAAATTTAAAAAAAAAACAACGTTGTTGAACACTAATTGTTTGTAGATGTTCGTATGTGTACATTTACTTGCATTCATTTCACAATAAAATTAACATATTAAAAAAAAAACAATTTATAAATTGAAACTGAAAAGGGAAGTAACTGAAATAATTGATTTAAATTTTTTTGGAACCGGTGCTGTCCCTTGGACAATTTTTAAAGCCAACATTGCTATACATTAGGCCCCTATATGCTCGCGCCTGCGTGCTAATGAAATCTTGGTTTTAAGGCAAATTAATCAAATTTTCATTACGACCTCCATCTTTTTATTATCTTTAATTAATAGTAGGTCGACTTCCACAAGACATTTTAGACATTTTGTATGGCGATCTAACAGAAGGCAGGAGAGCAGCTGGTCGCCCACTTGTACGGTATACGGATGTATGCAAATGCAACATAAAGCTCTTCAAAATTGACACTAGCAGCTGGGAAAAAGAAGCACTGGATAGATCCACATGGAGAGAGAGCATAAAGAAAGTGTCCCGTATTGCAGATGCCAAACACAACAGCAGAAATAAGGGTGAAAATGCAACGGCGCCTGGTGATTACATATGCCCAATCTGTGACCGCAGCTGTCTATCAAGGATTGGCCTCTTTAGTCACACAAGAAGTTGCAAAGTTGTTGTTCCTAGTGACTTAAAATGCTACAGACAGATAGACATTTAAAAATAAAAGTCAGTCACCGGTTCTAGTAATGTTTGATTTGACGCAAATAAGGGTGGTAGGATGTGCACTCCGATCAGTCGTCACGCCTGCACGCTGCTATACCTTGCAGTCCTGCAGCAAACAGCTCTACCATAATATATTCAACAATTTTGTATATTAAACTATAACATAATATCTTAAACAAGTTTGCATATTGTGATCCTGTTTCTAATCTCATTGCTTGTGATTGGGGTCTTTGTAGGCAGACCGGCCTTAGGCCACTGCAACCTATGCAGCCACAGTGGGCCCCACACTTTCACAGGCCTCGCGCTAAGTCTAGGTGTAAATTATTAAATCAAACCATTATAGCTTTTAACAGGTTTCCATCGGCCTCCTGATTCTCTAGGAGCTTTTGGAAATATGGAATTATTAAAATCTACTGGAAACTCATAAAGATCTCCTGAAGTATAGACAAAATTGTTATCTTTAAGGCATATTCTACCAAACACCACCAAAAACCCGGCAAAAATTTTAGCTCCACTAATCAAAGATCCATCATCTACTTTGTTGCAACTCGGAATATTTTTGAACAATACTCTTAACTGTGACATCTGGTGAAAGAAGCTTCTCGCGCCTCAAACCATTAAAGAGTTACTTGAGGTCAACAGTTCACGTAGATAGATTGAATACTTTGGCTGTTCTTGCTATTAAGCGTGATCTATTTAGGAAACAGAATGTTGATGATACACTGTATGCAGTGGCGTCACTAGACAGGTGCGGGGGGTGCGGGCCGCACCGGGTGACACCCACCAGGGGGTGACACCCAAGTGGGAAAAATGCACTTTTCCAAAATGCAACTTAAAAAAAATTACTGCCTCGAATGTCTCACACAATTTAGTATCAACATGTCCCAACCCTTTTTAATTTTATTCTATTTGACTTTATTATGTGTTGTAGACACCAGGAGAAAGAGTTTCTGAAGCTCAGAAATTTAGAAAAACGCTTGGTGCGAATTTAAGACACTCCCCCAAACATCTTATCTGACCAGTTGAGTGGTGAACGTAACATTTTTGTTGCAATGTGTGGAAAAACAGGCGTAAGCCTCTCAAACGCCATTTGTCGAATAAGGCTGCAAGTTTTCTCCACGGAAATCAGTCTAAGGCGACTTTCAAAGCCACTTCTCAGCAGGTGCCCATGAAATTCAGGACTTTTACAAAGGTGTGACGCCAGGTTAGACGTGGACGGCCATGTTTTTTATTTCATCTTTTCGGCTTTCATGTTAAGTCTGACTTAAGTAAACGTGTTTCGTCTTGTCTCATGATATGTCTCACAAATGTCAATTGACGTTCAGTCGCCACTTCCCTTAGACAGCGAATGCCTGTGTGCGAAAAGATTTCTCTATTGGTAACATTATATCGGGAGGATTCGTAGGATCCTTCTCAGCCATCCCTACTCAGTCTCTTTTCAACCTGCCACGCCTCGAAGAGTAGATGGGCGTGGGGACAATGATTGTATTGAATAGGTGGATTTTAATCTCCAGTCTAATTGATTTTTTGTTTAAATAGGTCCTACTTATTGAAAGACGGCTCCTGGTTTCCAATCCGACATGCAACATCATGAGATATATCTCCATCACTGCCTAACTAGGTTAACTCTACTATTTTGTTCAAGATCTGTATGATCAATGGTGATCGGGAACTGGGTAACCTGCACCCTATATGTATAAATTTGAAGGCGTCTTTATCCGTCAGCTCATGTATACATTTAATTGTATTTCAAAGTAATGCCATGTCTTCTGCATAATCCATGTCGGTTCGATGTACGCCATGGAAACCCGAATGCAGCTGTTAATGACATCGTCGATGGCTACAAGGAAGAGAAATGGGGATAAGATACACCCTAATCTCATAACCGTATCGATGTTGAAGAATTCCAGCGTCTGTTATGAGAAAACAGCTTGATTGGCTTTAGACATGTCGCTGAATCTGGACAAATTGTTGCAAGATACCTTACTGTTTTGCTATTCTCCAGAGTGATTCCGCTGGACGCTATCAAACACATTTTTTTTTAATCTACAAAACTGAATTTTTGTCCTTTGTTGGTATTCCAGGCTTTTTTTACGAAGTTTTGCAGGAAATAAACCTGTTCAGTGCTTGATTTGCCATTTCGAAAGTAGCTGAGAAACACTAGTGTAATGTAGGACCTTTTCCTTAAAGAGCTCTTAAATAATCTCTAGTAATAAATATGTTCAACTCACGGTTTCTCAATTCTATGATTTGCACATTTGATAAAATGTGAAAAACAATGACATTTTAAAATAGAATCGAAAACCAATTTTCGAGTGTAACCAATTTATTAATTTGCTTACAGTTTTATTGTTCAACATAAAGAAAGTTGTTTGTTTTTTAGGGGAAAATTATTTTTTCTTTGGGGGGGTGGGGTGACACCCGAGTTCACCGCACCGGGTGACACCGTCCCTAGTGACACCACTGACTGTACGACTTGGCTACACGCGAGACTTGTAAAGTTAATTTGATCGTGATTTTGTACTTAGTAAAGAATGAATAAAATGTAAAGACGAATTTATTTCTAGTACAAAATCTTCCCTTATTACCTTATTCCTATCCAGACTGGGCCCCGCTTTATCCGTTTCGAATAGGGCCCCGCATTCGTTAGCCCTGTTTGTAGGCTATACCTAGGATCCTCCTATTGCATCTCAATTCTATTGCTAGGATCCTCCTTTCTAGATCTGCAGTCAGGTTCCTAGCATATAAGCAAGCCTATAAGAACGTGGCAATAACCAAAGGAGCGCATGAGAGTTTTGAACTGCTGCTGTGGACTGTGCCTTTCTGGCCAGAAGTTCACGTTTGGTTACTTCATCTGAAAAGATAGCTCCGATGTATTTAAAGCTATTGACACTTGTCAGCTTTACGCCTCTAATACTGATGTTCTTTTTAAAGACCCTGTTGACTGCTGGTCATAATTTGTGATTTTTTCCCTGCATTGATTTGCATACCATATACTACTGAAGTCTTCCTATGTTCATCGCTAGTTGAACCCGGGCCCAAGGGTACCTTGCTACGCCACTGTCTCTAGGCTAGCTGATAGAGGGGAAAGGGGGGAAGATTTTTTATTCATCATGTTTCTCTAGAATTGATAGTTTTAGGTCACGCGAAATTGATTTTTTAAAATGTTTAGTAAGGGAGGAAACTCAAGTTTTTTGTTACAGCTTTTATACGCTTTTTATTAATTTCTGTTACCTCCCTTGGCGTATTAGGCGTAGAATACAAATTAAAACATAGGCCTAAACAGTAGTGAAAGATTGGCTAATAAATTACAACGACACCTTTATTTGTTGTTTTTTTTTGTGTTTTTTTTTTGTTTCTTTTTTAAGTGAACTAGAAGAAACGTCATGACTGTGCTAATCAATATAGTTAGATTTATCCTTTGCGACACCAGGCCTCAAAAATGTAAGTCTATTCGTTTAATTGTATTGTTTGAGAGAAGCGCCCCCCCCCCCCCCGCCCACCTAAACTCGGAAGTAAATTTCCTTGCCTAAAAAGAGACCTTAGGCACTTGGATTATTATATCTTGTAAATGGCGCAATGCTGAATCCAGTGGTTTCGCTTATGTGGTTCGCACCGGGAGACACCCATTTGGGGGTGACAATTAAGTAGGAAAAATTATAATCTTTGCAAAATCAGACGCATAAAAACTATATATATAATATTTAGAAATATACCCAAACCTGCCTAGGTCTTTCTACTGACTACTGTAGTGCTCTAGATCTATATATTTATTTTAGGCCTTATTATACTTTTTATTAGTCTTAGTACAAATGTCAACTCGTTACATGTCAAGAAAGGGGATGCAAATGTGGCTGTACTTCTGTTTCAAAAATAGACTGTATTTGTATTGTAGTTATTTTGTATTTGAGTATTAATCAAGTAACAACGAAATAAAATTTAATTCAAAGGACGCAGCTTCATCTCTAGCTTAGAGTCTTTCTACCTTTTGCAACAAGATCTATTCAAAAGGTTCTTATTAAAAAAAATTAATGCTGCTTCACCAACACGATTCTATAGTGTACCTCCTTTTTGAGGCAGAACTGACCAATTCCTCCGGTCAAACTGACCATCGTACTATTGACGTTTTTTGTGTTTATTTTTTGTGTTTTTTTTTGCCTGAGCACAACAGACTTGCTACAAGACGTCTTGTTATCTTCTTATCTTATCTTATCTTATATAATACAGACGTTACTTCAAAAAAGAAGATGATTACGTCCTACGCGTCATGCATTTAGTCATGCATATTAACCAATGACTTAAATTCTGCCAAGTCACTGGTTTTTCTGGCTAGCTCAGGCAACCCATTCCATGCTCTAATAGCACTAGGGAAGAAGGAGTATTTGTACAAATTTGTCCTAGCATATGGGACGAGGAATGTGCCTTTATTTTTGTGTCTTTCAAAGTATTTTATTAAATTTTGTTTTTGTATTTGAAGATTATGGTTCAGTGTTTTATGTATAATTGCTACTTTACTTTTGAGTCTTCTGTCCTGAAGGCTTTCTAAATTTAGTGATTTTACTAAAGGTGTTACCCTAGTCAAATGTGAATATTCGTTTGTTATGAATCTCACTGCTCTATTTTGTGTTTGTTCCAGTTTCTTAATGTTTTCTTGAGTTGAGGGGTCCCACACGGTGGCTGCATATTCTATTATTGGCCTAACCAAGGTTAAATAACATTTTAGTTTTATGTTCTTATTTGATTTATAAAAAATTTCTTTTAATAAACCCTAATGCTTTGTTGGATTTTTTTATAGTTTCATCAATATGTGGATTCCATGACAGTTTTTCATTTATTATAACACCTAGGTATTTTGAGTTTTTAGTCTGTGTTACTGGTTTGCCATGAATAAGATAAGTGGAATTAATTTGTTTTAGTTTTTTTGTTACTCTTAACAACTGACATTTTTCTGGGTGGAAAGACATGCTCCAATTTGATTCCCATTTCTGTAATTCATCTAATTCTCTTTGTAAAATATCTGTGTCTTGTTTTGTTTTTATTGTTCTATATATTATGCAATCGTCTGCAAATAATCTGACTTTTGTTCCTGAACTAATGCAATTTGGTAAATCATTTATGTAAATTAAAAATAGTAGTGGACCCAAGACTGTTCCTTGAGGTACACCTGAGTTTACTGTTATTGGTGTTGATTTAGAGCCATTTATTATTACAGTTTTTTCTCTCCCTGTCAGAAAATCTTTAATCCACTGATGCAGTGGACCGTTAATGCCGAAATATTTTAATTTTTTAAGCAAACTATGGTGGTGAACTTTGTCAAAAGCCTTGGAAAAATCTAGTAAGATAGCATCTATTTGTTCACTATTATCTAAACCTTTTGAAAAATCATCAATTAGTCCTATTAGTTGTGTTTCACATGATCTATATTTCCTAAAGCCATGTTGGTATGGGGTGAGGACATTATGTTTGTCTAAGTGGTTTATGATATTGCTACATATTATGTGTTCTAGTATTTTACATGTGATGCTGGTAAGTGATACTGGTCTGTAGTTTCCTGGATCAGATTTTTCTCCTTTTTTAAATAGGGGGGTGACATTAGCTTCTTTCCAGTCCTTTGGTACTCTGCCCTGGTTAAGCGATGCCTGAAAGAGTATTTTGAACACTGGGGCTAGCTCATTGCTTAGTTCTTTGAGTAATCTAGCTGGAATACCATCAGGTCCAGACGCTTTATTTGGTTTGGTGTTGGCTAATAGTTTTTTAATTCCATTTTCTTGTACTACTAAATCTTCTATGTTGTCTACTTGGTTCAAATTAAGAAATATGTCTTTGTCTCCTGGGGCTGAGAATGCTGATGCAAAGTATTTGTTTAGGATGTTTGCTTTAGTTTCATTATCATTATGTATTATGTTATGTTCATCTTTTAATGGCGCTATGCCTGTTGTTTACATTTTCTTAGACTTAATGTATGACCATAGGTTTTTGTTGTTATCTTTAGATATTACATTGTTTATGTATTCACTCTGCAGCTGTCTGCTTACTTGGGGGTGACAATTAAGTATGAAAAATTATAAACACATACGTGCGTTATTTTATAGGCACCTCCAGCATCCGTCGCATAATAGTATTGGCCAATGTTGCCTCCTTCTTTATAAGGCTTAATTCTTAACAAATTTTTTTACTAGGATGAAAATATTGCGCTCAGATTTAAAAAAAAAAAGTTCATTATTGGAACGTCCAACTCCGTTACACTTGAACATTGGCCTAAAGCTCTGCTGACTACGGGAAGACAAATGCGTTGAAGACGCAAGAAACAAAAAATTATGATGCCTAGAACGCAGAGAATTGTTTGGCGGTACTAACAGTTGCTTCCCCTAGACTACGTTGCTGGAAGGACAAGAAACCTGATGTCTCTCTAATACTATCTTCAGAAAGAAGATTTTCTGCTATACAAACCTGATGTCTCTCTAATACTATCTTCAGAAAGAAGTTTTTCTGCTATACAAACCTGATGTCTCTCTAATACTATCTTCAGAAAGAAGATTTTCTGCTATACAAACCTGATGTCTCTCTAATACTATCTTCAGAAAGAAGTTTTTCTGTTATACAAACCTGATGTCTCTCTAATACTATCTTCAGAAAGAAGTTTTTCTGCTATACAAACCTGATGTCTCTCTAATACTATCTTCAGAAAAAAAGTTTTCTGTTATACAAACCTGATGTCTCTCTAATACTATCTTCAGAAAGAAGTTTTTCTGCTATACAAACCTGATGTCTCTCTAATACTATCTTCAGAAAGAAGTTTTTCTGCTATACAAACCTGATGTCTCTCTAATACTATTTTCAGAAAGAAGTTTTTCTGCTATACAAACCTGATGTCTCTCTAATACTATCTTCAGAAAGAAGTTTTTCTGCTATACAAACCTGATGTCTCTCTAATACTATCTTCAGAAAGAAGTTTTTCTGCCATACAAACCTGATGTCTCTCTAATACTATCTTCAGAAAGAAGTTTTTCTGCTATACAAACCTGATGTCTCTCTAATACTATCTTCAGAAAGAAGTTTTTCTGCTATACAAACCTGATGTCTCTCTAATACTATCTTCAGAAAGAAGTTTTTCTGTTATACAAACCTGATGTCTCTCTAATACTATCTTCAGAAAGAAGTTTTTCTGATATACAAACCTGATGTCTCTCTAATACTATCTTCAGAAAGAAGTTTTTCTGCTATACAAACCTGATGTCTCTCTAATACTATCTTCAGAAAGAAGTTTTTCTGCTATACAAACCTGATGTCTCTCTAATACTATCTTCAGAAAGAAGTTTTTCTGCTATACAAACCTGATGTCTCTCTAATACTATCTTCAGAAAGAAGTTTTTCTGCTATACAAACCTGATGTCTATCTAATACTATCTTCAGAAAGAAGTTTTTCTGTTATACAAACCTGATGTCTCTCTAATACTATCTTCAGAAAGAAGTTTTTCTGATATACAAACCTGATGTCTATCTAATACTATCTTCAGAAAGAAGTTTTTCTGCTATACAAACCTGATGTCTCTCTAATACTATCTTCAGAAAGAAGTTTTTCTGATATACAAACCTGATGTCTCTCTAATACTATCTTCAGAAAGAAGTTTTTCTGATATACAAACCTGATGTCTCTCTAATACTATCTTCAGAAAGAAGTTTTTCTGCTATACAAACCTGATGTCTCTCTAATACTATCTTCAGAAAGAAGTTTTTCTGCTATACAAACCTGATGTCTCTCTAATACTATCTTCAGAAAGAAGTTTTTCTGCTATACAAACCTGATGTCTCTCTAATACTATCTTTAGAAAGAAGTTTTTCTGTTATACAAAACATTTTAAAATTATCTTCTAAACAGAAAAAAAAAAGACTTAACGTTTAGCGGGGTGCCAACTGTAAAGTTTGAGAATCACTGCTGCATTGCCTCGGTGACTCTCAAACTTCAGATACGACAAGTCACAACCCTTTCATTTCACAGGTAGGAATGTTTCCATCACTGACATTATGCCTGACTGTGATCGACCAAAATACACAGCCTGTGCTAATACTATCCATCCGTCCGTCCTAGTGGCACTACAGCCAATGAAGGGGCCTAACCTGTTTCAACACATTCAGATCTGTCCTGGGATTATCGAACTCATAACTGTTGGAGATCTGCTTTTACGTTTCGGTTTCCATAGGTCTCTAAGTAAACAATCTTTGATCCTGTGCCAGTCAATAATGTTAGAGAAAGGATATTTTAACTTTTTTTTTTTTTCAATTTATCAAATCTTATACAAAGAAGACAAAACTATTAATTCTCTTTTCTCTTTGATGTCATCTTGGTTAATAACAAAGTTGGCAAGAACGATAATGATATGTCTTCGATAATTAAAAGCAAATAATTTATAAAGAGTTCTTTGTGTATAAGTTGGAAAACATTTTCCTAAAATAAATTAAATTACTTCCCTTTGAAACAATAATTTTAGAATGCCATTTATATGGACGTCAGTTCTCTGAAACGTTAAATATTCGGACTGCTTTTTGTTTTGTTTTTTTTACAGTAATGTATTTTGTCTATGCGCAGCAGGGCTTACTTTCAATAAGGGTAGACTACTAAGTATAACGCTTTGTTCTCCTGTTTCTTCCCTTGAATCTGATTCTATGTTCCACACAATACTGTTGGGGAAATGAACGTTGTATAATATTCCGCATTCAGTTTTTCTGGACGATCGATTATCCAGACAGACCCTGTTCACATTTAATCCGGATAATCAACATTCTACTGTAGGGCACTTTTCCTTAGTTTATAAAAACATCAGTTGCCCCTCCTTTAGGATAAGCAAATTTCTTAAGATATTTTGCAAAATTATTTGTTGTATATTAATATAATGGTGATAATAATCCTGTTCTTTAATCATTGGTATAAGAGTTACCTAAAATATGCAATTTTTTCTCATTTCCACCAAGCTTATATATTCTTGTGTTGCCCTAATTGCCAGTGACATGAGAACAAAGAAGGGAAACAACTTATTTAAGCATACATTATATATTTTAAAAAAAGAAAAAAAAGTTAAACAAAAAAGATATTTGAATAAATTTGAATAAATCATTTCTTTAATGCATAAATGTTTAACTGTTCATGTGTTTATACATTAAAACAAATTAGGCAGGAATATCACTCAGTACGTCATTCTAGATTGTAACTATAAGCTACAATTAGTGTTCTTGTACCAACATAACTAGACAATGTTCTAAATCAAGCATACAAAGAAAAGGACATTTGGTAAATGCATTCTATATAATAAATTTTTTGTAAGTCAAACTCTACATACATCTTGAGTCCCAAAAACCCACTGAAATGGTTATGGTATATAAGAAAAGGTTACTGAACAACTAAAATTAATATTTCACTACAGTAATAGCAAAAAAGATACATGAGTTTGGCTCAGACCAAAACAATCATGTCATATCTTTAAAAACAACACTTTTTTGAATATCCTTTAAGAGTCATTCAACAGAACCAAAAACTATTTAGTTATAATGTTCGTTGTTCAAAAGAATGAAGGATCTTATTATTATGTGTAGTGACAAGAGAAAAAAAACCTTAGACCTAACACTGTAAAGCATTGTCTAGTGAAACTTAGACCTAACTGTATAGCATTGTCTATCGAAACTATCTACTGAAAAAACTGCATTAAACAAATCAAGTTAAAAGAATAAAAAATTAGACAAATAGAACATTTTTATGAAAAACTAAAATACTCAAGTTGTTGTCCATGTATTAGATATTTCTTCAGAAAAAAAGTTTATTATATCCTAGTCCAAACCTGCAGTAGGATGACAAGGTGTGATGGGTCAAAGTTCACAAAGTACACCACATGACTTAGAAATCATTCAAAATAAATATTTAAAATATTTGCACTGATTCTTATGGAAACAATTAATCATGGTAATTAGGTTGAAAACTGAGTTCTACATTTTGTTTCAATTATGAAGTAATCTACATTTAATATCATACGCGTAAAAAAAAAAAGGCTACCCAAGTCAATACTGGCAAACATCTTTGAACACTATCCTACTAAAGCTACTTTTCTTTTAACAGTTGATTGCTAAATGAAATGTCTTCATTTACTGCTTCAAACATTGGCTTGCATTCAGAAACAAAAGGTGTATTTTGGCTACTTTTTGTCTACATATTTTTACACTGAAATTGTATTAATTCAGCAGTTTATAGTTTATGTACATCACAAGGCTTGTCAAGACACTTGATGAGATGAAACATTCAGCATGTTGTTTATGGGGGTGTCATGCTATGAAGTGTTCTTATGTTCACATCTACACATCCACTAAACTGGTTCAGTCATAGAGAATATGAATATTGATTCAGTTAAGTTTAAGTCCTTCAAGGTTCAGGGGAGAGAGCAAGAAGAGTAGTCCAAAGAAAATCAGGCTGGACTGTGGGGACCAATCTACTGCTGCTGACAGTGACAAATGGAGAGATATAGTTACCTAAACTATCACAGCACCCCGATGAAGGAATTTAAAGGACAGATGATGAGGAGATCAACTGAATAAATTAGACATGTTACTCAATATTCAAAGAACAACAAAGCTTTATTTTATCATATTTAAATATTTCAATAAGAAAAGTTAAGACTTATACCATGCATTGCTGGCCACTGGGGCAAAAAGTTCCAAGTTCAAATTTTTTGGTGAGATATGGATTTCATAAGACACTATTCAACTCTAAAGAGCACTTACAAACAATAGATGTAGAGAATAAAGGCAATATACTCATTGGACCATGCATACATGTAAACCAGCTAGACAATTATATCATTGAGCTGTTCATGTTTAAAACAATATAAGCCTGTGAGTGAATAAACTATTCACACAAACTATGTCTAACTACAATATCACAGGAGTAGAAAGTCACATGTATATTAATAGGACAAGTCAGTAAGAGAGTCAATCATACTTGAAGAAAAAATGAAAAAAAAAAAGAAAATTTCACATGTAAACATATACACAAGTAGGAAGACAACACAAAAACTTACTGAGAAACAGTGAATAGTAGAAGTTGTATGAACAATTTACACACAGGTAAGATGACAGTCAAATGAGAAAATCTCAAAATGTATAAGTATCAGAAAGAATATTTCAGCTTAACCTTCTTTTTCATTCATACATTAAATATCAAATCTATTTCATATTTTCATTATAATTATTATAATTCTTGAGACACTGTCACATGAACGTTTGGGCTTCCGTAGTTTAATCACAGAATATTGTATCCCATGGCAAGTTGTATCCATAATGAAATATTATTACTTTTAAGCTGTAGCATGTACAGCACTTAGCACATGAAAAATATTTTCAATTTAGAACTCATCAGTCTTAAGGCTCTGTAGGAATGATTGAGGACAAATAAGAGTTTATTACATCCCTAGCATTTAAATCCAGGTGATGTATGTTCTCTTGTGAATGACTAGAGGCGATGAAGGTGCTCGTTTTGGTCGACTTGACTTTGGGGTCATGTTAGAATGGTAGCTATTGTCACTGGCACTGTTAGAAATGTGTCCTGAGGACGAGGTCATTGCAATGCTACTGTCATTCAATGACCTCGAATGCTGTCGGTGGTGGCTGTAGAGGCTGAAGTGACCAGAGTCACATGAAAGACTAGAAGACCGAGAGTGGTCAACAGTTCTCTGAAGAGACGACCGGCTGTTTAATGTGTCATGGCCGGTTAAGTCAAAGCTATTGAACTCATATTCACAATTGTAGTCTCTGAAATCATAGCCATAGCTATCAAGCATGCTGCTAGAGATGGATAGTCCATCGCAGCCAATAGGTGACACCTCCATGAAATGATCTGGGCCAAGGTTTAACGAGGAACTAGTTCTGTGGGCCTCAAGAACAACTGTTGTTGTTTGAGGGGTCACTGCATCATTGTCTACGGACTGCAAAGGTTGCCTTTGCTCACCATCTTGCAGCTCTAAGTTCTCATAGTTGGGTGGTGAAAACTCTTTGAATGGATTCTCCTCACTGTAAGGTGGAAGAGTGGCACCATATGGAGGATTATACTCTTCAAAGTCATTTAGGTGAGGAGCCATCATCTGTCTTCGCCACTGCAATTAAAAAATAATAAATATATGGAATTTATCCAGGGCAGGTAACTTTAAAAAAAAAAAGAATTAAAAATAATTCATTGATTATTTCCCTTTTCTTTCTTAAAAGTACAAAGAAACTGACAATGTTTTTGGTCCAGATATGATGAGATAGTGGACAAGTTCAACAGACTACTTGATCTTATATATTTATTTTATTAAATATCTAAAGACAATATGCTTTAGTGATATCTACTTACAGGTTTAAATAAATATTCGTATGTTCCTCTTCCTTCAGATAATTCTTGATACTGTGAGACCACACAAGCAAAACAATAACACTGTGGATCACAAATACAAAGATTATTCCAGTTGAACCTTAAACTATTAGAATAAATTGTTTGATGGCATTTGACAAATACAGAACTATACTTTATCAATCATAAGTGTTTTTAAAAAATCTTACAATCAGCTCATTCCTTTCGAGGCCCTATGTTCCATGAGGAACCCAAAGGAATGATGATGATGATGATGATGAGCTAATTCCTTAAACATGTTATATGCTAAGTGACAGAACAGTGACAGGGCCAGCACTAACAATTGCGGAGCCCAATGGGAAATGGATTTCTGGGTAGGGGTTGATACATAGATCATGCTGAAAAACATTGCTCAATATAGCTTCATGAATTATTGACTAATAATTCTTGATAAGTTTGAGGCGCGAAAAGTTTCTTTCACCACATACCACAATTATGGGTATTGTAATAATGCCAAATTTTTATCAAGTGTAGGATTTGCATATTCCCATATTTCATACTGAATGACACCCCAAAATGAAAATTCTGTCTATATTTCAGAAGACATTTATGAGTTTTCAGAAGATTTCCATGACATTTTCATATATTTTGCAATTTCAGGAGATTTCCTGTTCAATTTAATATGTACACATAGAATTAGCGCAATAAAGTGCAGGGCCCACTGAATTCGCATAGGCTGCAGTGACCTGAGGCCAGCCCTGAACAGTAATATAATGTTAACATCAATTCGCTATATTTATAGAAAAAAATAGAAAAAGAACAACATTAACTTCCGAATATTGTTTGTATTGCTTCTACCTAATTAGTAATCAGACTTTTTTAAGTTTCTGTCCATCAGAGAAAGACTTATGTAATACAATGTTTAAGAATGAGATGTAGTCTGCTGCCCTGCCATCCAGACCACTCTATTATGAGTTTCACATAAACTGTTAAAATGCTCATATTAAAAACAGAAAATTTCTGTAAAAATTCGAAACATTTCAAACAAACAATAAATAAAACACTGTCATAGCCTAAAAGCGTTATGACATCAGAGAGCATTTCACAAACTTTCCTACAGAGCACAGCACCAGGCAAAAGAAACCTTAAAAAATGAAAAGATGTATGGAAACATCAAAGAATGAACCATCTAATCAATAACTACAGCCACAGATAAAGAGTAAAAAGAAGGATGAAGTTGTGAAAGAGTAGGCATTGATGTTCTGAAGACCCTCGCACTAGGTTTAGGTATAAAACCAAACAAACAAAAATCACCCTGATAGTGACAAGATTATGATATGAACTATTTGAATGCTATTTCTAAACAAGAGATGTTGCTAAAGACTTACATTTGCTATTAGCCTTAGGCAGTAGAAGACCACAGCTACTATTTCCCATACATCCAGTGTCTGAGGATTAAAACAAAGAACATAAGGTAAACAGAATTCATGAGTATGTTGGTATAATGTTGATATAATAAGAAGAGATCAATTTTTAAATTAGAGCTTTCAAAGTGAACAAAGTCCCCACACTGACATCATACAAAACACATACAAAATGATACATTTACACATTAGCACTCACATACAAAATGATACATTTACACTTTTGCACTCACATATAAAAATGATACATTTACATTTACACTGCACTCACATATAAAATGATATATTTGCACTCACATATAAAATAATATATTAACAAATTTCCACTCACATATAAAATGATATATTTACACTTTTGCACTCACATACAAAAATGATACATTTACACTGCACTCACATATAAAATGATATATTTGCACTCACATATAAAATGATATGTTTACACATTTGCACTCACATATAATTTCAATTCTGATGTAATTCAACATATTTTTTTAAATTATCAACTACTTTATATGCAGTTTTTGTGTGTTTATAACTTGTGGAATCCACCAAAGTAAACATTTCCACTCGATCAATAGTGAATGTTTGAGAGAATATAACTGGATAGAAAGGGGAGTAATTCGGCCTAATCTCCGTGTTGCAATATTTCTCGGATTGAACAGAGTGGTGTTTGCTTGAGCTCGCTTCCATGGTAACGGCGACAAGAGACACCTGGGTGTTTTCGCAAGGTCAGATCTCGTAGATAGTTTGCACGCTCGCAGACACAGGAGCAGACACACGTACGACCATGCGGAGAGAGGTGGGTTATTACGTGCTCGTAAAATCAATAAGTATCGTGGTTGAGGAGCCGACGTTAAACTAATACTTTCAATATGACGGTGACACTAAAGTCTGATAATACTACAAGATCTACTGGTGAAGTGACAGGGGCGGCAGCAGCATAATGGGCTAGAATAATCAAAATATCTTGGTGCTTCTCCCACACCCACTTTTCCCGACTGGGAGAAGAACACGAACCATTTTGTTATAACACCCCCCACACACACCTTTTTACTCTCTACCTCCCTTCTGTTCCTACCTCTGCTTCGTGTTTTTTAACCTTAACTCGTGTTGGTCACTCTCTCGGACTTTATCTCCCAAAGTCTCTCTACCCCTCTACTTGTTCTCTTTCCTCTCTACATCCCTCTACTTGTTCTCTTTCCTCTCTACATCCCTCTACTTGTTCTCTTTCCTCTCTACATCCCTCTACTTGTTCTCTTTCCTCTCTACATCCCTCTACTTGTTCTCTTTCCTCTCTACATCCCTCTACTTGTTCTCTTTCCTCTCTACATCCCTCTACTTGTTCTCTTTCCTCTCTACATCCCTCTACTTGTTCTCTTTCCTCTCTACATCCCTCTACTTGTTCTCTTTCCTCTCTACATCCCTCTACTTGTTCTCTTTCCTCTCTACATCCCTCTACTTGTTCTCTTTCCTCTCTACATCCCTCTACTTGTTCTCTTTCCTCTCTACATCCCTCTACTTGTTCTCTTTCCTCTCTACATCTCTCTACTTGTTCTCTTTCCTCTCTACATCTCTCTACTTGTTCTCTTTCCTCTCTACATCCCTCTACTTGTTCTCTTTCCTCTCTACATCCCTCTACTTGTTCTCTTTCCTCTCTACATCCCTCTACTTGTTCTCTTTCCTCTCTACATCTCTCTACTTGTTCTCTTTCCTCTCTACATCCCTCTACTTGTTCTCTTTCCTCTCTACATCCCTCTACTTGTTCTCTTTCCTCTCTACATCCCTCTACTTGTTCTCTTTCCTCTCTACATCCCTCTACTTGTTCTCTTTCCTCTCTACATCCCTCTACTTGTTCTCTTTCCTCTCTACATCTCTCTACTTGTTCTCTTTCCTCTCTACATCCCTCTACTTGTTCTCTTTCCTCTCTACATCCCTCTACTTGTTCTCTTTCCACTCTACATCCCTCTACTTGTTCTCTTTCCTCTCTACATCCCTCTACTTGTTCTCTTTCCTCTCTACATCCCTCTACTTGTTCTCTTTCCTCTCTACATCCCTCTACTTGTTCTATTTCCTCTCTACATCCCTCTACTTGTTCTCTTTCCTCTCTACATCCCTCTACTTGTTCTCTTTCCTTTTGCTCAAAGAATTTTTGTTCCTCTCTCCTTCTCCACTTTCTCTTTTTTTTTCTTTCTCCTTTCCACTCTGTCTCTCTTTCTCTCACTTTCGCTTTCTCCCACTCTCTTTCAAGTTCTATCTCCCACTTTCTCTCTCTCTCTCATTTTCTATCTTATTCTCTCTATCTCTCTTTCTCTCTCTCTCTCACTCACTCACTTTCTCCTGTACACTTTTGGTAACCCTTGTAAATCTCTTTCAGAAAACAAAGTATGATTCAATGGTTAATCCAGGGATCAAGACGCTGCTGTTATTCAGCCCCTTTATAACTTCTTCCATAGTGTAGAAGAAAGAGACTCGGGTTTCCTTGGACTTGACCAATTGTTTTAGCAGAGATACTGCTCATGTCAGGCGTGTCAGACATTCATCTGGCCGAAAGTCTGGCACCACAGATTGAAGAACTAGAAGATGTTAGGAGATGACTAACAAGCAAGGCGGCGATCTCAAGATTTTCGGTACTGATGACTTCATCACTCTCACAAAGAGCAGAGTTGCGAAAAACAAGGCGGACACGTGTGAGTGTGTGTGTGTGTGTCTGTCTTGCTCTTTGTTCTAATGCCCAATTAACAAGACATCCATCAACGAAACTGGAGAGCAATGGAGCCCCACCAAGGTCTTTATTAGTGGGGGAGGGGGGGGTGCGCACATCTTGATGATCGATCCAACCAAATGTTTCTTTGCTCACACTCGGATACACTTGGACGAATCGATCACATGATCACGTCACGTGACAAGAGACTCGGGAGGAGACCAGAGATTAAAATTAAGGACCGTCACTTGGTGGTGACTAGGGTGTGGCATTATGTATTTCATTAAAATGGTGACGTAATCGAAAAACAATAGCTGTGACCTTTGATGTCCTTGGCCTTGGACCAACAACGCTACCCTAGAAAGTAACAACAGATAAGAGAAATAGCGCTAGAAAATGGTGACACGCGGAAGGACGTTGCCCTACGACTTAAATCGTTGTGCTTTTACAAAATGTTGCCACAGAAGGAATTTTGTGGGCTGCACCTCGACAGTTTTTGGCATGTTAAAGGGGAGGTGGGAGGAGGTCGATGAGTCCAGATAGACCCAGATCTCTGGGGCCAAAAATCTTTCTGGAGGCGAGCCTGGCCCCTCTTTTTCTTTTTGAACCTTCTTTCTTCCCCGCTCTGCCCGTGTAATCCTTTTAAAAATTGTAAAAATACTAATAATGGTAATAATAGATCTCGATGAGTGGTTCTATCATCGAAACTAGGGCACGCAGTGTAGGATGAAGCCGAAGAGGGTTGGTTTAATTCGTTAGACTCGGGAGGTTGTTTTTTTTTAAGGCTCGTGACACGTGAGTCGGAACTTAGTATGGTCCCAGAATACAAAAGTTTATGCCCCATTAATCTAGAGCTAGCTGTATATGACTGATGAGCAGACACACGAGACCTGGAGATGATATTGTGTATAGGAACTAACATTTCATGAAATCAGTTTAGAATGGGCCAGTTGTATTGCGATGGATGACGCATCACTTTAGCATTGAAATGGAACATGATGTGTTTTTACAAATCAATAATACAACGCACAAATATCTCGCCTTAATGCTTTTTGTACATGTGGAAGATGGATTTGAATATATAACTAGAAAGAGAGAGGGCAGTGAAAGGGAGAGAGGGGGGAAAGAGGGAGAGGGGAGTGATAGAGAGAGAGGGGAGTGAAAGAGAAAGTGGGGAGTGAAAGAGAGAGAGAGGGTAGTGAAAGAGGGAGAGGGGAGTGAAAGAGAGAGAGGGGAGTGAAAGAGAGAGAGAGGGCAGTGAATTAGAGAGAGAGAGAGGGGAGTGAAAGAGAGAGGGGGAAAGAGGGAGAGGGGAGTGATAGAGAGGGAGGGAGTGAAAGAGAGAGAGGGGAGTGAAAGAGGGAGAGGGGAGTGAAAGAGAGAGTGGGGAGTGAAAGAGAGAGAGGGGAATGAAAGAGAGAGAGGGGAGTGAAAGAGAGAGAGAGGGGTGTGAAAGAGAGAAGAGAGAGAGGGAGTGAAAGAGGAGAGGGGTGAAAGAAGAGAGGGGAGTGAAAGAGAGGGGAGTGATAGAGAGAGAGGGGAGTGAAAGAGAGAGAGGGGAGTGAAAGAGAGAGAGGGGAGTGAAAGAGAGAGAGGGGAGTGAAAGAGAGAGAGGGGAGTGAAAGAGAGAGAGGGGAGTGAAAGAGAGAGAGGGGAGTGAAAGAGAGAGAGGGGAGTGAAAGAGAGAGAGGGGAGTGAAAGAGAGAGAGGGGAGTGAAAGAGAGAGAGGGGAGTGAAAGAGAGAGAGGGAGTGAAAGAGAGAGAGGGGAGTGAAAGAGAGAGGAGGGAGAGGGGAGTGAAAGAGATAGAGGGGAGTGAAAGAGAGAGAGGGGAGTGAAAGAGAGAGAGGGGAGTGAAAGAGAGAGAGAGAGGGGAGTGAAAGAGAGAGAGGGGAGTGAAAGAGAGAGAAGGGAGTGAAAGAGAGAGAGAGGAGTGAAAGAGAGAGAGGGGAGTGAAAGAGAGAGAGGGGAGTGAAAGAGAGAGAGGGGAGTGAAAGAGAGAGAGGGGAGTGAAAGAGATAGAGAGGAGTGAAAGAGGGAGAGGGGAGTGAAAGAGGGAGAGGGGAGTGAAAGAGATAGAGAGGAGTGAAAGAGGGAGAGGGGAGTGAAAGAGGGAGAGGGGAGTGAAAGAGATAGTGGGGAGTGAAAGAGAGAGAGGGGAGTGAAAGAGAGAGTGGGGGGTGAAAGAGAGAGAGGGGAGTGAAAGAGAGAGAGGGGAGTGAAAGAGAGAGAGGGGAGTGAAAAGAGAGAGAGGGGAGTGAAAGAGAGAGAGGGGAGTGAAAGAGAGAGAGGGGAATGAAAGAGAGAGAGGGGAGTGAAAGAGAGAGAGGGGAGTGAAGGAGAGAGAGGGGAGTGAAAGAGAGAGAGGGGAGTGAAAGAGAGAGAGAGAGGGGAGTGAAAGAGAGAGAGGGGAGTGAAAGAGAGAGAGGGGAGTGAAAGAGAGAGAGGGGAGTGAAAGTGATAGAGAGGAGTGAAAGTGATAGAGAGGAGTGAAAGAGGGAGAGGGGAGTGAAAGAGGGAGAGGGGAGTGAAAGAGATAGAGAGGAGTGAAAGAGGGAGAGGGGAGTGAAAGAGAGAGAGGGGAGTGAAAGAGAGAGAGGGGAGTGAAAGAGAGAGAGGGGAGTGAAAAGAGAGAGAGGGGAGTGAAAGAGAGAGAGGGGAGTGAAAGAGAGAGAGGGGAGTGAAAGAGAGAGAGGGGAGTGAAAGAGAGAGAGGGGAGTGAAAGAGAGAGAGGGGAGTGAAAGAGAGAGAGGGGAGTGAAAGAGAGAGAGGGGAGTGAAAGAGAGAGAGGGGATTGAAAGAGAGAGAGGGGAGTGAAAGAGAGAGAGGGGAGTGAAAGAGAGAGAGGGGAGTGAAAGAGAGAGAGAGGAGTGAAAGAGGGAGAGGGGAGTGAAAGAGAGAGAGGTTAGTGAAAGAGAGCATAACACAAACTCACACAGCACAGGCACACTCAAAGGCAAGCTCTTATTTTATACACACACACTCGGCGAACAAACATTTGCTGTGTGGACAAGGGCTTAGTGTACCCCCCCCCCCCTAACGGAAGTGCAATGGCAGATAACCAATAAATGTGAGAGAGACAAATAAAGGGAGGGGAGAGGAGGATAGGAACAACAACAATACCGGTTGGACAAAGAGTAGTTAACTCACATGATCCTGTTCAAGATGGACGGTTGTGACAAGAGCTATCGCCCCTGTTTCATACAGCACTGTGATGACGAGAACGTAAATCCAGGGAAGTAACAAAAACCTGCGGTCCTGTGAAAGAGAGGACATCACTGGTCAACATTAAGTAGCACATGGAACATTTAGCAAGTCATGTCCTACACAAGGAGGACCAGTTCAAATAAATAATGCATAGCTTTTGTTGGAATGGAATGGAGCGATCTTTTAGCTATGCGATTTGTTGGTTTGTCTAAATTACTGTAAATTTAGCCCTTTATGATCACTTTACCATATAAGCTGAACAATGTCAAGGACGTTAAATTGAATTACACAGACCTATATATATTATACCTAGACTGGAAAACGAAAACAATGTCTTATCCGATAATGATCAGATCACAGACCTATATATAGTTATGTACGTAACTCTTTTTTCAAGCTGTAAGGGAAGTCGCCCCGAATCTAGAAAAATTATTTTTAGCTTTCAAAAATTATCAATAATGCAATACCATTTTGCGGATTTTTAAATAGAATAGGTCTATTAATCACAAAACTATATATACACGCAAATCTTTAATATAAAGCCATTTCCTGTTAGTTTCCATTGCGATAATGTTTCGAAAATCCTAAATCGAAATAATTCAAGTGTGTTGATTTTAATCACCTTAAGTATATTGAAATAGATTGATTACCTAGATCTTTCTACATTGTGTATCTAAAGTCTACCTATTTTGATGATCAATTTCGATGATGAAAAGTGTAAATGTTGTTGGAACTCTTTTTGGTGATGACGGTGATGATGTTTTGGTTGGTTCGTTTTTGTTTTCTTGTTGTTTTTATGCTGTTTTTTATTGGCGATGGTGCTGTTTGTTTGTTGTTGTTTGTTTTTTGCTGCTGTTGTTGCTATTTGTTGTTGCTGCTGTTGATGATTTAGTCAATGATGTTTTTTGTTTTGTTTTCTTCTTGTTATTGTTGTCTTTTGTTTACATGATATTTTGGTTTGTTGACAATGGTGATAATGTTAATTTTAGCTACGTAGGTTTTCAATGAAAATAAAAACATCCCAAAGTATTGATCACGTGGTCAACTCAATGTGTTATATATCCTTCCCTTATCCATCTCTACGGCATTATGCTAATCAATTGTAATCTGCTTATAACCGGTGCAATGAACAGTTTAACAGGCCTGATGTCTAGCGAATTGAATCACTTAAAGCTGACATTAAATAACATCAGTGACTCACCATGTAAACACCTGGCAGCAATATCAAAGAGACGCCGATTAGGAAGGAGTACAGCACAAAGCCGGCATACACAATACCTTTCAATTCTGAAATACACAGATTACACAATGAACTCAAATCTTTACCACTCTTATATCAAGAACATAGGCTCTTCAAATATTCGGACTGCGCTTATTGTGAGTGAAATAGTTATATAACTGGAAGAATATAAATAAAATTTTCAAACTATGAATTTCCGGAAAAATAGTTGGCATATAACATCAAAATGATACACGTCACGCCCACACCACATGGAACATTTGGAAACACTATTTATATATGTAAAACAATCAACTATACTATACAACAATAATTAACACTTAGATTGTTCAAACCGATTAAAAATATCGATTTATTTTAGGTGACCAGAAAACGTAATCGATCGAAGCGACAACTCTCTCACTCTTGGTTACATCGAGAAATCCAGTTATATGAAATTAACACTTGACAATAAATATTATTGATTTAAAGTTTTTAAAAAATTATTTGATCTTTACGATAAAAGTTGTTGATATCAAGTTCCAGATTAGTGTCAGTTTTAAAGATTGTCAGGGTTGAGAAGTCTTGACTCGTTGAGGTCAGATGTTTCTACATTTCTCATCCAAACACTGTAAAAGTAAAGGTTTCACTTTCAGACTTCCCGGAGGTCTATAGAACAGGTGATTTGAAGCTCAACGGTTTCTAGAGCCGACGGTTAACGACCAACTTTTACCTTTTTACTTTTTCCAACTAATGACACGACATACTAAAAAAACAAAAATTCCAAATCACAGTCTTTACCGAGATTCGAACTTGAGGCCCCTAGGTGTCGGAAGCCAAGTGCTCTATCACTCAGCCACCATTCCCCGTGTCATTTAAATAAAATTCAAGATTATTCTCTAGTTCAGTAACTCCCGAGATTTGGAATCAAACTGAAACGCTATTGAATCATGCTAAAATTCATTCAATACTTGATGATCAATACAAATCAATGATTTCAGTTGACTAATTCCATTGTACGGTCTTCACGTTTCCCTTCTGTAGCAAGCAAACGTCAAACACACAAACGAATGCACTCAGGACTAGGGCATGAATCACTCAATCAACTGTGGGATGAATCAAACAATCAATACAACCCGGAAATAATCTGTAATTTTGCCGAGGTCAAACCATGTGCGACAAAGTCGTGGATGATGGTACCATAGAACGAAAAACATGCCGTTGATTGACCGGGCAAATCGCTTCAACAAACACACTTGATTTTATCTACATATGTTAACCAATCAAAGATGACACATTTAGAAATCACGTGGTCATACTCACCAATAGAATCTTTGAGATCATCCAGTGCAATGTATCGTAACATGTAGAAAGCCAAACAGACAACAGATATGATCTATTGAAGAAAAAAAAAAAGTTTTATAAAGAATCATTGTAAAAATTTTCACATAAAATAAAAATAAAAGAAACAAAAAAAAGTAAATCACAAGTTGTGTATAGCAATACTATAACCAATCTTTATTAAATGTAAATATGAGTCATTATTGAAAATTACACAAATGAAAGCAAATAATATTATTTTTAGATTCGTAGGTCATTTTTAAAAAAATACACAAACAGCATAAAAAAAAGGAGAATTCTAAAAATACTGAAATACAACTTTCTTTGTCCAATCTGACATTTACTTTCGTATTAAATGTGATTTGTCGTCTGCTGATTTTATCCAGAAGACGTCTTCAAAGCCTGTTATTTTTAACAACAAAACAATTTCGGCACAGCCCAAGATTCAAAAAGTCATTGTTTCTCTTTGGGCTTATCGTCTGACGCTCCCAGAAATCTGACGAATCGCCCGCCAACAGAAAGAGTTAGACGAAACAGGGCAAGGCGTTGTAGACATTTTTTTTTTTTAAATGTGGCGAGTGTTGAGATTTCAAAAATAAACACTACATCAACGCCAACAGTCTGTGTCTTAATGTTTATGTTTTGCTTTTTGTTTTGTTTTTTTATTCTATTTTTGATACTTGTGCCACTGTTTACAACAGACGAAAATATCATTTTTTTGACGCTCAATTCGTAAAAGCGTCTATAGAAAAAAACAGTATATAAGGTTACAATGACAGTTTGTGTATGTGTGCGCGCGACTGCTGGACATGGAACAGGCCTGTGAAAAGACTCTACACAATATGAAACATTGAAACAAACAAACAACTAGTTATTTTTGTTGTTCTCTATAAAATGTTTTGATTCTATAGTATAGTTAATAAATGACGAACAGCGGATAGGATTAGATTTGTAAAAGATTGAAACAAACAAATGCAGTCCTTACAAATATTTAATGCTGTTGGTATTTTGTTGTTGTTTTTTTTTGCTTTTTTTTTCAATGCAATTAATAAAAGTTCAAAAGAGCACATTGAACAAATAATTATCAATAATTAATTAAAAAAAAAACTTAAAGTATCCCTTTCAGACCTTGCGATGTATAGGGCAGATGATGTAAAAGTCCTTTATGTCTGTGACCTTACGTTTAACGAGGGTGTCATATGGCCAGCACAACGACCAACACGTCAATCTTAGAGTTGTCTGGAGTCATGGGCGTAATTTTAAAAATCCTGAAATTCAGAAGAATCTCAGTCTTCGGTAAGGTTCAAACCTCTGGGTTCAGAAACCAAGCTCTCTAGTAATAAGGTACGACGCCCCCATAAACTATTTGTGTGCTTTTATTATTAATTATTTCATTCGATTCTTCAATATATTTTTGTCTTTAATTGACGTTTATGTTTCGAATTTGTCTGTTCTGTTTTCATGGGGCCTTGAAATTTGTCAACAGCACTATATAAAATATGTTGTTGTTGTTTTTTTTATATGAAATTTAGCAAACTAATACTTATTACTTTTATTACTACAAATAAGGTTGATAGACTTATGTACAATCACTATATGTGGCCCAACAAATGTCTGGGTATGAGATGTTAATCTGCAAAACTCGTGTTTCAGTGGGTGAGCAGTCGATGGTGTGTGAGTGAATTATGTACGACATCGCGACTCCCAGGGTGACTAGTGCGCAGGCGAGGGAGATCTGTGGGGCGTCATGGCGGACGAGAGAAAAAGAAAGCACAAATTCAATTAAGATTAAGGGCGACCGAATGGCAGGATTCAAAGGCGACATGGGGCGCGCCCTAGTCGTGGGGCTTCTGGCATTAAGTGGAGAAATATTCACTAGTTCCTGTGTGTATCTCAAAAGTAGGAATCATTATTCATGCATCCCGGGAATGTATACTGTAGACCGTCGTCTAGATCTAGATCTACATATGCAAGTGGGGGAAGATGAAGTGAATGAACTGCACGAGACAAGGAAATAAAGAGATAGGAAATAAAGAGACAAGGAAATAAAGAGACAAGGAAATAAAGAGACAAGGAAATAAAGAGACAAGGAAATAAAGAGACAAGGAAATAGAGACAAGGAAATAGAGACAAGGAAATAAAGAGACAAGGAAATAAAAAGAGACAAGGAAATAGAGACAAGGAAATAGAGACAAAAGGAAATAGAGACAAGGAAATAAAAAGAGACAAGGAAATAAAGAGACAAGGAAATAAAAAGAGACAAGGAAATAAAGAGACAAGGAAATAAGAGACAAGGAAATAAAAAGAGACAAGGAAATAAAGAGACAAGGAAATAAAAAGAGACAAGGAATAAAGAGACAAGGAAATAAAGAGACAAGGAAATAAAGAGACAAGGAAATAAAGAGACAAGGAAATAAAGAGACAAGGAAATAGAGACAAGGAAATAAAGAGAGTGAAGTACAACATTGGATATTTTTTTTTGTGTGTTTTACTCAATCATTCCCGTACAATGGTTAGTTGTGTCATTTTCACTGGGCCTGTTCATTCTTTTCTTAAATTAGAGAGCACGCACACACAAACACATACAAGCACATTTCAGCAACTCGCCATTAGCCCCTCAAACACCCAGCCATTATCTATTTTCCTTTCCCCCATTATCTCCCCCATTAATCATAATTTCAACGTCGCCCCCAAACTTAACGTGTCCAAGCTTGAGCACAGCCTGGAAACATTCTTGTTTCTATCTCAGTGGCAATCAGTCCATAGGATCAAATTAACACTCAGATCTAAGAGCCAAACGAAACACCACCAAAAACTAGCAATGCAGCAGCAGCAGGAGGTCCATTCACACATTGGAGGGTGGGTCGTACATTGAGCTTGGCTTGTTGGCTAATGCAACTTTCAAAAGCTTTGTAATAAATGGGAGATTAGAAAAGTGTGTACTATTGATTGTATGGCTATGAGATACAATGAACAGAGATGAAGATATGAGATCGTAGTGGCGGTCATGTGGAGGCAATGTAACTAATAAAACAAACGCATGACATATCCAAAATCAGTTTCGAAACCACTGACATCTGCTTTGAAATGCAGCTAGCCAGTGACATCTGTCTTGTATGCCACTGTAATATGCTTTGAAATAAAGTATACCACTGTAATATGTTTTGAAATGAAGTATACCACTGTAATATGTTTTGAAATGAAGTATACCACTGTAATATGTTTTGAAATGAAGTATACCACTGTAATATGTTTTGAAATGAAGTATACCACTGTAATATGTTTTGAAATGAAGTATACCACTGTAATATGTTTTGAAATGAAGTATACCACTGTAATATGCTTTGAAATGAAGTATACCACTGTAATATGTTTTGAAATGAAGTATACCACTGTAATATGTTTTGAAATGAAGTATACCACTGTAATATGTTTTGAAATGAAGTATACCACTGTAATATGTTTTGAAATGAAGTATACCACTGTAATATGTTTTGAAATGAAGTATACCACTGTAATATGTTTTGAAATGAAGTATACCACTGTAATATGTTTTGAAATGAAGTATACCACTGTAATATGTTTTGAAATGAAGTATACCACTGTAATATGTTTTGAAATGAAGTATACCACTGTAATATGTTTTGAAATGAAGTATACCACTGTAATATGCTTTGAAATGAAGTATACCACTGTAATATGTTTTGAAATGAAGTATACCACTGTAATATGTTTTGAAATGAAGTATACCACTGTAATATGCTTTGAAATGAAGTATACCACTGTAATATGTTTTGAAATGAAGTATACCACTGTAATATGTTTTGAAATGAAGTATACCACTGTAATATGTTTTGAAATGAAGTATACCACTGTAATATGTTTTGAAATGAAGTATACCACTGTAATATGTTTTGAAATGAAGTATACCACTGTAATATGTTTTGAAATGAAGTATACCACTGTAATATGCTTTGAAATGAAGTATACCACTGTAATATGTTTTGAAATGAAGTATACCACTGTAATATGCTTTGAAATGAAGTATACCACTGTAATATGCTTTGAAATGAAGTATACCACTGTAATATGTTTTGAAATGAAGTATACCACTGTAATATGTTTTGAAATGAAGTATACCACTGTAATATGCTTTGAAATGAAGTATACCACTGTAATATGCTTTGAAATGAAGTATACCACTGTAATATGTTTTGAAATGAAGTATACCACTGTAATATGTTTTGAAATGAAGTATACCACTGTAATATGCTTTGAAATGAAGTATACCACTGTAATATGTTTTGAAATGAAGTATACCACTGTAATATGTTTTGAAATGAAGTATACCACTGTAATATGTTTTGAAATGAAGTATACCACTGTAATATGTTTTGAAATGAAGTATACCACTGTAATATGTTTTGAAATGAAGTATACCACTGTAATATGTTTTGAAATGAAGTATACCACTGTAATATGCTTTGAAATGAAGCAGGACACTGCGAACTACATTTACACGACGAAGAAGAATAGATTACATCTACAGCTATCTACAACTCTATCTACTACTATCTACTATCTACTACTATCTACAACTATCTACAACTCTATCTACTACTATCTACTACATCTACAACTATCTACAACTCTATCTACTACTATCTACAACTCCAAAGAACTAACAACTTTTGTTGCTCAATGAAGTAGATCATTTCATTGCCTTTCTACGTTGGATTAGGAATGATTCAGACAAAAGCTTTTGTGTTTGTCAATTATCATGTTCTCTTAAGTAATATGGAATCAAAAGCATTTAATTTGCGTTAGGCCCTGTTCATCAAAGTGATTATCAAGCCATTTTATTTTCGTACTAAATTAGATGTAGCCCCCACTTGTTACACAGTCATTTTGAAAGTAAGTGTGTCCTGGTCACAGATGGTCGGAACAAATTTATCCACAGCCTTCTGGTGTCTTGCTGGTATGCAATGATCATTTACTTCATAACATACAAGAAACCTTTCGCCCCCTTTCCACTTTCTTAATGGATACAGATTTCAGTCGGAATTCTTTACACAAAGAATCATGTGTTTCTACATCGTGTGTTCCTATATCCTTTGTTCCTACATACTGTGTTCCAACATCACGTGTTCCTACATCATGTGTTCCAACCTCATGTGTTCCAACATCCTGTGTTCCTACATCACGTGTTCCTACATCACGTGTTCCTACATCACGTGTTCTACATCATGTGTTCCAACCTCATGTGTTCCTACATCATGTGCTCCTACATCATGTGTTCGTACATCATGTGTTCCAACCTCATGTGTTCCAACATCCTGTGTTCCTACATCACGTGTTCCTACATCTTGTGTTCCTACATCATGTGTTCCAACCTCATGTGTTCCTACATCATGTGCTCCTACATCATGTGTTCCAACTTCATGTGTTACTACATCATGTGTTCGTACATCATGTGTTCCAACCTCATGTGTTTCTACATCATGTGTTCCAACCTCATGTGTTCCAACCTCATGTGTTCCAACCTCATGTGTTCCTACATCCTGTGTTCCAACTGAGCCAACAAATTCAGGAGATTATTTCAGCGGGGAAAAAAAAAAAGGGGGGGGAGGGGATACTTGCGTCGTTAAAGGAAAATGAAAAGATTTGCAGAAATGTTGACATAGAATCTCTTGACAAGAAATGTTCACTAAGAATATCTCAAAAAGAAATGTTTACTAAAAAGATCGAACTTTAAAAATCGAACTATGAAATGCTAATATCGACAAGACATTTTAAAATTTTGTTGGAAATGCAAAGTTAGAGAAAGTAAACAATTCCGCATTACAATTGATGTAGTACTATGTACGTGGGTGTCACATACATTAAAATTGATGTAGTACTATGTACGTGGGTGTCACATACATTACAATTGATGTAGTACTATGTACGTGGGTGTCACATACATTAAAATTGATGTAGTACTATGTACGTGGGTGTCACATACATTAAAATTGATGTAGTACTATGTACGTGGGTGTCACATACATTAAAATTGATGTAGTACTATGTACGTGGGTGTCACATACATTACAATTGATGTAGTACTATGTACGTGGGTGTCACATACATTACAATTGATGTAGTACTATGTACGTGGGTGTCACATACATTACAATTGGGTCCTATCTTGAAGACAATAAACTAAGCAAACAAAACCAAATTTTTCTTGGAAAATGTCAATGAAAGGTCCTAAAATTGTGATTCTACTGTGTGTCTGTCTACTGGATGTTCTTCTCCTCCGAGGACATGATTTCTTGCCAAAACAGTCACTTGTTGCATTTATGATATTGCACACCCTAAATACTTATGCTAGCTTTTACCCACCGGCTACGATCGGTATTTTAAAACTGAGTTATTACTATTCACTGCCTTGAAATTTCTAAACATTCCAAGATTCAAATCATCGCCGAAAATTGCAAATAGAAAACAATGTCCACTTGACATTTCCACCCCCCCCCCCACACACACACACACCAAAGTGAAATTAAAATTTGGTCAAAAAGAAATTAAAATAACGTGCTTGATGTATTTGACATTGTCGCTGGGGTTGGGGGGGGGGGGGGGACTAGACCAATCGAAAGGACTTCTTGTATTACGGTGGGCCAATGACGAAGAGAAAGAGGTGGGGGACTCTGTTCAGGAATATGATGCCATCCAGGCGACAATGACAGAGTGAGCCCAACTAAAGCTTGACAGATGACTTCAATCGACCTGGTTACTCAATGTCACCATTGCTCGCTGCTGTGTGACTGTTAGGAATATCAGGTTAAACTTAGTGTCTCAAGAGAAGGAAACTAACAGTTCGATATCTGAGTCTCTCTTGCTCTCGCGGCTATCAATTCCTTTGATTTCCTCTGTCTGTCTGTCTCTATCTAGCTCTCTCTTAGATCTGCGGGAACTCTCATATATATGGGGGAAAAAAAGAAAGAAATTCGGGGAGAAATCCAACTTCCCAGAAAATTATGAGGAGCTGTGAATGCGACATCATTAGAAACTTTGTTCACAACTAAATCGTTCCATTGTATTGTATCTTGTAATAAATTCTTGTCGACATGAAAATATGTGCATACGCAATGAATGTATGCAAAATCTTTCTGTAAAGATGAAGGACTGTCCAGCTAGGGAAAAACTTGCGAGTCCTGGAGCAATCATAAAATATTTGCTTTCTATCCCGCTGGTAATTACTTTTTGAATGACCTATTGTCAGGGGGGGGGGTTGACCTTTCAACCTTTTCTTCTCCCCCTCACACATTTTTCTGGTTTTGTTCGAGCCAAGTCATTTATGTCCCTTTAGTGAGTCACTGGACCGTGACTGTGTCGTATTCCCCAAAGTTGTGGTATTTGTCAACTTGCTATGGGTCAAAATAGGAGCTGGCCTCTCGTATGCTTTATCTCATCAAATGGGCACAAAGTCCTTGATCACCTCGGGGGTTCAGATATTTCTGAGATTTATTTGACCTAGGGCCTTAATAGAAAGACTCATCTATAATCCAACATTGAACATGACAACAAAGAAAAAGAAAAGGGGGGGGGGGAGAGATTGGCGATGTTTGACAATAGCATGTATAAATACTTTAAATACAATATCGTTTTCTAGTAGTAGTTGTACCTGTGGGAAGGGGGGTGAGAATGGTCGCTCTTTTTCCCATCAGTATAATAATTCTTTACAGTATTATATTTTTTATTTGACATTACTCGGACGTTTCACTAGTTCATCACTGATCAAGAGTATTGGCCAAAGTTCACCCATCTTAAAAAGTTCCTCTTTTAGGCCTTGTGGTTTATAGGACAGATGATGTAAAGGTCATCTGTTTCTGTGGCCTTCGATTAACGGGGTGTTATGTGACCAGCACAACGACCAACCGCCTTTACTTTTCCCCAACTACTGTCAGGGACCCATTAGAGCTGGGTGGACTCAGAGGCGTCGAAAGATTGATACATTTCTAGAACAATAATTTTTTAAAACAATACCAGATGATGAATAATTATTTAAAGAATTTGATGATTTACAGAAATGGAATCCGAAATGGGGAATATCCAATTATCCAGAAAAATAAAAAAATTAATTATAAAAAAATATTGAAAAAATTAGAAGTCTCTAGATCTACTCTCTACTGAGAAAGTGACAAATTAAAATATATTTAAGTGCCTTAATTGAGCTCTTGAATCAACCAGTGAATCCAATGACTTTGCAAAGTGCATGTCACATTTCTTTGAACGACAAGGTTAATACACAGACTCGCTGAGCTCTTGGTGAGTAGTTTGCTAGGAACGTCAATAAAGATAAGATTATAATTTAAACCAGAGATTAAATTGTGAAACTGAACAGTTACTATTTCAAATTCATTATTAGTTCTTTTTTTTTTTTAGACATTGAAATTTTGACATGATGTATTTAACATTGTAAGCCGAGAGTTTGTTTTTTCTATATGACAACATTTATATGCACGTATGTTGCAAAATAAATATATATATATATTTAAATACACAGTAATATGACTTGAATCAACAATACACATCATTAGGTGTGTCATCCTAGGCTATACACACCTGACCCTTCACACACCCCCTTCCTATTAGTTTAACCAACACTTGGTTCAAAACGTTGACCGTCCAGGAATGCGGACTTCGTCAAAAGAGGCTAGAGAAGACTGGGGAGGGTACACAGGAGACTGGGGAGGGGGGCATAGAGAAGTTATTAAAACTAGGGGGGGGGGCGTTTACAAGTAAAACATTTCTTTGAGCAAAAGCAGAGGTGGAAGTGATAAAGAAGGGAGGGGGTCTATCTTAGACGTGTCTAAGCCTTTGAAGTCTTTTACGCATTTACCAAGAAGCTATCCAGAGATTTGCAGTATACTTACTCGTTTACTCGGAAAGTATTTTTAAAACACTCAAAACATCATACACAAATACAGCGAAACAAAAAAAAAACGAGGTCTCTCAGGCATATACACAAACCGTGTGCACAGTTAGATGCAGAAGTCTACTGGAAACAAAAAAAACGAGGTCTCTCAGGCATATACACAAACCGTGTGCACAGTTAGATGCAGAAGTCTACTGGAAACAAAAAAAACGAGGTCTCTCAGGCATATACACAAACCGTGTGCACAGTTAGATGCAGAAGTCTACTGGAAACAAAAAAAAAATAATAATAATAACCGAAAAGAGTCCAGTTGTCTATGACCTATGAACAATGTGACAAGTTGAAATGTGGAGTTCCCCAAACTAACGGTCAAAATTGTCACATTATGTACACATCCATCGAGCCGTGTGCCGAGTGACACTGATAGGTTCTTCCACCATTTGTCACAGAGTAAATAACACTTTGTCAATAGCACGAAGAATGAGGACTAAAGGGACACGGGCTGCTGTACGATTTCATGTACATTGTAGAATTGTGGCGTCTCTTTTATTGGGCATTTATTACACACACTTTAAAATATTCTGGACTAGAAAGTATTATAAAAAAATGTATTTTATAGACAGCAATTGTAGTTATTATATTAGGAAGAAATTCGTGAGAATCAAAAGTTACCAACCAATAAAAAATATGTGAAGTTAAATTGTTTTTTAAATCCTAGATTTTGGTCAAAAATAAAGATTTCAATATTAAATCTTTAAAAAAAAAGTTATATTATTTTTCTGTTTGTTTTGTTTTTTGTTGTGTCTTTTTGTATTCTTTAAGCAGACGTCTGCCATACTGACAAATTTGGGGTTATTAATATTACACAAAAGAAAACAATGTTTATTTGTAATTACAAAAAATTCGTTAATAGTTAACAGATTTTCCACATTGCTATTGTTAACCTTGCTCCCTCGAGTTGAAAAGTTTACATTGAGCCTTTAAGTCTGTAGTATTGATCAATATCATGCATATATTAATTGATACAATTGATCATTTTGTAATGTCTGATTGGTATTCTATATTTAAATATTTTCCTTATTGCTGCTATTGAGAAATGCGTAACAAAAAAACTACCAAGATGCCAAGAAAACGAATGAAAGTGTCACATTTTCTAGCAAACTCTGACAGCTAACCGCCAATAAAGAAAGCATTTGGAGCTCCGTTCAGCAATGATCAATGGAATCCCTGGCCATGGTGTCCCGCTTTCTCTTCTTAGACCCCGCCTTATTCATCCGAGATTTGTTAAGGTACCTGGCAGATTTATGCTGTCATTATAATAATTGTCTGCCCCTGTCGAATGTCGTTCTTCGTCATCCAGTCCTAGTCCCTGGGACTTTAATAATTACTTACCACCCGAGCGTGTAATGTAACAATAGAGATGGGGTGCTTTTGGACACGAGGAGAGAGAGCGTAGAGATGCGAGTTAAACTGAAAGTATAGAATAAAGGTTTGCTGTTCTCTTTTCAAGTGTTGTTTTTTTTTTAAGTTACTTTGTCCTCCAACCGTCACTGTCTTTGTCTCAGCCACAACGTGGTAGAGGTAGCCTAAGGCTAAAAAATAACAATAACCTTGACAAACTAAATGTATTTGTTGAAATCTATGATGAGCATGGATATCGAAGTAAAGTGATGTTTCAGACCTATAGGGCAGATGATGTTATGGTCATGTTTTTTTTTTGGCCAACTGTTAACTAGTAGGGTGTCATGTGGCCAGCACAACTACCTTTCTTTCCCCAACTAATGTCAGGTACTCATTAGAGTTGGGGGGGGGGGGGGGAATTAGGGACGCACTCAAATTTCCAAATTTCAAAATCCGTCTCATCGAGCTTCGAACCCAGGACCCCAGGTTCGAAACCAAGCACTTAATCACTCAGCCACCACACCTCCGGATATTTAAGTAATGTTGTGATGTATTATAAGAATTGTGTTTATGTATCAAGAATAGAAAAATAAAAGTTTTCCGTACTAAAATTTTAAATATTTTTGAACCCAAATCTTACGTTACAAGCTACCGCCATGCTTAACCCTTTAAGTGCTGAGCTGTTTTACAATGAATGGAATTACAATTCTGATGTTTAGAGGCTAAACTACCACGCGCGTTTTAAGGGTTAAGACTCAGATAAGTAATATCCATTCTATGGAAGTAGTGGTGGGGCGCTCTAAGACAGTGTCACGATGGATATATGGAACGAATGAGCAACTTACTGGCGGTAATAAGGCAGACTTGATTCGAAGATCAACTGCTACTCTTGAGATATTGAGTTGGTAATAGCAATTTTTCGAATGCGTGTCCTTGACATTGCTTATTTTATTTTTCTTTAGGTTCCATTATATCGCCATCACATTTCACAATGTCCCCTTCTCGTGTTCTATGTTTCTGTATTTTGTTGTTGCTCAAAGTATGTACGCAGTTGATTCACAGTGGATTTCAAATCCAAAATGGAAACTAAAAGCAGATAACTGTCTTAACATTGACGGTGATAATCCATAATGGTAAATACGTCTTCTCTTTAGATAAACTAAACAGTGCTAGTAAAGTAAATGCTAATAATCTTTCATCATTGCTTTTGCCTGGTAGAGAGTGATGCAAATGTAGTCTTCAAATACAAAAACGAAACCTAATAAACTACTCAGAAAGACACAAAGATGTCAAGATGCACATTCCTCGTTCCATATGCTAGGACACATTTGTACAAATGCTCCTTCTTCCCTAGTGCTATTAGAGCAGGAAATGGTTTGCCTGAGCTAGCCAGGAAAACCAATGACTGGGCTGAATTTAAGTCGTTGGTTAACATGCATGACTAGATGGATGACGCGAAGAACGTAATCATTTTTTTTTTAAAGTCTGGATATTATAAGATAAGATAAGATTTTTTTATAATAGAAGCGATAACAAAATGCTCGTGGTTTCATTATGTAAGGCGATGAGGAGCTCCTCAAAGTGGCATTAAGAAGGATGAGCATAATTAAACATGTTTCTGGTCCATGTTCCGTCCTTCACCTTGAAGTACGAAAAGAAATAGATTTGAAGTTCGTAAACTGGCTTTATTGGATGAAACGAGATACTGGTAGTATAATATAGTACTTCGGCATAACCCTTTCCACGCGGGCGCATGCGTGACATGTCCGCTCTACCAATCACCTACTCTGGCAGAGAAATAAAAATCCATCAAGAACATGAACACGCAGTTAGGAATGTCAACTTTGACCCCTGCCAGTCCGCCCGAGAGGGTCACATTTTGAAACCCACCTATTGCACGGCCATACACGTGACCCGAGAAGTGCAACCGCCTCTAACCCTAAACCTTCTCTTTAAAAAAATTCCTCCCCCATCTTAGCTACCTCTACTCAGTTGGTGACCAAAAAGAGAGAAAAGAAAAAAAAAACGAGAGTAAGGGAAGTAACCGTGGGAAGGTTTCATAAAAAAAAAAAAGAAGCTTTCAGATTAGGCCGGGTATGTTTGCTAGTCCAAAGACCCGCCGCGTCATCTCGAGTTACCGTGACAGCAGCTCAAAAGACAGTTATTCTGGGCTGTCCAAGACTCGGGGTGCTGGTGAGAGGGGGGGGGGGACGCCGGTCAGTGGCTAGTTACTGTCCCTGCCACTCTGACTGCCATAAACATCTCCAATGGCTATTATCCGCGCGGCAAGTGGACACTCTTGACAAGTCGGCAATATCTCTTAATTCCTGACACTCAATTTAACATGGTAATGCACATTTCTTTTTGGAACCAAATGTGACGCCGTAACAAGTGGAATACATTTTTAAAACAGCGTTTCAACCTTTTGTTCGGGAAACACACAGAGAGAGTAGACAGGAAGGTTTGTGGAAGTGTGAATACCAGAGTTCCAAACTATTTATTCCACAAGCAATGGCGATAGTTAAAAACTATATATGTGAAAAAACAACAAAATAAAACAATAGCTCAGACGAAACAAAATATCTAATTTTATATTTGTTGTGTATCATGCACGCTATAAGGTTATATGGGTCAGTGCTGTATACCCTACTTATCTGAATATTGTGAACGTATTGCTATAACAAGATGTTATGTTATCTTACTTTTTATATAAGATTTACCATTTTAAACATATAAGTAGCCAACTTTGAGTAAATCTTCCTTTTTTCTTAGTCTAATTTTTCCCTTAAACAAAATTTGATTTAATATCTTTGGTAATCGCTAAAAGTCAAACATGCCCGTAATTGGAATCAAGGAAACTACATGAATTTTAGAAACCAACAAAGTCTCGTTCATTCCAGACTTTCTCCCAGTGTATTCTCACTGATTGCCTGTAAAACATCTCACTCTTATAGCTCAGATTATACCCATTGAGTATAAACAAAAAAAGACCTTTATCACAGTATATACCCACTGATTGAACAAGAAACTTCTAAATCACAATTTTTACTCCCTGGTTTCTAGAATCAGAAATCGATTTAGGTATAAATGTCGAGGTGGATAAAAAAAATATAATGAAGCGGGGGGGGGGTGCAAAAACGATACCATCAAGATTGGCGATATGGCTTCCTTAAACTATCAGAGAATGTACTTGTGGAATAAAAGATTATCTGAAATCGATTTTGTCATTAGCGTAATTACTTTTTCCCACTGAAACCGAGCTGTTGAAATATAACATTTCACCCCATACCCCATACTCCCATCCCTAAATTTTAAAAAAAATGGATTGAATAACAAGTGACTTCTAACATAAAAATGTAAATAGTGGAAAAGAAGTCAATTATAGTCAATTAATTAAGCGACTGACCATCAAAAATAAATCTGACTTCTGTTACTTTGTGATAAATAGATAAACACATCACAAATAGCTTTAATAATAGATACAGGAATAATAGTCTAGAAGTTAATGTTTATCTATCCAAATAAATAGCACATAGATGCCCGTGTTACATTCTAATTGTGCCTAAGTGTCTTGTGATCGTTTTTTCCCCAAACACACAACCAAATCATTCACTTAAATTCTCGTAGAACTAACTGAGATTGATCCCTAACTAAGCAGTTTTGAAAGGAAAACGTACACCACTTGGGCCTAGAAAGCAGCTAGAAGGTATAGTGTACATAACCAATACGTTAACTCACCAGAGTGTAATAGCCACAGACAGCAGTGCCTGTCCTTGTGTTTGACCAACACAGAAATGAGTTGATGATAGCCATGGTCAGCGATCCAAGTTAGATCCCAATAGACAACTGAGAAACTCCTGTAACAACCAGGCTTGGTAGCAATTGTATTACGTCCAGCGTCTGTGGATGTAAAATTTCATAGCTAAGCATTTCAATATATGAAATATTAATAAGTGATTTCAGAGTATACGAATAAATGTGAGAACATAAATGTCAAATACTATCCAGAGCGTAGGAAATCTATGCATAGAAACAAACACTTTATTATGAACAGTAAAGTGTTCCCAATCCAACTAGTCAATGAGAGAAGCTCTTTCTGTTATATGTAATTAGTTCTATCATTATTGGATTTCGCTTGTATTGTGTTTATTCAACAAAACTATATGGAGAACTGCCTAATCTGAAAACCATTACGCAGTTCATTTCAGATAGTGGAATAATTATCTGAACCCTCCAACTTGATAATACAAAATAGTTTTACACCGATGTATTACTATAACTTATCCATTCTTACTTTAAGAATTAGATTTTTTTTTTTGTTTTTTTTTTGCCTAAAGCACTAATCTGGTGACCCTAAGAGGCATTATTTTCAATAGTATAGTTTGAAGTAGCGTGTGTCCAGCATAAGGATGACCCTTCAAAGCAAAAATCTACCCCACCACATAAATGATGACTTACAAAAGCCATCTCCATTGAAATGAGAATGCTATTGTCTATCCAAATCAGTCGAGTCACTGTTTTAATATCCAAGTTTCCTGTGTCGTAGTCGTTTAGTTACTCGATCTACAGGGAAAACTACAACAAAGGAATGGAGAGAGGGAGGCATTCAATTTCAAAACTTGCCAACTCCAAGCTTTTAAGCCCACTCCTTAGTCTTTTCTCTCATGCACAGACTCGTGTGGGTTCAGTTCTCCATTGTCTGGCGGAGAAATAATTGAAAGTGTTAAATAGCAAGCAAAGTTTGATGACGTCATTTGCCAACAATGACGTATTGTTTATGACACACTTTATAAAGGTCTAGTAATAAATTTTAAAAAAGAGAGAGAGAAAGAGAGAGAGAGAGAGAGAGATCGAAAAGTCGTGTTTTAATGTAACACATTAGTTAACAAAAGGTTAGGGTTAACAGACAAGAATCACTAACTACTGAAATCGTACAATTTTGATCAGCCCATTTTGAAGCATCTGTAATTGAATAGAACAGTATAGATTTGAACGAGACGAAACGAAGAGATGCGATTTACTTTAGAGACTTTAGAGGAGACCATGCTAACGCTTCGATTTAACTATTCCTTACACCACACACACACAACAGATCTCAAAAGACGAGTGGGGGGGGGGGTGTTAATATAAGTCCGGAAGTCTTGTGCCGGCACTTGATCAGATCGTTGACACAGAGAAGTGACCATGGTCCAGTAAAGGAAAACGCGTGCAATGTCCATCGGGGCTTAAAACTCCTTTCAACGAAACCGAATCTTCTAAGCCTGCTAAGAAGGGGGCTAGTGAGATTCATCACTGTAGAGCTGGACGCAAGGTCCTGGTCATGTTACGTATGGACCAGCTGGACAATTACAACTTTGCCCTGTGATTCAAGAGAAAGGGGAGGGGTGTTTATAAGTGGACTTGAAACTTGGCCGGCGGGAGGGGGGGTGATCAATGATGTTGGGTACGTGAGTACTGTCATGAAAAGTTAGACTCAAGTGATTTAAATGTAACTTTGTTGCCAGCATTAGTTTTGTTCATTTCAAGTTATCAGTTTTGTTCATTTCAAGTTATCTTGTTAGTCAGGTCAAACGAGAATACAACACGAAACATTGGATGAATCAACAAATTAAAAAAAAAAAACAACAGCGCAGTAATTATAGTCGGGAACGTTAATCAACATTAGAATGTCATAATCGTTTCAGTTAAATAACCCAGTAAAAAAATGGACGACTGCTGCCTTCGGGCTACAACGCCATCTAAGTTCTTGGTTTTCTATCCTCCGAGAAACGAATGAAAACATCATCCCAATCTTCAATGCCATCTCTCTGTTTAGCCTTCCCTCAATAAAGTACAAAACTATGTTAATGAAAGGGGTTGACGATAACTAGCAACTCGTGATGTGGCTACACTCTCGACGATCTTCATTTAACAGTAAACGCCATCACACATCTATATTAATAGATATGACCAAAGATCTAGATCTATGACCCTAAATGTCTTGTCTTAAACAAAGATTGGAGGGGGTTGGAATTTTATCTCTTTGTCATAATGTCTAATTATCTTGACGAACCAAAAAAAAATGACCTTATGAAAATGACAACACATCAGCAAACTGAAAATAAGTTCATATCTAGAAAAGACTGACCAAACGTGTGTGTGTGTGTGTGTGTGTGTGCTATAGAAGAGTAAACAAAAAAGAGTTCCGGTTATGTATTATGGTGCGTTAAAGATATTGTATAGCCGTTGGACATGTACTGGCCACACATCTACTGCTTCCTCTGTGCTAGGGCAGGGAGATAACAATGAGCATACATTACTATTTCTCCCCTCCTATGCTGCTACAAGGGTGTCTTGAAATGTGTTAAGCCTCGTCTCATAGAGCTTACACATTGGCTGCGGTTTCCAGTTTATCGTGTGGAAATATTGCTGGACCTTCCCTCACGTTGTATACCAAAACATTAGTGTCCATTCCTTTTTTTTTACCCAATTCTTTTCAAATGAACCGAATTAAATTTAGTATTATGGGTCTACCAATAATTACATTTCATCGCATAGCATAAAAAATAGTAAGTAGCTATCATAAAATTTTTATCCTTCTTGGTTAAAACATTTATATGGTTTCTATGTATTTGTTTATAGTATAAATCCAGTACTAAACAGTCGTTCTTGTTTAGAGGTTGCTGGCTGATATTTTGTCTTTCCCGCTCCTATTTAACTTGAAAGAGTCAAGTGTTAAAACACAATGAAATGAAGCCGATTGTTAAAGTACACATATTGGTCACTTTTGTTTGCTTTTCGTTTTCAAACACCCGAGTTAAGGTTTCATGTGTTTATGTAAGCGCAAAGGTTTCATGTGTTTATGTAAGCGCAAAGGCAACGCTAATGACTTGGCGCAAAGAAATAATTCCATCATTGACGACATTCTTTCAAATCCTTGAACCTGTCACCTTCAAGTTTCATTCAACGCTCTTCTCGAGCTGTCCAAACAATGCCCTCTGTGTCACGTGGGTAGCCCTTCATTTTTCTCACCTTCAACTTGAAGCAAGTGGACAACATCAACAAATTCAAAGGCCCTATGAAGTCCAGAGGGTCGAAGAAACATTTACGCAATTGCCAGAAGCAAACATCTTTCCGGAAGTGCATCCGCCATTTTGTAATCCTCAGGCCATACAGATTAAAAGATGCACACACTTGAACTAATGCAACACACACACACACATACAGAGAGCGAGAGAGAGAGAAGAGAGTGAGTTTGAAATTTAAGGGAAAAAACTGTTGAGCGGATATGACTTCATTTTGTACTTCCGAGGCCAGGCCATTGCGTTGCTTCAAGGACAAGGTTACTATGCTACACCAACTGACCCAAAGACTAATGCTTCTTATTACCTCCTAATAGTGCTTGCACCAAATGACTAGTGACACAATAATTGTTTAGCTCGTGACACAATAATCGTGAAGGTAGTCTACTGGACTCAATGACAGGATAATGGATATTAATGTTTTAAATAGCAGTAAAAGAAAATAAAGGGGAAACTAAGAGTGTGGGTAATTAATATATTCAAATAGTTGTGCCCAGTACTGTCCAGTCTGTTTCGCCTGCGAGTAGATAGAAATTTCAGTCACGGGCATAATATGGCCTGCGGACCATAGTTTGCGCGTCTCTAATAGCTCAATGACACTCCATGTTGATAGTGTAATAAGAAGCTTAGAAGTCGTAATAATATAGATCCAAGTAGAGTCTGTACTTGTTAGTAATAAGGAAGTGGTGGCTAGTTCTTTTGACGATGTGTGTCATATCGTCAGCACAACGACCAACCGCTTTTACTTGTTTAATGTCATGGGGACTCCGGGACGTTCTATAGTTCCCAGCACTAGCTCCCACTTAAGACATTAGTTTGTAGAGACTACTATCTAGTAAGCCCCCACACTAAGCTTACAACAAAAAAAAAGGTCTACTGTCAACTTTTCGTGTTAACCCTTACAGTCCTGCGCTCAAAGATTAACATCTGTCATTCTTGGCGCAGTCACACCAGATCTACTTGGACACTTCATACGTCATGTTGTCAACACTGTCCTAGATGGTTCTCCCGAGCTCAGGTTGAAGCCAACAACAACAAAAAAAAAAAAAAGGAGCATTTATTACGATTTGTTGCAGTCAATATATGAGAATGCATCTCAAAGAGGAGAGATACGGGGGAGGGGGCCCACATTGAGAGGATAGGAAACACGATGGAGTACACTTGTTACACTTATTCTTTTGTTAGGCCGTGCCCTGTACACCTGCACTCTGACTTCACCAACCTTCTTATAAGCTCAGATCCATTCCCTTGACACGCATTAAAATGTACAGGTGTCGCCTAGTTTATTTATTGCCTTTGCTAAAAGCTAGATCTAGGTCAATGCAGGTAGCAAGAGGTTTTTTTTAAACAACCGAATAGTTAGATGGTTATGAAAGAGGAGATGTGACAAGGAAAGAGAGAGAGAGAGAGGGAGAGATTTAAATGCAAGGGAACGGCACTAAAGCATGTTAACAAGTGAGATACTAATCAATAATATTTTATTGGCTACATGTGATTATTGTTATGCTCAATATGTAAAAGTCTTAGTTTTTTTACATAAAATATTTAATCTCTAGTTTATTCTGTACTATTAGATCGAAGGGACCCAATATAGTTAAAACTAAACGTAATGACTACCAATTCACTTTGGTCGAAATGATGGACATTTGTAGTGATTGGGGGGGGGGGGGGCTAAATTATGGTTTACAGACACACGAAACAATGTAACGAAACCAAACGAAATTGAAAATAGTGATTGGAGATTGAATGGAATTACCGACATGCCAACAGTCCAATTGTATGATTAAAGCTAATTCACGTGGCTGAGAGGCCACAACAGCTTGGCTACGGCTTAGCCACCCAACAAGAGAGCTCGAGTTCGAATCCTGACTCGAGCATAGTCACCTCCTCCCACTGGTCCATAAAAGAGATTCCGTAGCCAGTGGTTTTATTTATTAAATAATAGGTGTCGGTACTCAGTGATGGATTACCTAAGTTTTAACTAAGAAATGAACAATAAACGTTAAAATACAAGAAAAGTAATAAGTTTCCCCCATTGAAAAAGGTGCCCGTACGTCGTAACGCTGCGAATCGTCACTAAAAGCACTGTCGATAGCGCACTGAGCATGCTATAAACATGAAAGATACGCTATATAAAAGCATTTTTTTTTAAAGCCTTAATACATCTAGTGTTCAAATAAACTTTTGGCACTGCCAAGCAAACATCATGAACAGAGCGTGGGTGAAACAAAGGATACCAAACTAAACTATTCAGAGACATATAGAAGACTGCTGACTGCTAGAGTTCTAGGAGACCCAGCAAGATAGTGTCAATAAATAACTGACCTGTTGACAACGTAACAGTTAGGACCCCATGCACATGTTTAACCCTGTGTTCATCTTATTTACCTAGCGGATCGCTGTGTGTACAAAGGGATGGGGGGTCATCCTGACCGACCTGGCGTCAGGTAAGTCAAAAGGACAACGAAAGTCCCAATAGGCATCATCCAAACAATAAATGGACAGTCAATGGCCACTTGGTCAGACGAGTGTATTTTTTTTTCTATTTTGTGACAGGTCGCCCTTCTGTGACCGTTTCAGACTTAAATGTCAATTGACCAACTGATGAAGTAGCCTGGGTGGTCACTAATCCAGCATTTCCTTCCTTCACACAACAATGCTTAATTATACCAGAAGTAACCCCCCCCCTCCGGGAAAAACAAAACAAAGGTGAAGCCTGGGAGGTCGGGACTCAAACATCTACGTTTAGGACTTAAACGTGAACATGTCTGACTGGCCTGTGGGAACGACGTGTCTTGGCGTTGAGACACCTTTAATTAGCGCGTGTTCTGGGGGGACAAGGTGTGACGATCGGTTGCAATAAGCTCTTTTGCTGTTAGTGTATGGAGGTCTTCGTCTAATTATCGTTCTATTGATTGATATGCGGCAAATAATACCCAGAGATAAGAATGGCGGTGTGCGTGTGTATGTGTCTCTCGTGTTTTCAAGGCAATCCCAGAAAAGCAAAAAAAAAAAACGCAAGTCTAGTTAGGGAAACAAAACAAATCCCAGTGGCAAGGGATTTGGGGGCCCAGGGGGCTTAGCCTTTTTAGGGGACCCTGCATTTTGACATTTGACATCATGACATGAGATAATGTACTTAATAAATATACAAGTCTAGTGTGTGAAATGCATGTACCATGATCACTAATTTACATAACAACATGGATAGCAAGATAATATGGCATTGGCTTACTTAATTTAAAAAATAATTTGCACATTGATTTGGGCCCCCCTTAAGTGGGGGACTGGGGGTGGGGATTTCAAATTTGGACACACTCCCACCCCCACCCTACTAGCTACGCCACTGACAAATCCATTCATCGAATAAAAAAGTAGTTTTTATATTTCTGACTTTTTGTAAACAGAGGAACGAGACTCAATACCAGTGTCTCGAAACGAACATTGTTTCCCTATTTGTCCTAGAACACTTCATAGATCTAGATGTCTACTTTGTACAAATATAAATTCATGAGATCATCATTAAAAAATACATCTAGATCTTTTTTTTTTTAGCTACGATTCAGACAATCAGTTTCAGTGCAAATGTATCAAGATTCTAGAGATATAGAGAAAAAAAAACGCCACCCAATGCTTAGAGAAGACATTCATAAAAAATCTAAATCTATAAACTATTATTTCGTTCTGATTATCAGTTTACCTTTAAGCCCACTAATGAATAACATTCAATGTCTATCAATGTAGACTTTTTAGCTCTTTTTATTCAGAAAATAACCTTTCATCGTTAGGCATTTTGGATGCCTAGAGTTAGATAACTAGTCTACTGTCCATTGCAAATGTTTATACATGGCGGAAAAAAAATTAGCTAGCTTTTTGGTGTCTCTGGTATACAAACTAAAAGAAAAGCTAGATCTATATAGGCCTATATGTGCACTTGTTAACACTGCAGAATCAGATTTTCTAAGTGCTTCTGTTCACATAAAAAAATTATGACAATATGCAGGTAGCATCAGACTTTCACTCTATGACATAAAACGTATTTAAAAACTAATGGGCGACATGGAGTGCCTAGCAATATTAAGAGGATTTAAATTTTGTTAAACTTATAGTTCAATTCTTTGTTATTTAGTTGGTAACAATAACGTTTAATATCTCGTCCTTAACATTGTTAAGTTTTTCGTAAAAATCTCCAATAGATCTATAGACTATTCTAGAGTTATGATTAGCAATTTACCATTTAGGCCTACCAACGATCTCCGCGAGTCGCCTTCCTATCTAAAAATAATAATAGAATATGCCTCTTCTGTTTGGGCCCTCCCTCACCCCCAACTCAAGAAAACATTAAGAAATTGGAACAGGCACGAAATAGATCATCTATTGTCTATTCTCAATTTATCTTAAGCACTTTTTGTCTTAGAATAGAGATGACCTAGAAATCTAGATCTAGATCTATACTTTATAAACTCAACTACTCCGGTAATCAAGACCTTAGACCTTGTATTTCCAGACTTTACATAATCACAACTAAATCAAGCTATATCTAGAATCTAGATTAGATTTAAAAAGTTACATCTCGGAAATATTTATAATGCATGTAAATCTACTTTATATATTAAGAATAGACCCAGAACTTAGTTACATACGTTTAAAATTATTAAACATTTCAACGGTAGATCTAGATACATCCACCGTCTAGATTTAGTTCTAAATTCTAGACTCTATATATAGATTTATTAGATAAGTTTCCAAATCGAAACAATACCAATGTTTAACTTACAAGCAAGTGTTCCTGTCAGTTGACACAAGACTTTTACATCCAGTGACACACAAGACTTTCACAAAACAGAGCCCGTCATAACATTGACATCATCCTTCAAACGGATTGATCGCCTCTGTATCTGCTACTCAGAACAACCAGTCCTATAGATGATATGTTAGTCTAGAATTATAGAGACGTCCTAGGCCAGGGTATGTTGAAAATAAGTTTTCAGAATTCAACCAAACGCTGCATAGCTATGTCCCAGACGGCCACAAGTCAAAACAAGGCCTAGATTATAGATGTAGATCTAGATCTAGGTCTAATGTTTTAAGACCGTTTTGCAGTTTGTAATTCTAGATCAAGATTCTCAATATAGGAGTCTAGAGATCTACTTTACTAGAACGTAGTGTTTTGTTTTTTTTTGGCAGTATATTTCACAATATTTCACATAAAAAATATTCAGAAAACGTATCCAAGGTCCTGAAATAAACATTAACAGAATCCTTTAGTTTGTACGCTTATTTCAGCAGATAGATCTAGTCTGGGTTTATTTTGATGACCACGTCCAGACACGAACTTTTTCTAATAGCGAATGATCACTTAGAAAACTGGGTCAAACTGTCTGACTTTCAAACACGGACGAATACCACTGTTGTACTGGAGTAGCGATAAGAATAATCTCCCCCTTGCAGCTCGGTGAATGACGAGCTTGGTGACTAGCGAGGCGCGCGCGAGAGAGAGAGAGAGAGAGGGTGAGGGTAGAGTGTCGGTCGGACGGAGGACATCTCGCCGAAGGAACAGCGAGTCAGTCTGGCAAGGGACACAACGTTTTTCTAGGCTAGGCTGAGATCTTGACATACCTGTAACATACCGCTGGGACATACCTGGTCAAGGCTACAAAACACCATTGAGCTGTTGCCTTGTTTTGAAAAAAATTATCAGACGGCAAATGCAAGTGTTTCTAGCTATGAGTGGCTGTGAACTTGAGGGACAAGACCAGACACGGACATACCGTTATTAAAAATAAAAATTTAAAAAAAAAAAAAAATTTTATTTTACAAAGCTCTGTCTGTCTGGTACAAATTTTCAACTCTTTTTTTTTCTCCCAATTCCCAATCTCGGTCAAGTTGAAACTTTCCACAATTATTCATTGGCATAGACAAGACATGAATCAATTTTAAAAATGTGTTAATTAAATAGATGTACTTAATTTTGTTTGATAACAAAAAGGGAAAATAAATCTTGCAATATTGAGACATATGGATTTAGATGTGTTCTTCCCCTTATATAATCCTTTTCTATTTACAAAGTTTATATCAACTCTGTCTGTCTGTGTGTCTGTCTGGCCAAAAGTTTGTACACGTTATTTCTCCGACACCCAATCTTAGATCAAGCTGAAATTTTGCACAATTATTTCTTTTAACTGACAACATTGTATCAATTTTTTTAAATTAAAAAAAATTAATTAATTATTTATTTGTAATAAATTACTTTGTTTTGGTATCTCAAACACGGAAAAGAAATAGTACTTGACTAAAGTGGTGGTATATAAGATGAATTAGCCCCCTTTTTAGATTGTCATCTGAGGCTTATTACAAATTTAATTACATGATCCAAACTAATGGATACGCAAAGCTTTGTTGTTGTTGTTTTAATTTTTTTTTTATTTTGCTTGTTTCAAAGTATTTTTGTTTCACCCTTGACTTACATAAACAGTAGACCATTAAATAATAATTTAAATAAAACTAAAAGCACAATGAAGCCAATCAGTTTCTAGTTTTAGAGTGACTATGGACACGATACAGCGTGGAGTCGTTGACTACACATTTCCTGCTATAGAGTGGGATAGTCGAGAAAGGCATGTCGCCCCCCCCCCCCTACTCTCCTTCCTTTCAACTCCCCTGACTGTACGTGATTCCTATTTGCATATGACGTCATAAAACTTACATCCAATAGAAACGAAGTTGAACGTAGCGACAAAGATCTGATATTTTCTGTAGTTTTTGTGATACTTCTTTGGTGCCCCCCCCTCTCCCTCCCCTCGGTACGCCTCTGATATTAGTTTCCTGACTTAATGTGAATAAAACATTTTGTTTCTATACTTGACAAACAGATGTCTATTTTATTGAACTTAACGAGCGTTCCTTTTAAAACAAACGTTTGTTTTATACACAAATTTACAAGCATGTTTGATAGTTTTTCGTAATTTTTTTTTCTTAATTTCAGTACTACCGTGAATTTTGAACTACCTATATCAAAACAAGACTGTCAAATTATGAACGAAATGTATTCAACTTACCTTGGTAAGCTAATGCAAACAAAATGTCTGACTTACCTTCGTACTGACGTTGATTACCTACCAAAACAACCCTTTTATTATCAAGTTGTAAGTTTTAAATATAAAATACTTCACCATGTAAAGACTTAATGTTTAAAAGACATAAATTTCAATATTACAGGACAGTTTTTGCATAGATTGATCACGAGAAAAAAAAGTCCAATCTGAATTATAACCACATACATAGGCCTATCATATAATATTTTCACAATTTTCCAATTTTTTAATCTTTTTTAATATTTAAAGAAAAAACAAAGTTAGTTGATTTTAAAAATTAAAACGATTTAGCAAACAAATAAATGAATGGTCACATTTGACAAAAGCAATACTTAAGGAAATTCACTAAATTTAAAAACAGTCCAGGACGAAGAATAAGAAATTATTTAAAAAACAACAACACACAAATAAAATCATAAAGATGAAATAATACATGACAAAAACAAGTATCTAATAAAAAATATCAAGGATAACACACAATCTACTTTTTTTTTTAAATCTGTCTCCACGTGTTTGAACAAAGATATAAGAATTTAAAGTGTCAGTGAATAATGATATTGATTTTTTTTTAATTATTCAGGATATCTTCGACCTGACACAGTTTGAATCGTTTATTAACACGAAAGCTGTGATCAAGAAACAATAATAATCTACACACAATCTGGAAGATAAACGAAAAGAAACAGTTCACCGGAAACACAGACTAAACACCATACTCTGTTTCTCTGCTCTCAGTATTACTCACTGATTCACTCGGGGATTTCCCTCATCTAATTATAGCTCGGGCCCAACCGAAGTTGATTATTGATCTACAGCGTGAGTAACGGTAGACATCGGGTGTAACACGTGTGTGAGTACTGTGTCCAGACATGAAGGTGCCATAGAGGAGGTCTATTTAGTTGTTAATGTTATCACCTTAGATAGTCGCACGCCATTACATGACTTGTAGGGAGTGAAGTACTCTATAGTAATTCCCTACACTGGCCTACAGAATAGGTAAGAGGGTAGACACCCGAGCAAAGCTTCTGTCTCATCGGGGCGCTTGGTTGGAAACGGTCGTAAGAAGAGACGATTAAGCCAACAGTGAAGAAAGACCTCCCGTTGGGGGGCCTAAGGGCCGAGTCCATTGCAATGGTGGGAATGGAAGAAAGTTCCAACAAACTTTTCACTATCACGCACCGTCCCTCGGAAAGGGGGGAAGGTTATGGCGGACACCTGCAGTGTGAACGGCTGGGCTGATGTGGTAGAGAGAAGGCAAATGATGCTGTTTTCACGGTACGCTCGGCCTTAGGCCTCGCTTCTAACCCGAACGCTCTAGGATACGAGCCATCGTAATAAGATGATGTAATTTACATCTGCTTAGATTTTACCCAGTCAGAAGTTTGTTCAGACAGGCAGATGAAGGCAAGCTTTCATAGGCCTAGAGTTCCAACAGTCTTAGACTCAACTGATAGGACAATTACAAAGATACTTGTCAGACTCAAAGTAGCGCTCGGATGAAACAGTCGTTAGAGGAGATGATTATGCTAATAGGGAATCAAAACAAAGCCCCAGTCGGGGTGCCTAAAGACCAAGTCCATTGCACTAGCGGGGATGGAAGAAAGCCCCAACAAACGTTCCCCAGTGTGTCGTTTTTCTGTCCCATCCCCACACGGCTGATGTTATACAGCTAATTGGTACAAGAGTTCCTTCTTCCCTAGTGTCATGAATCAGCCAGGAATACCAATGGCTTAGAATAGTTTAAGTTTCTAATTAACATATTCGACTAGATTGACACATGTATACGTGTAAATGAAACGTTGTCACGTGGCGTTGATGTAGCGTGACTATAGAGGGACTGGTCACTACTACTGTGTCGCGAATGCGTAGAATGCTGGGTTTGTGCTTCCTGGAGTACTCCTGACACGTGACAAACATAGATACTACAGATTGACTTAAGTCCGTTTCAGCAGACAAATATAAAGTTTATTTGACAACAATAATAATAATACTGCACTCCCTTGTTAGTTACACAAGTCTAGAAAATCCTATCCGCATAACAGCGGTATCAAATATATCCAATACGTTCAACTCTCTAGAGTAGATTACAAATCACGTCAGCATCTCAGCGGGTAATACTGTACAGAATAATACAGAATAACTACTAGAAATACATGTCTCAAAAAGACCACTGGCATCAACTGTCTGAAAGATACTTCTTAACTCACTAGAGTTACAACACGACTAAAACGCTACTACTAAAATCATATTTGACTGCCTCGTCCAGAGGATAACACTTGACTGACTTGACTGAACTCAAAGATAACTTTATTCGTTCTACTTCCTGTTTCCTACATCAGGAATTCCGCGTGTCTTTTAACCTCTTAACTGTGACTTAACATGACGTGAACATTAAATCAGGCAATGTTAACTGAGACTGTGACAATACGGGTAGGACGTAATTATTTTCTTCTAAGAAGGGATGTCTGTAAATTATAAGATAAGTTAAAAGGAATATTATAGGAAAGTATCCCTGGTGTGCTCGGCCTTTAGCCTTTCCCACTAACTCGTGCGTCTTGGGATATGAGCCATTGGTAATATTGTGCAGTAAAAGAGTTAAGCAGACAGGCCAATAGAAATAAGCTTCCATCGGAACTAGAGTATAATGAGTTCCAGTCTTCGACTCAACTGTTAGGACAAACACAAAATGATCGAAACATACACTGAAATTATCTTTTTTCTGACAAAAAAAAATAGGATCGCTCGGTTTGAAATTAAATTAAGCACTTCGATGTCAGGGTTACGGCCAAAGTCCATGGTTTGGCCATTTCCCAAAAAAGTTGATCATTACGCATGGAGCTAAAATGTAACGAATACAATAATTTAAATCTGGTAAGGACAGTGGCGTAGTTATGGTGGGGGGACAAGGGAGGAGAAGTTCAAGATCCCCGACCCCCACTTGAGGGGGCCTCCAAATGAATGTCCGAAATTTGTTTTTTAAATAAATTAAATAATACTTCACTGTCTCTGTAATCTTACTTTTCACGTTGCTAAATAAGTGAGTGACCCTGTTGCATGTCTTCCACACAGAGTAGTAACTCTTCCGTGCGAGGCTACTTTCAATTTCAAGGAGTAGCGCTGACTAGTGCCGTGTTACTCTCAGGAAGTAACTTAGTTTATATTGTAGTTTATTTCATAATCCTTATCATTTAAAAAGAAACATGATAAGAGCACTGAAAACAAAGGAGACCATGAATGTGTCGAAGAAAAATATCACAATTCAGATGATTCATACAAAGAGGCAACAGTCGAAGAACTAAAAATGTCTCCTGATGAAAGTAGTAGTACTGAAGAGACTCCAGGGGAATACATTTTACCTGTGTGGCATTTTACGTCTCGAGAGACGATCTTTTCCCTTTGCAACTTCTTGTGTGACTAAAGAGGCCAATCCTTGATACACAGCTGCGATCGCAGGTTGGGCATATATAATCACCAGGCGCCGTTGCATTTTCACCCTTCTTTCTGCTTCTGTTGTGTATGGCATCTGCAATCTTTGATCTGTCCTTTATGCTCTCTCTCCATGAGGATCTGTCCAGTGCCACCTCTTCCCAGTTGCCAGTGTCGATTTTGAAGAGCTTCATGTCGCGTTTGCATACATCCGTATAACGTAAAAGTGGGCGACCAGCGGCTCTCCTGCCTTCTATCAGATCGCCATACAGGATGTCCTGTGGAAGTCGACCTTCTGGCATTCTACGAACGTGGCCAAGCCAGCCAAGGCGTCTGCTGCTGATAACAGAGCGGATGTCCTGGCACCCTGCTCTTTGTAGCACTTCCTCATTGGTTATCTTATCTTGCCACCTTATTTTAAAGATCCGCCTTAGGCATCGGAGGTGGAAAACATTCAGCTTTTTTTCCTGCCATGAGTAGGTTGACCATGTTTCACTTCCGTACAGCAAGGTGCTCAACACACAGGTCCGGTAGACTAGGGCTTTAGTACTGTTAGTCAGCAATATGTTGTCCCAGACTCTTTTCTGCAGCCGTGACATGGTGGCCATTGCCTTGGCTATCCTGTTGTTTATGTCTTTATCCAGTAGAGTGTTGTTGGATATGATGGAGCCAAGGTAACAAAAGTGATCAACAATTTCTAGTGGTTGGCCATTAATGCTTACTTGAGGTGCAGTGTTTGTGTTTTGGACAAGTATCTTAGTCTTGCTTTGACTGATGTTTAAGCCGAACTTCTGGCAAGCAGCAGATAATTTGTCAACCAGGCACTGTAGCTGAATATCAGAATCAGCCACAATAGCTGCATCATCAGCATACAGGAGTTCCCTGACGAGTAGCTTCCTAACCTTGGTTTTTGCCCGCAGCCTTGAAACATTAAATAGTTTTCCAGAGGATCTTGTATGGAGAAACACACCTTCGTTTATGTCGTTGTACGCATAATGCAGTAGACAGGAGAAGAATATGCCAAACAGAGTAGGTGCGAGCACACATCCCTGCTTGACACCACTGCAAACCTCAAAAGGTGCTGATTGGGCTCCATTGAATTTGACAGTGCATTTAGTTTCCTCGTGAAAACACTCAATGAACTGCAGTAGTTTGGGAGGGCAACCTATTTTCCTCAGGAGTTTGAAAAGGCCACTTCTGCTGACCATGTCAAAAGCTTTAGTCAGATCAACAAAAACGATGTAAAGGGGTCTGTCTCTCTCTCTGAATTTCTCCTGCAGTAGTCGTAGAGAAGATATCATGTCTACAGTGGATCTACCACTCCTGAATCCACACTGAGACTCTGGGTAGACTCTAGAAGCTATCACTTGCAGCCTGGATAGTGCCACCCTAGCAAAGATCTTGCCCACTATACTGAGGAGAGAGATACCCCTGTAATTGTTGCAGTCACTCCGATCCCCTTTGTTCTTGTATATTGTGACTATAGTTGCATCACGCATGTCCTGTGGGACATGACCTGTTTCCCAACAGCGGCAGAGGAGAATATAGAGTTCAGGGAGCAGGAGTGATTCGTTGACTTTCACTACTTCCACTGGGATACCATCACTCCCAGGAGATTTTCTATTTTTTATGCAGTTAATTGCTTTTTTAAGGTCACTGAGGCTCGGAAGATCATCTAGGCATTCCAGTACTGGAAGATCTGGTAGAGAAGCCAGGGCGACATCGTCTACTGTGTTCTGTGTGGCATAGACTTCGAGGTAGTGTTCTGTCCAGCGTTCTAGCTGCTTGGTTTGATCAGTAATTTTTTCTCCTGATTTGGATAGAAGGGGGGCAGGCTTAGACACTGTTGGACCCAGGGCCGCTTTAATGCCATCAAATAGAGCTTTGCTATTTCCTGCGTGGAGACTGTCTTGGATTCTGTTGCAGGTATCCCTCCAAAAGTTGTTAGCACATTTTCTAGCCATTTGTTTCGCCTCTTTATTAGCAATTTTGAAGGCCTCCAAAGATCTTGGACTTGGCTTTGTCTTGAGAGCGAGTTGTGCAGATCGCTTTTTCTCGATGCAAGGTTCCATTTGTGCTAGATTTGCCTCAAACCAGTCTACATTTTTGTGTTTTTGAGGCCCAAAGGCGGTGATTGCCGAACTGTAGATTACATCTCTTAATTTCTCCCATCTGATAGAGATGTCTTCTTCATTACTTAACGAGGGGATTGAACTGTTCAAAAGCTCGCCAAAGAGTGCACACTTCTCTGGGTCACCTACATGGTTGACGTTAATTCGCCTAGTTCTGGGTTGAGTGGAAGTATAAGCCTTCTTGAGAAGTAGTTTGATTTTGCTTAGCACTAGTGAATGGTCTGAGTTGCAGTCCGCACTATGGTATGAACGGGTGTGGATGACACTTTTCAGATCCATCCTTCGGGTGATGCAGAGGTCAAGCTGGTGCCACCTTTTTGAGCGTGGGTGCTGCCAAGAGACTTTATGGCGTTCCTTGCCAGAGAAGAATGTATTTGTTACACACAGTTCATGAGAGCTACAAAACTCGAGTAGCCTTTGGCCATTGTCATTGATTTTGCCAACACCATGAGGTCCCAAGCATTGTGGCCATGCATCATTTCCACCACCAACACGGGCATTAAGGTCTCCATTTATATAGAGGTGCTCGGATTTTGGAATACTTTTAATTACGTCCTCTAGAGCTTGATAGAATCTGTCTTTGTCCTCTTCCGGTGCAGCAAGGGTTGGTGAGTAAGCACAGATTATATTAACTTTGCCTTGCGGTGATGCAAATTTCATGTGTGATACTCTTTCATTGCCAATGGGAAACATCGCGATGCAGGGGACGAGACTGTTTCTTATTGCGAAGCCGACGCCATGTATTCTAGGGCTTTGTTCTGGTTTTCCTTGCCAGTAGAATGTATAGTTGCTTTCTGTGAGAGATCCGCTGTCTGCCAGTCTGGTTTCTTGCAGGCAGGCCACATCAATGTTTAGTCTGCTGAGTTCTCTGTCGATGATAGCTGTTTGACGCATGTCTGTGACTAGTTCAGGGTCAGTATTGAAGCCAGGACACATTGTCCGTATGTTCCAGCTTGCTAAACGCATTAATGTTGAGGGTTTTCTTTTGATTGTATTTGCAGGTGCGGGTGAGCAGCTTGCTTTTTGATTTTGTCTTAGCACCAAGCACCCAGTGGTGCGGCAAGCTGTGGCGGGATAGCACTTTACTGTCCGAGGGCTGCTCGGCTTAAGGCAGGCAGTAGCTATCCAGTGAGGCTAAAAAGCCCCTCCTACCGTCAAGAGTGGTCCCTGGCGTTCCAGCTTACGCCAATCAGCTAGGAACTTATAACCGGTAACTACCACTCTCCGTGTTTTTCCAAAGACATTACTGTCAGAGATGGAGTGACCTCTCCATTGCTGGGGGAAAGCCTGGGCGGTAAATTTGCGAGTGCTGGGCTGCCCACACGTCAGCACACGCCTCTCTTCCATACTGACCGGGTCCAAAGGGATGGCGAGCCATCACAATTTGGGGACAGGTGGCTGCAGGAGTTTGCCAGAGAGCAGTAGTCTTACTACTGTCCCCCCGCCTACGGGGCTCCAGGACCGAATTTTCTGTTAGGGTTTACTCCCTTAGCCTTAGACCTTACAGGGACACACACACAAGGCAGTGCGGCTATTGACCTATAGCTAGGGGTTTGGTTTGTGGGCAACAGGGCGTGTCCGCACGCCGACGGGCCATGCCTGCCTCACATCTTGGGGCCAAACCTCCTCCGAGACCCTTGCAGTTTAGCCTGAGGCTTCGCAGCCTCAGTTTCCATCTGCCACCACGAGGAGGTACTGCATAGGACTTGCTGTGGAGAGGCTATGTACTGGCAAGAGAGACTTACAAAACTGCTCCCCTTTCACAGATGCTAGCCAGCGGTGGCAACAAGTCAAGCTACCACACTAGACGCTTCACACAGCCATTTGACATTTGACATTTTACCACAGTCAGAGAAAACATCTGAGAAAACATACAGTTGATGAGTCAACTGATAGTCTTCCAAAATCACTTTTTCTAGAAATGGAAAAAGTTGTAATTAAGTACAAAGACTTCGGATATATTCAGTCTGGAATTTTATCTGATGACTGCGAGCGAAGATTGTGTTAAAGGGTAGCTTATTTTTCAAAAACAAAGATGAACGATATATGTTTCCAGTACAGTTTACCCAAAATAAATCACGAAATTTGACATAATCTTGGTTCACTAGAAAGCTTCCAACAGGAGAAATGTACAACCGATCTTGGCTCCTCTTCTCTCCACACTTTGGATGTCTGTTCTGTTTTGCATGTGTACTGTTTTCCGAGGTATCATAGAAGACGTCTAGTGCATTGAGCAAACCTGGAGTTGGGTTCACCAAATGGTAGAAACCTGAGAGACTGAAAGAACTTGAAGAAGGAGACCACCACAGACAAGCTGTTTTGAATTTAAAGTTAGAAGAAGAAAAGATTAAAGCAGAATCAGATGAACTGTCACATATGTTTTATGCAATATTGGAGAGAGACTCTGAAGCGTGTATTAGCAGCTATTAAGTACTTTGCAAAAATAAACTTAAGCGTACGTGGTCACAACGAAAAACTGAATTCACCCAATTCTGGGAACTTCCTAGCATCTTTGAAATGTCTTGCAGAATTTGATGAAGATTCAAAACACCGCTTACATAGAATTAAATATGGGAAGACAAATTATTTGTCACCAGAAATTCAAAATGAGTTCATTAACTTCATGGGCTATAAAGTTAGGGAATCAATAGTTGGGAAAGTCAATCAAGTTTGTTACTTTTCTCTGATGCTTGATTCCACTCCAAATATTTTTTATCAAGAACAGGTATGCCTAAGAGTTCGTTACTTGGATGTTGTTAATTTCGAAATTAAAGAGCCATTCATTAGTTACTTTGAAATTTTGAAACCTGAACATTGTGAAGAACTTGTTTTGAAATATCTTAAAGACATTGGACTGGACTTTAATCTGTGCAGAGGTCAAACTTATGATAACGCAACCACAATGAATGGCCGTCTGCGTGGCCAGCAGAAGCGTCTCTTAAACATAAATACAATTCTAATTTTAATAATTTCAAAACAGACACTTATGTATTTTTTATTAAAATTATTCAAAACTAAATTAATACTATTTTAAATTTTAACTTTCTATTTATTAAATATTTTTAAATGTAACAATACCTTCTTTTTAGCTTTCACTAAGTTTAGAAATGTTTTTAATTTTGTAGTTAACTAGAAGAATAATGTTTAGAAAAAATGATTTAAAACGTAGGCCTTACACTGGCTGGAATCTGAATTTCAGAAGAGTAATTGGAAAACCAATATCTAAAGATATTCCTACAAATTTCTCAATTTTTCTATATCTTTTGCAATAAAGTAAATAACTAATTGGCCACACAGTGAAAACTCTGGTTCGACCGTTATCATTTTTCAAAATAATATGTACAAATTTCTGCTTTTTTGATTTCACTAAGTTTAGAAATTTGTTAAATTTTTTTAGTGAACTAGAAGAATATAGTTTAGCAAAAATGATTGACAGTTACTTTGTTACAATTGACTGATTTCGGCTGTATAGTCGATGGTCGCCGTTTCATTCATCTACAGGTTCAAATCCTGTTAGCCTCTGGCGCTACCTTCTCACATTCTCTTTTTTTTTTTTTAAATTTGAAAAGGTTTTGAATGAAAATATTAATTAATAAGTGAACTCAATTATTTTTCATTAAATAAAAAAAGGGATCCAATTTTTAATTAATATAAAAAACTAAATACCATTCAGTTAAAACATAGATAATAAATAAACATTCACGGACATTTTAAGCACCTCTTTTTTAATGCCCTATTAAAATTCCTCTTTTTAGCTTGCAAACTTTTTATGTTTGGAGAAAATATAACTATTTGTGTACACTACACTGTATTCAATGTTTGCGAACACTCTTTAAAAAGTTTTTTGATCTTTATTATTAAAACATGTGAGAAATAATAAATAAGAATAATAGTGAAAGGGGAAGTAAAATTAAAAAACAATAATAGTGAAAGGGGAAGTATCCACAAAAGTTAATCACTTTTGGTAAATGGAAGGGGGACAGCTCTTGCGTTACTACCTGAAGGGCAAAAAAAAACCTTTCTTTTAAGTGATAAAGTGCACAAATGATATCCTTTTTCTAAAAGTACCAAACACATATTCACTTTCAAAAACAGTTCTACTTTGCGTAACGCATGTTACGGAGAATCTTTTGCTTGTCAATGATCTTATGTCAATAAATACAAAAGATACAAAACCATTTTTGTATCGAAAATTTTTAGATCGCGCCTATTACCCCTCATAACTGCTTTTCACTCTGGCTTCACTGCACAACGTCAAAAACCCTCGCCTTTTACTAGGGGTTTCCGTGCAGAGGAGCATTATAATGAGTCTAAATCTCAAATTTTTTCATCCCTACTCTGTAGGGTTATATAATTTTAAGAGCATGAATGGCAGATAAACAAAATTCTACACACTAACATGACATTCCTTTCATTACATTTCCACCTACTATCTTTCGAATCCTTCGTGGGTTTAAAACGTAGGCCCTACACTGGCTGGAATCTGAATTTCGGAAGAGTAATTAGAAAACCAATATCTAAAGATATTCCTACAAATTTGTCAATTTTTCTGTATCTTTGGGAATAAAGTTACTAACTAATTGGCCACACAGTGAAAACTCTGGTTCGACCGTTATCATTTTTCAAAATAATATTATCTTAAAATTAAAATTGGCAATTTCGAACACGTTTTCAGTCGGTATATGGAAACTCAGGATTGACTTTTATATATTTTTTTAAATACTTTTATATTGAAAATTTTTATAAGGACACTTAAGTATTTTGCATTACTAATTATTATAAAGAAATCTTGTACAATTTAAAATATGCACTTTACCAGGATTTTAATAATTTTACAAATGTACACAATTTCTCCTTTTTTCGCTTTCACAAAGTTTAGTTATTTGTTAAATTTATTGTAGTGAACTAGTGAATAATGTTTAGAAAAAAAGATTGACAGACGTGAGAAGCCTTGGTCAAGAGGTTACTTTGTGACAATTGACTGATTTCGGCTGTATAGTCGATGGTCGCCGTTACATTCATCTACAGGTTCAAATCCTGTTATCCTCTGACGCTATCTTCTCACATTCTTCTTTTTTTTTAACTTTATAAAATTTTAAATAATTCTAAAAATATAATAATTTTAAAACGGACACTTATGTATTTTTTTATTACAATTATTCTAAATATAATCGGAACTATTTTAAATGTTAACTTTCTATTATTTAAATATTTTTAAATGTAACAATATCTGCTTTTTGGCTTTCACTAAGTTTACAAATTTTTAAAATTTTTGTAGTGAACTAGAAAAAAAATTGTTTAGAAAAAATGATTGATAGATGTGTGAGAAGCCTGGTCAAGAGGTTACTTTGAGACAATTGACTGATTTCGGCTGTATAGTCGATGGTCGCCGTTTCATTCATCTACAGGTTCAAATCCTGTTAGCCTCTGGCGCTACCTTCTCACATTCTCTTTTTTTTCAAATTTCAAAAGGTTTTGAATGAAAATATTAATTAATAAGTGAACTCAATTATTTTTCATTAAATAAAAAAAGGGATCCAATTTTTAATTAGTATAAAAAACTAAATACCATTCAGTTAAAACATGGATAATAAATAAACATTCACGGACATTTTAAGCACCTCTTTTTTAATGCCCTATTAAAATTCCTCTTTTTAGCTTGCAAACTTTTTATGTTTGGAGAAAATATAACTATTTGTATTCAATGTTTGCGAACACTCTTTAAAAAGTTTTTTGATCTTTATTATCAAAACATGTGAGAAATAATAAATAAGAATAATAGTGAAAGGGGAAGTAAAATTAAAAAACAATAATAGTGAAAGGGGAAGTATCCACAAAAGTTAATCACTTTTGGTAAATGGAAGGGGGACAGCTCTTGCGTTACTACCTGAAGGGCAAAAAAAA
>JAZGLO010001965.1:0-27500 GCA_036873155.1 Biomphalaria sudanica
ACATGCTATGAATAAAAGAACTTTGATCCTGTTGATAGTTTTTCTATTCAGGGGGGCTCACAGAAATGGAAAGATTTGAATGTTTTCTATTGAAGAAAATGAAACTATTACTCGGAGAACAAAACAAAAGTCTTCAATTCGAACATTAAACTGATGCAGGTTTCTGCTTTAGTCAATAATGTGATAATACAGCCAGCAGCTATTTGGGCTGATTATTGAGCTTCAATAGGTAGATTAATTACTCTCAATAGCTAGATTAATTACTCTTGAGGCAATAACTGACTTAGTGCACTGAATGTTTCTAATGCCATTTCTAGTAACTATGGAGAAAACAAAAATTCTCTAAGTAACAGTTCACAGTATAGAAACCAAGCTTTACTTAAATATCAGTTTCTGTAATCTTCTGGAATAAATATAGAATTTTGCAAAAATTATAGATGGTTCTAATGTATTGACTCAATTGTTCACCTACATATTCATTGAGTAAGGACAAATATAGAATGTCTACTCATATATATATATATTTGTACAACATAAATATAGTGCAGGAATAATTGTCAAGTGAGTAGTACTAGGGAGCACCATAGGAGTAGATACATAGTTCAGTGCAGTGCAACACTGCTAGTGTTTTAGTCCCAACTCAAGTCATCTCTTCTCAATGTGGTTTGTAACTTTTTCATGTCTCTCAACATGTACAGTGCTGGGTTCACTGGTGCAGAGTTGCTGGCCTTTATTTTGCTGCAAGCTGCTGGTGGTTGAGAGCCGACAGGGCGATTCTTCTGGCTGTGAAAGTGTTTAGTTAATGAGCTGATTGGTCGACAAGGGTGGGAATGAGGTCGCTTTAGTCTCTCTGTCTGCTTGACGCCAGTTGAATGTTCTTTGGCAACTTTAGAAAGCTTAGATAGGGAAAAAAAAACATTAATTTAATTTTTTTTATAGAGCTGTATTTGAACAAAAGAAAATATATTCTGAAAAGTTGGATTAACAAGAAAGAAACAAAAAATGATAAGCTACTATTCTCTTTTCTCACTTAATGTTTAGACCTAATAATACTTTCCCAAACAATACCTTTTGCTGGTGTTTCATGATTTTAGAAATCTGATCTCTCTTTGACTTCATTTTGGCTACCACAGCCTCATATTCCTTCTCAAGTTCTTCTCTGGCATGCAAATCTCTCATAGTGTGGATCTCATCCAACAGGCGATGGCTCTCACTACAGAGAATAGCAAGACTTTAGTATTATCAGTGAAATTGAAAAACATTTACACTAATTAGTAATATTGAAATATCTACAAAATATTAAAATTTGAAAAGGAAATTGATTAGATATTTTAGTTTTTTGTCTGCATTTACTGCTTCAGGAAAGACAAATTAAACTGACCTGGCCAGTTGTCCATATTCATCCTGGAGTTGCTTAATTAAATCATTCAAGTCCTGGTCTATACTAGCTGAGCTTGACCCACTAGAAGGGGAACTGTCAGTGAGCTGGTTGTCCGCATTAGCATACATGGAACACAGGGCAGGATTGTGTGTCTTCATCATAGATAACACTTTCTGTACATTAGCAACAAGGGAATGGCTTGGTCCTGTAGACTAAACAAAGAAATTTCTTATAAACACATAGGTGAAACATAATAAAATGGCATTTTATTAATATACTGTATTACTAAATGTGTATAATTTTGTAGGATCTATTAAGATAAAGATGAAGTATTTTCATCAAACCTTTTCAAATTATGTTTCTTATAATGCCTGGTAAAGGGGAGACTTTTACTGAGGTTGGTAGCCTCATACATATCATTACTACAAATCCTATCCAAATTAGCTTACCTTGCCAGCTACAAAAGGAACTTCTGCTAAATTAAGCCTAAAGTGGCGTGTGGGTTCAAGTTTCACTGGTGCTGATCGGCTAGAAAAAGCCTTTTTCTTTTTTTTCTTGATAACCTTTTTTGTTTTTGGCAGCTGTGCTGGACTAGAATGTGGCCTTGGCAGTGGCTGAGTGGAGTTTCTGGTAACCTTAACATTGCTAACTGTTGCAGTTTCAAGCTGATAAATAAAATAATAATGAAGGAATGTGGAGATGATACGTTCTATTTTTTAGTTTTGAATAAAAATAACTCAGAACAGGAACAAAGAAATTAGTAGTGGGTGGACAGCTCAGGACAGGTGTTAAGAGAAGTCTGATGACTGTACCTTACATAAATGGGAATGATGAGCTCAAAATGAATCATTTGTACAATGAGACATGTATCATATTCTTTAACTGAAATGAAAGCTAATCTTGCAGATTAGTTTGTTAGCTTCTTCGGTTACATATGAAATGAGCCTCAACAGTTGAAAAGTAAAGAAACTATGCTGAATTAACTTTTTCTCCTGACAATACCAACATTGATTTGACTCCATTAAATGAAATTAAATTTTGGTTTTATAAACTTTAATTTGTGTTATTTTATAAAGAGCATACATTCTTTTAGAATTATATACCTAATATAACATTTCCAGATCACATACAAAAAAGTTATTGAAGTTTAATCCTAACAGGGGAGTGAAACACACAAGAGAAAAATGAATAACTCCATCGGAAGGAGGCAAGTAATTATGGAAAGAAAGAGTCTCCTGTCTGATTGACACCGTACCTGCGTTGTTTTCTCTTGTAGCACTTTTCTGTGCCTCTTCTCTTCTTGTAATTTTGTTTCTAGCTCTTGAATTTTTCTCTGCAGAAGAAGACAAGAATAACCAAAACAATAAAAAAAAAAGTATGACAAACTTAGTGGATGTAGAGAAACATTGTAGACCATACAAGAAATCATTGAACCTATAAAACTATAGCATGAAGAGAATTTGAACCTTATCCCATACAGTTGAACAGGGTTCAAAAAGAAATAGTGATAACATATATTATGATTAGGTAACTGTTAGAAAATTAAAACACTATATAAAGTTACATGTGGTAGATTCCAAAGAAATAAAAGGCATGTCTAATGGGGACTCATTTTTAAACAAAAGAATTAGTCTTAAGATAAGCTTAGTTCTAAAATCTTAAGAGAATGATTTGATTGATTGATTTTGATTTTGGGCACTTCGGCACAATTTAGGCCCTGTGCCTGTCTTAAGAGAACAACTGTTTTAAAAATTGTAGTGATTCATACAGAGAGCTAACAATCTATTTTATGACTGAATCTGACAAATTTTATTGTAAATTTTAAATATGTTTTCCTTTTTAAAAAAAATTAAATGTTAAGTATTAGTTTACAAGCATCCTTTTCTTTTAAAATTTATTTCAAAGATAATTTGTATAAACCAAAATAATTGAACCCTTATGACTTCTTGAAACACCTTATTAATGATAATAGGGCTTAAGGCACAGAGTTAAAGAGTTCACCATTATGAAGGAAGTATGCACACTATATTATATGGGTTAGTGAGTAGGAATGTTAGTATGAAGTGAAGGGAGAGAAGCACAAAGTGAAGTACCTCTGAATGATCAGTTCTGTTCCCTGAATACCGCTGATGAAGCAAAGCAATGTACTATAATTACAATTAAGAATGTATACATTAATATGTAATAGGTCTACATTAGACACATGCTGGCTAACTAGTATGTGAGTACAAAAGATACAAAACCAAAAGTACATGGATAATAAAACTTGCTTATAATTTTTGATCTAGTTTCCATGAACCAGAACAGACTTAAAGGTGGGACTCATCAAAGCAATCTGAGGCAGCCCTAAAAGTTCATCTTCTTCCTTTGCTATATTGTAATAAGAGAAGCTGTCTTCAAAAGAGCATCTGGTAGTGAGAACTATTAAACCATACTGTTAGCAGAGGGCAGCATATTGGAGGTGCAGAGCTAAGTGTGGTCCCCAACAGAGGGCTGCAAATTGGAGGTGTGGGACTAAGTATGGCACTCAACAGAGGGCTGCATATTATGGGTGTGGGGCTAAGTATGGCACCCAACAGAGGAAAGCATATTTGAGGTGTGGGGCTTACTCAATGGCAGGTCTGATGAACAGTAGTAAGATTTAGGAATGTCTGTTGTCCCAAAGCCAAAAATTATGTGCTTCATGCTTGCTTATTAGTGAAGTGCTCAAATATTTAAAAAAACAAGTAACTTCTAAGAAAAATGTAAGATGACTGTTTAATGACATTGGATGAAACATGCCATTTTAAAAGCCCATGACAGTGAGCAATTTTTTTTTTATACTTTCAAGCCCAAACCTCCTATTGGATGGCTCTGCTGTAACGACAAACAAAAACTAATCAAGCACTGACCTCTGCTAAAGATTGGGTTGTGGTCAGTCTAGCCTGATCTCTTTCCAGTTCATTCAACCGGTCAATATGGTACTTGAGCTCACCATCTGGTCCACTTCTATATGTCTTTTCTTTAAAATCCCATCCAGTTCTGTGAGAGGTCAAGGTCATGCTTTTCATATTTTCTAACTGCTTGCCCAACATCTGACATCTGTTTTCTGTGTCTAGCAGCTGGTCTCTCAGTTCTGGCAAGGAAAGCAATTTTAATTAATCCCTATTTCTAAAACCATGTTTTCTTTATTACCCAATTCAATTCGGTTGTAGAGTTTATCACTTCGTAGCTTTATTTACCTTGAGCATGTTTGTCAGCAATCTCATCTTCAGTTTGAGGATCAGCAGGAAGTTTGTAGCTTCTGCCTACTCCTCCTCCTCCTGAAGTCTGTCCACCAATGTTCAAATGCTCTTTAAACTTCTCAGTATCTGAGGTTAAAGTCAACAAGGCTTGCTCTGATATTCTTCTGTCTATTTCTAGTTTATGCATCTTGTTTTGCAAGCTTTTCAACGCAGAGATGACATCTAAGAGAGAGAAAAAAATAGCTCACACATAAAATAACATCAAGCAAAAAATCTAATTGAGGTACAGTCATTGTCTCATTGATAAAGAACTTAACGTCTCTTTACAAGTTTTAGACATTTTTAAAATACGACTCTTATTTAGTATATGCTTTTAAGCAATGTAAATATGTAGAGAGTTTATCGAAAAGTAATTTATCAACTCATTTTTTAGTAGAAATATTTGAGACTATGCAGAGGTCTGAAAAAGGAACCAGTTATGATAATTTGTCTTTTAAATTGAAAATTATATAAATTAAAGTCTAACTTAAGGCTATGTATGAATTATCCTTCAAAATATAGTATTTTATAAACTGCTAAATTAAAAAAAAAAATTGGGACTCCCTAATGAGCTAAACAATCCTGTTTTAAAGCCATCAATAAGTGGGAGGCCAATGCCTACACTCTCATCATACTCTTGTTTTTCATGGTGAAGTGGACAGGAAGAGATCAAAGTGGAATGGTGCGAATGCGTGTTGAATGAGGAAAAAAGGGGGAGAAGGATCTGAAAATGGAGTAATTTAATGGACATATTGTTGTTTGTTAATCAAGATTAAAGTCTTCATAATCTATTATAGATGAGTCTGTTGGTACATGATTAAGAGTCTCATCTACTCGTAACAAGTGGCGCCCAACATAAAGGTAAAACCCACGTATTCGTCTGTACATAGTTGATCTCCTGTCAAAAGACAGTAGAGATATTAAAATTAAAGCCTAGATCTAGCGACAGGATACTATTCAACTATTGATAATAAACAATGGCAGACAAGGCTGAGGTTGAAGGAGGAGGGGAGGTTGTTGGATCTTGAAGGATTGGAAATAAGGAAATACGTTCAAGAAAGGTTGATGGAGAGGGAGAGATTAGCCATGGAGAGGGAGAGATTAGCAATGAAAAGAGAAAAAGAAAAGGATGGATTAGCCATGGAGGAAAAAAGAGAAAATGAAAAGATTGCCATTGAAATGGAAAAGAAAAACAAATTAATTTCCATGGAAAGAGAAAAAGAAAAGGAGAGATTAGCCAGGGAGGAAAAAAAGAGAAAACGAAAAGAAAAACGAATTAATAGCCATTGAAAGAGAGAGATAGGCATTGAAATAGAGATGGCAGAGAAAAAGAGAGTGATAAAAGAAAGAGTAACACTACAGGGAATTAACTGGCAAAACGAAGACAAAATGGACATTGACATTTTTCTGCAAAAGTTTGAAGTCGAAATGAGAGAACTGGAATACCTATAAGACAAATGGACATTCTTGCTGTCTAGATCATTTTCAGCCGAGGTCCCTTCAAAAATATGTATGAACCAGGGTAACTACAATGTTGTGAAAGAGCAACTGCTTAAAACTTTTGGGAAAATAGAGGCTTTCTATCGCCAACAATTTGTTAATTGTGAAATAGAACCAGAGGATGACCCGCAGACATTCCTAAACAGAATGAGCAGTCATTTTGATAACTGGATAGAAACCGCTGAAGTAGAAAAAACCTTTGACAGTCTTAAGACATTTCTCATGTTGGACAAAGTAATTTGCAAGTGTCAGGAGGAATTAAAATAAGGGCTTATAAAGTGGCACATCCCAAGAAAAAATTATCTAGAGGCAGTGATGTAGAAGAAATAGTTGTCTTTAACAGAACAAGTGAGACACAGAATAACTTTCACAGAACAAGGGAGACACAGGACAGGCATAATAGACGTGGTACATATGAAAGACAATATGATAAGTGCAATGGACAATATCAAGGAAACAGACAGGAAAGAAAGGACTAGGAGAGAGGTGGAATAGAGCAAGGTTTATTATCTGATACTGGAACATTGGAGGTCAGACATTCGTAAAGAACAAGACAGCGAAGAATATTAGAGATACAGGGAGCACTATTATAGGAGTGAGTGGAAGATTTATGAATAAACAGGCGAATCTAGAAAGTGTCTTCTGTTTAATGGGAGGGTTGAACAATTACTAATTGCTTGAGTTAGCAATGTCACACCATATTTTACGTGGACAGTGGAAGCTTGTGTTGTAGATCAGGGTGAGATAGATTTAATTATTGGGAACATTCATGGGGTGAAAATGTGTTCAGAGATGGAGATAGAGAATTAGAAAAAAATTATGGGATAAAGTCTACTCGATGTAGAAATGGGGATGTAGAAGAAGACATAAGATTGCATCAATCAGATGATGGAAAGAGTGATAAATAGCAGGCTCACATGGATCCTTGAGTCAAATAGCCTACTCACTGAAGCCCAGGCTGGCTTTAGAAAAGGTAGATCAACATAAGATTAAATCGCCTTCATCACACAAGAAATAGAAGACGGCTTTCAAGAAAAGAAACCAACAACAATTGTGTGGGTTGACTTAGAAAAAGCATTTGACAAAGTCTGGGAACAAGGTCTCTTACTCAAGCTAATCCAGCATCACATATCCCACAGAATGTACAACTGGATAAAGGAATATCTAAATAATAGAAAAGCCTTAGTTTGCATGCAAGGACAAAGAAGCCACACAGTGGGTATAAAAAATGGCATCCCCCAAGGAGGAGTCCTATCCCCAACACTTTTCCTAATATTCACAAACGATCTAAATCAAAACCTACCAAGAAAAGTTAAAAGCAGCATGTATGCAGATGACCTTGTCTTAATTAGCACAGAAGAATATGTAGGAACATCGAAATTTTGATTACAAGATGCTCTCGATATACTCAATAATTGGTCCAAAGACTGGGGCATGTCCATCAACACAAAAAAGACAACATATACCATATTCTCACTGTCAACAAAACAACAAACAATAAAATTAACATTAGATATGGAAGCTTTAGAAAAAAATGACAACCATACATATCTTGGAGTCACCTATGACCCGAGACTAACCTGGAAAAAACAAATAGATAAAACACAGAGTAAAGGCATCCAGAGACTATCCTTCTTGAAAAAATTAGCTGGCACAGATTGGGGAACTAATAACAACATCCTGAAAAAGACCTATACCAGTTACGTAAGACCTGTACTAGAATATGTTGCCACAGCATGGGGCTCAGCAGCCCAAACAAACCTAAGAAAAATAGACAAGGTTCAAAATATTGGTCTAAGAATAATGACAGGAGCAATCAAAACAACACTCATAAGAGCTATGGAGGAAACCTCTGCCCTGATCTCTCTGGATGAAAGAAGAGAAATAAAAATCCTTTCCCAATTCACTAAATTGGAAACCTTGGAGAGGCACCCACTCAGTACAAAAATCCACAAAACTGGAAAAAAAAAAACGTCTCAAAAGGACCAATTTCATACAGAAATCTCTGAAACCTAAAAAAGAAACACCAACTTGAAATAATTACTCTGCAATCCTCGATACACTAAAATGAATCTCCACCCTATGACGAAAGCCCTCTTCCTACTATAAGGGACCATATTGAAAACATAAAAAGAAAATCTGACTACAGATTAACAGAGCTCAAGGAAATAGTGAACTGTTTTCTACAAACCAATTATCCTAGCAATCAGTGGATCAGAGTTTACATGGATGGCTCATCCCATAAAGCCACCACAAATGGAGGAGCTGGAATACTCATCGAATGGCCAGATGGAGGAAAACTAGAAAAATCCATTGCAACTGGAGAGCTCTCTGACAGTCACAGAGCAGAAAGGAAGCACTAGCACTAGCTGCTACCGTGCTAGCAAATCATCCAAGTTCCCCAAAGTCAGATTGTCTTTCTAACCGATGCAAAAACAACCCTCCAAAGCTTGCAAAATTCTGATTCCTCTTATATTAAAAACCTCAGAACAACACTTACAAAGCTCAACAACAACAGCGAAAAAAACTGATATTCAATGGACACCAGCTCATATACAACTAGAAGGAAATGAGAAGGCTGACACACTCGCCAAGAGAACTAACTCAAAAATAAACTCTGCACTCTATCCAGAAGAATTGAAGAAATTAATTGTAAATAAAATAAATGAGAAATAGATGAGCTCTCATCCAAATCACAAGAAAGATGACGCTTACTATAAGCTATCCCGACAAGACCAACGTCTAATCTTTCGACTCAGGACCGGACACAACAGAATGCGACAACACATGTACCGGAAGCTCAAAATTGGAACCAGTGAAATCTTCCCATGTGGAGTATCACCAGAGAATGCCGACCACGTCCTCCAAAACTGCTCTCTTTACCAAGAGGCCCATATAAGACACTGGCCCCAAAACACCCCAATAGAAAGAAAACTATATGGAGAGCTCCCTGATTTGGAAACCACTGCGCAGTTCATCTCATGTATGGGTCTAGTCATCTGAACACTCCAACATAACAATGAGAACGAAGAAGAAGAAGAAGATGATATAGGTAGCAGAGATCATGAAAGAAAGAATTAACAGATAAGGTAGAAAGAAATGCAATTGGAATGGGTCAAAGTCAAAATAAAGTAAGACAAATGTGTGTGAAGAAAATGATAGAGCTAGAATAGATTTTAACTATAGCGGCTGGAATGATGGTGTTTTTTACAGGCATAATAGACAAATGTAGATGTTCACCTGCACACCGGTCATTTTGAAATATACTAATGGTTCCTACTTTTCTTAAGTTGTAGGCCTACTTTCAAGATAGATAACTAAAAAGGGAAACAGATAAAAAACATGAGTTTCCTATTAAGACACTTATACCCCTAAGTATAAAGCTACTTCATTAAACATCTGTATCTTTCCTATAGTATCTTACCATCTCTGTTTGTTGTTGGATACGAGTTCACAGGGCGGTCTTCTCTCTCAAAGTCTGTATTGATGAAAGGTTTGGTGGCTGGGTAGCCTATATACCTAGTGGTTAGCATGTCACCCCTATCACCACCAACATCTAGGTCCATGGTGCCGTGATGGTAGAGCTGGTAATGCCCCTTTGAAGTTAATATCGGGGATGTTTCTTTAGAGGCTAGGTAGTATTGGTCAAGGTTATTTGATGCTATGCTGGAGACTGACTTTAGATTTGGATCAGCTGTAGAGTGGGAACCCTTTAGAAAAAATAAAAGAGAATGTTGTGTGTATATTATAAAGATAAGTGAAGATAAACAAATAATTCTCATGTAGAAATCTCAACAAGTTGTCCTGATGAAAGCACAGTATGAAATATACTTTAAAAAAAAACAATGCTTAATTTGAGCAAAGAGAGAGCCCCATTTAATAACTGCCCCCATCAATACTGAATGGTTTAAGTTAAAAATTAATTAATTATGACTAATTGATAAAATAATTGGTTTATTTTTTATTCATAATAAATAATTGTGCCAAGTTTCCACTTGATCCAAGAATGGGAAGTGGGAGACAAACGTGTCCAAGATTCCCCACCAGACAGACAGAGCTAAGATTTGTAAGACAAGGAGAGTAATCACAACTTTTGACAAGTTTCTTGCTCAAGTTCTTGCTTTTTCTTTTTTATTGGCCAAGAATGTTAGCCTCCCCTGCATACTGAAAAAAAGCATCAGCTAATTAGTAATAATTTACTAGTAACTTTTTCTGTAGTGGTACAGTAAATTACAGCAAATTATCTATAAATTTTGATCTAAAAATGTTAATATTTCAACAGTGGATGTCAATTTTATAATTGCAAAAAATGACTATGCTGTTTACACACACACAAAATATTGTTTTAAAATGACAAATCTGCATTAAGTAGGCCATGCTGCGCCAGTTTAGAAAACTAGAGAAACTTTCTAACAATCAGTCCTATTAGAGATATGTGTACTTGATAGTAATTTGCAGAGAAGACTGGTGAAATGTGCTAGTTTATAATCCAAAATGTACAACAATAATATACCAACAGAAAATAAAAAGTAGTTGCCATTCATATACTTAGTTTTAAACAAATGGAGAAACTACATTTCAAAGCATGTCATACCAAAAGTTTCAAAAAGCCTCTAAGACTTTTTTTTTACATCAAGAAAAAAAATGTGGTTCATTTCATTTCTCTTACAGTTTGCAGTTATTGGAGGCGCGATGGAGGAGTGGTAAAGTGCTTGGCTTATAAGCTGGAGGGTCCCAAGTTCAAATCCTAGTGAAGACTGGGATTTTTAACTACGGGATCTTTAGGGTACCTCTGAGTCCACCAAGATCTAATGCGTTCCTGACATTAGTTGGGCAAAAGTAAAGGTGGCTGGTCGTTGTGCTGGCCACACGACACTCTCGTTAACGGTGGGTCACAGAAACAGATGACCTTTAGATCATCTGCTAGATCATCTGCCCCATATTCACAAGGTCTGAAAGGGGAACTTTACTGCCAACTTATTACACTGTCTGTTGTAGTTTGTAAAATAAGTGAAATAAAATGTAACAGTCAACTGTAGTGCATGTACAAGTCAGATATCTAAACAAACACAAACAAACAATGAATTCATTATACACTTAAAAGAACAAAAATATTAATTACTGACTACATAATATTTGGCTAATGAGTAATTACTCAATGATCCAAGGGTTGACCATTCATGTGCTATTCAATTATATTGTTTACTCTCATGCATACAAGCACTGTGGGCACACCCTCGTAATTTCAAATTGTATTTAGAGCAAAGAGACCAACATTCAGAATGATAAGTCAAAGTAAATGCTGAAGAAATTTGTTGAGATACAATACCAGGATAAGTGGGATACAATACTACTATAGGTGGGATAGGGTTGCAGTTCAGGTAGGATAAAATATCTCAATAAGTTGAATATAATACTAGTGTAGGTGGGATACAATACCAGTGTAAATGGGATACAATACCAGTGTAGGTGGTATATAATAGCAGAACAGGTGGGATATAATGATAGTATAGGTGGGATATAATACCAGGATAGAAGGGATATAATACCATGAATGGTGGGATACTATACTAGGCTAGAATAAAAAAACAAGGATGTCATGTTATAGTTTTATTAGCTGACAACTCTGTGCCAGAGGAGCTTTTTAATTGTCAAGAAACTGAAGAAAAACATGAATGTAAAACAATGATTCTTTGGCTAAGACTTTTTCCACAGGATATTTTAGAAGGATAATGTATAAAGAATTGCAATTGGAATAGCTGGCATTGCAAAAATTAAAAAAGGAAAATGGAAAGAGACCTATGACCAAGAGAAGCAGAATGCTTTGTCTAAGTACATCACTGAAACGCCATTTCCAGCTGCAAATTAGGTGTTCATTGAGTTCTGACAAACATTTTGTAAATAAATATAAAATGGGTGTCATTGCATTAATGTCAGCCAAAAATTACCCTGAGAACATCAATCCCATGGTACTCAGGACAAGGGGAACAACAAGAAAAGATAGAAAGTTGTAGCATTTCTTGTACTCTATTATTCACATCTAGTAACAGACAGTGTGTTTCATGTCATCACACATAGTAACAGACAGTGTGTTTCATGTCATCACACATAGTAACAGACAGTGTGTTTCATGTCATCACACATAGTAACAGACAGTGTGTTTCATGTCATCACACATAGCAACAGACATCTTTACAAAACTAATATTTCTCTCACTCTGGATGGAATCTTGCATACACTATTTCTCCAACATTTTCAGATCAAGTTAAAACTTTGCACTATCTATCATTGTCCATGACAACAAACGAATCAATAAAAATATTGACTTCTTATTTTATCAATTATTCCTAATTAATTAATTTTCATTTATATAGAGACAGAAATAAAGTAAGGGGAGATAGCCCTTGTGTAGAGAATTAGGTCATTTGTTAAAAATCTGAAACTAACAATAGATAACTATAAAACCTTCTATTTGAATAAACACTTGTATAGCTCAGTTGTTGACACATCAGCCTCACATCATGGAGGCTTGAGTGTGAATTCAGACAGGATCAACTTTTAAAAAAAATTGCTTTCCAAAGGGCAGCAGGAAAACTTCTCCCAAACACCCTCTGCCTCCACAAAAGTAATTGGACTGAGCATGCTAAAAGCATGAAAATTGACCTAAACAAAATTATTAATAATTAAAATATTTCCAATCACACAAATTTATAATGGTTAGTCTAGACATATTAAAAAAAAAAATAATCACATGATGAATTCAAAATAATTGATACAATTTCACACCATATAATGTTTTTTTTTAAAGTATTTTTTTATTTTACTTGTTTTGCATGTGTCATCATACAGATTAATATACAGAAAGTTTGTTTCATCAGAATATTTCTTTGCTTTTACAGGAAAATTTGGACGTTAAAAGTCAGTAGCAGGACTGCAGGACTTATAATCAAGTTTTTTTAATACCCAGATCTAGTAAAATAGTTAACAGTAAAAAATACTGCTTCCTCAGAAACTGAAGTCAAGAGTGCCAACTTATGAAATCAACAATGCACTGGCATATAGATCTAGAGTCCTATTACAGCAGGGGTTATCAACCTGTGGGTCGCAACCCCTTTGGAGGTCGATTGACGATTTGCCAGGGGTCGCCTAAGACCATCGAAAATATGGATTGTTATTGTCTACTCTTCTATTGCTGTGTGTGTGTAAGGGGGAGGGGTCGCGGCAAAGTGAGGAATTGTAAAAAGGGGTAGTGGAGCTTAAAAGGTTAAGAACCGCTGTATAACAGGTTCTTTTTTTTTTTTTAAAGTTACATCCATGGACTTGTGTGTGCATAGGGTGACAAAGAATTACCAGCAATACAATTCACTGGATGACAATAGAAGGCCATAAATAAAGAGGAGAGGCTTTACAAAATCTTCAGTCTGATCTCTCAGGGGAAGCGATAAGGCAGTCAGTGTGTTGGTAGTACTGTATGGGAAATCAATCACTGGAAGTCTATTGACAATATATCCCCCCTCCCCCCCTAGTCTACTCAGCTCTCCCCTTCCTATACCCCCCTCCCCCCAAATTTTATTTGAACAGTCAGGCAAAGCAAGTTCCTTAAACTAGGATTAGAGAGTAGGCTGACTTTCTTTCTAAGGGCAGACAATTAGGAGCCTGCACCAAACAACAACAAAAAAAGGTAATTTGATGACTCAAAGAGGTGCGTGAACAGAAAGTACTGAACTGTCAAAGCCTGTAGCTATACATCTACATGGTAGTGAAAGAGCATAGCTAACAAAGTCTCTTTATATATAGGTACTGACAACATTTGGCTTCACTTTTTGGTTGACAGTTGAACACTAGATGGGCGCCAATTATTCAGTACTGTTCAGTGGCTGACGTTTCCCAAAGAAACGTTGAGTTAGGTCTATGGACAAGTCTATAAGATTACCGAGACATTAGAAATGTGTTCACTAATCAGTACTTGATTTCACGTTCAAGTCATCACAGTTTCAAATAGTTCATGACAAGGTCAACACAACCAAGTCTAACAGTAAATCTAGTCATGAGATAGAAATCATTCAAAGGTCACCAGTTGATTAGTTTGACCTCCTTCAAATCGAATTCAAGACTTTTCTACAAAATTACAGCCATTATCATTGTGGTGGTGGTGGTTTTTTTTTTTCGTTGCTAAGACACGGCTCGCTTAGTATAAAATAATCTACAACAGGATATAAGGGATTACAAAAGAATGAGTTGAAAACAAATGAAACAATTAGAGATCTCTCTCAAAGTACCGGCTCTCTATGCACATTGACACACAATGGTATTACATAGTGCACAATGTTTGTGTTAATCGTTCCTACCTTCACCCTCTCAACAATAAGCAACATCAGCTAGTAGTGCCTTGCTAGTGTTCAGATGGGCTCAGCTGATCATGCCCAGTCAAGACTTGGAGAGACAGGCTACTTCACCTGGTTCCTCAAAGTCTTGATCTAGCACTCTATTTGATTTACATAAGCGTGTACCACACACATTCTAGACTCTATTTCACACAAGTATATTGTACCAAACATAACAAACAGTAGGGGGTGTGACTGGTTGGGGTGGAGGTATTTTTCAATAATAAACAGCGCTTACGATCTATAGCAATAGCAAAAAAATCGAAACAAATATAATTACGTCACAAAGTTCATGATAGTAAAAACACCGAGAACAAATACTATATAGACTAATATACCCGATGTAAAGTATATCATGTGTCTAATTAATACTATCTAGAGTCTAGACTAATATACCCGGTGTAAAGTATATCATGTGTCTAATTAATACTATCTAGAGTCTAGACTAATATACCCGGTGTAAAGTAAAGGTATTATGTCTTAAATGAAATCAAAAAGACATACATAGAGAGTGTGTGTTCGATTAATCCCTTTACAAATGTGCTCTATAGGATATCACTCCGCCAGTTCAATAACAAAAACTGCTCGTGCGTGAGGAGGCAGCTAATCATTTGTACATAAGTTCAAGTTTCAACCATTCACAAGTGGGGAAACTTTTTTTCACGCAGATCTCTATGGTCGAAAGTGTGAAAGGAAGGAAGGGGGGGGGGGGGACAGGCCAGAATTTCTGAAACATTTCTTCACACCCTCCACACACATATTCGCCCTCTACTTGAAGTTCAATGCATACAATCCCACATAAACGTGTGTGTGTGTGTTTTACAAAGAAAGCGAGTTAAAGTTTGGATGTTTCAAAGAACAGTTTGAACATCAAATGTCAGACAGTGAAACTTTCTCAAGACGTTATGGTGGTAAGGAAGTGTTGTGGTGGAAAGGTCATTGTGATGCAGTGGCTGGGGTGAAGTGGACTGAGGGGACCCCCTCAAGTGACCCGCCCTTGGAAGCCTAATGGAAGAGTTCTCTGATCTCATACAATGTAATAATGAGGCATTCTTTGCAGTTATGTAATTAAACAAATGTGTACGTTTCCCGGTGAGTACAGAAAGATTAACTGCTTATGGCTTATTGAAATGTAGATCAAACTAGTTAGCTACATATCGGCACAGTTTTGGGATCTACCTAGGTTGTAATTATCTCAACTTTAAATGTCTGCAGTTATGAGGCAATAACCTCGTGCTAGGTCAAGAAAGACTACAGACAATATGTGTAGATGGAGATACTACGTGGGCTGCTTACATCTGTGCAGGGACAGGCTGGGTATTCCGGCAAACGCCCGGTGGCCCGGTAGGGCCCTCGAAAGGGCCGCATGGATACCAAGTCACTAGGAAACGTATTCAATTGTTGAAGGTTTTTAAATATGTTCTCTTATAAAAGTGTTCCCCTGAACATCGTGTTGAAACAAAATCTGTCACAGATCTAATACTACTTCATCTTAACACGTTTTCCGAAAGAATGTAATAGCCTACATCCGTAGACATCCTTTAGGGCCAGACTTTGCGACTAAAAAGCAACATAAGGCCTACATTTCTTAAAAAGATATAGAGATCATTGTATGCAAACTTAACACAATGATTTTGAGGCCAGGTTGGCCTAGAATAGGATGCCCATCATACGACTTACAATGTATGGACCAGATCGTATAGAAATGCCGGAACTATTTTGACACACAGACCACCCCTGCATCAGGGCATTTTAAAGATATAGATACCAGAGACAATCAATCCATATTAAGCTTCTCATATTTAAAAATATTAATAACATTTTTAAACTAATCAATCTATCTCAAACAGATGAAATGAATACCTTTCTAAACAAGTGAAGGGCTGGTGATGCAATCCTAAAGGATATTTCATCATGTGAGCTACAGCGTGCAACTATAAGTATAATTCTATTCGTGACATTTCAAGGATTAGTGTAAATGCTGAGGCCCTCATATTGTCCACACATTTGCGATGCACAAACGTAACATAAGAACAAGTGACACATCATAGGAACAAGTGACACATCATAAGAACAAGTGACACATCATAGGAACAAGTGACACATCATAGGAACAAGTGACACATCATAAAAACAAGTGACACATCATAAGAACAAGTGACACATCATAGGAACAAATGACACATCATAGGAACAAGTGACACATCATAGGAACAAGTGACACAACATAAGAACAAGTGACACATCATAGGAACAAGTGACACATCATAGGAACAGGTGACACATCATAGGAACAGGCGACACATCATAAGAACAAGTTACACACAACATAAGAACAAGTGACACATCATAGGAACAAGTGACACATCATAGGAACAAGTGACACATCACAAGAACAAGTGACACATCACAAGAACAAGTGACACATCATAAGAACAAGCGACACAACATAGGAACAAGTGACACAACATAGGAACAAGTGACACATCATAGGAACAGGTGACACATCATAAGAACAAGTGACACATCACAAGAACAAGTGACACATCATCATTGACAATGCATGTATTTCTAAGAAGAGGTTTTTGGGGAGTTTTTATTTTTATTTTTATCTTGTCATTGACAAAGCTTCAACAGAGTTCAACGTTCATTGGAAAACTTTACCGTAAGACGACAACCCTCCAAGTCTAATTACCGAAAGTTAACCTCACAGATCAGACTTCAGTGAACTACTTGGAGGGAGACAACAAACAGCAGTTGCTAATCACCAATGGTGTAACTTGATTATAATGATAGAATCAAAACAAATGGGGGGGGGGCAGGGTTTTACTATTTTTCTCTGTAGTAAAAAAACAAGTTTGGGTGGGGAATAGCAAGCCCCCACCCCTCTCACCACAAGAACTTTCGCCCATCTGGGTTTATTGTGGGCTTCTTTTCCATTCTTCCATCATGTGGTCCATACTACACAACACAGAACCAAGTGTCCTTCCCTGTCATGCATCATGTGGTCCATAATACAAGCATCAGATACACTTATCTACCTCACCTGTCATGCATCATGTGGTAAATAGTAGCATCAGAAATAGTTATCTACCTCACCTGTCTTACACCATGTGGTTCATAATACAAGCATCAGAAATAGTTATCTACCTCACCTGTCATGCATCATGTGGTAAATAGTAGCATCAGAAATAGTTATCTACCTCACCTGTCATGCATCATGTGGTAAATAGAAGCATCAGAAATAGTTATCTACCTCACCTGTCTTACACCATGTGGTTCATAATACAAGCATCAGAAATAGTTATCTACCTCACCTGTCATGCATCATGTGGTAAATAGTAGCATCAGAAATAGTTATCTACCTCACCTGTCATGCATCATGTGGTAAATAGTAGCATCAGAAATAGTTATCTACCTCACCTGTCATGCATCATGTGGTAAATAGTAGCATCAGAAATAGTTATCTACCTCACCTGTCTTACACCATGTGGTTCATAATACAAGCATCAGAAATAGTTATCTACCTCACCTGTCATGCATCATGTGGTAAATAGTAGCATCAGAAATAGTTATCTACCTCACCTGTCATGCATCATGTGGTAAATAGTAGCATCAGAAATAGTTATCTACCTCACCTGTCTTACACCTTGTGGTAAATAGTAGCATCAGAAATAGTTATCTACCTCACCTGTCTTACACCTTGTGGTTCATAATACAAGCATCAAAAATAGTTATCTACCTAACCTGTCTTATACCATTTGGTTCATAATACAAGCATCAGAAGTAGTTATCTACCTCACCTGTCTTACAGCATATGGTTCATAATACAAGCATCAGAAATAGTTATCTACCTCACCTGTCTTACACCATGTGGTTCATAATACAAGCATCAGAAATAGTTATCTATCTCACCTGTCTTACACCATGTGGTTCATAATACAAGCATCAAAAATAGTTATCTACCTAACCTGTCTTATACCATTTGGTTCATAATACAAGCATCACAAGTAGTTATCTACCTCACCTGTCTTACAGCATATGGTTCATAATACAAGCATCAGAAATAGTTATCTACCTCACCTGTCTTACACCATGTGGTTCATAATACAAGCATCAGAAATAGTTATCTACCTCACATGTCTTACACCATGTGGTTCATAATACAAGCATCAGAAATAGTTATCTATCTCACCTGTCCACCGGGTTCCAGGATGGAGTCTCGCCTAGTGTAAATGTACGCTCTTACCGAGGTGATCATTCCTACAGAAAGCACTTCACTGCAATCACTCCAGCTCAAAACTAAAGCGTACACAATAAATCAACGTACAAATAGCTTCTCTGCCAGTACTACAAGGGGAGATGTCAACAATTACTTGACAGCAAGGAGAGCTGTGGTAGCGGAGTGCAATAAGCATGTCACAATGTGTACAACATAGAAACACTGGTACACACGCAAGTATTCTTTGGAGCAAATACAAAGACAGCAACACGCACACGACACATGTGTCAAGCTCTCAGACCCAGTGTGACATTAGTGCAGTGCGAGAGGACAACTCCTCTGTAACATTGAACAAAATAATGCGATACAAATTATACCAAAATTTGTTTCTATAATCGATATATTTTAATGTTGATATTTACAAGGAGTGTGATATTCAACGAAAAAAAAAGTCTTACCTTATTGCGAAAGAGATTGGACATGCCTTGATACAGTATGCCTACTACTACTACTACCACCACCAGCACCTATACAACTTTAGGTACAAGTGCAGTCCATGAAATACTTCTAATATCCCGCGATTCAAGAAAAGCTACTCCAACAAATTCCAGACAGGAACAGAACAGACGTCAATGAAAGTGTTGCCATCGGTGGAGGGAGAATTCAAGGGGGGACAACCGCGAGTCACACACTTCACCTTGCTTGAACTAAAGCCGCGGATCGGGGCAAGGTAAATAAATAAATCATCGATAAATCAAACAGGGGTGGAGAGTTTTAAAAAAAGGAACATTCTAAGTAAAGAACTGTACACTATGACCCATTTCTTCGTGTAATGAACAAACATGAACTAGACCTAAACAATAGAAAACTATAGCATTATACACTGCATTTTAAAAGCACTATGTACATTCCAATGCATTGGTCAGTGACGTAGCTAGGGTATATGATGCCCAGTGCGGTAGTTCCTCGTGATCCCCCCCCCCCATCTAAAAAAAAAAGCGTCCTTAATACAGTTAATACAGGGGCCAAAAACCAAAGGTAGATGAAAAAATGAAGACTGCATAGCAACTAACAACACGCCTGCTTCAGACCTAGTAGAAGAGTTTTCATCTGTTCTAGTCAATGTCTCTATAGAGTTTCTATAATTTACAAAAATTAATCCATAACTATCTTAACGACTTCTCCTTTGGCGCTCCAGCGTGATTTAACCAAGCGCTTAAGGCTCGTTTCAGTTATTTTGTTAAGGACGTCCTAGCGTGTGCTGAAGTCAATAAAAAGGTGTGTAAGCGGTCCAGTGTACCGAAAAATGTTACTGAATAGATTTTATCTTCAGCCCTGATTCCAGATAAACTAAGATAATGGTTCCGGCAGATAATGAATTAAGATGATGCCAATGAAAGACTACAGAATTTGTACCCCGTCAGTATCAATAACAACGTAACCTTAACATTTGAAAACAATTGATCCAGTTTTGTGATGGCCCGTGAACTGACAAAAAAATCGAAAACTATTTGTCTCATTATCATCCAATATAACAATAGGTTCCATTTGTATTTGTTGAGAGATGTACGTATTTGTACGGAGCACATGTTCTCTTAGGAATTGGTCGTACTTGAATATTAATTTCACAAACTCCTAGAAATGACCTAGATTTTGTCTTTGCAATTCTTCTTCTTCAGATTCTGCTATTTTAGAGTCTAAGGCATTTATTTGTAAGCTCTAGATCTACGTGAAACCAGCGTACTGAACACTGGACTAACAAAATGTGCCCCAGAAGAAAGTTGGCGTGTAAAAATGCGTTGCCTTTAGAGATTTGAACCAATCTAGTCCACTTGATTCCACAACCTGGTTCACAGCTCTAACGTTTAGAATATAGGAGATAAACAAAAGTATGGGAGTCAATGAATTTCTAGTCACAACATTTCAGATTCAGTAGTTTGTCTTTGTTCAACTAAGAGCCATGCGATGATTTTATTGAGAACATTTATCCTTAGTTTGATGCCCCTCACCACTTGATGCCTCGTGCGGCCCGCAGCACTCGCACATGGCTAGCCACGTCATTGATAGGGAAGTTTCAATAACGGATCTGAATGTTACTTTAAAGGTCTTGAACTCAATGAATAACTGACACAGGCCATTTAGGATTTCAGATACATTTATTTCGCTGTGTTTCAAAGTTTCAATCCCAAGTGTAGACCCTGATAATTACTTCACTGTCAGGAATGACACACCTTTTACAATTTAGCGCATAAAAAAAATTAAATAAGATTAACTTCAAAGAAATTTGAACAGTCTGGCCTGTATAAGTCGCTAGAATTGAGTTTCTTGATATATTCTTTTGGTGCCTTTCCTATAAAAGCGATTCCAATGTTCTTTAAATTTTCAAATACTAGATCTTCCAAGTCTCCTTTATCTAACCATGTACAATAGTGGTGCCTAAGCTTTTAAGGGCTATTTAAATATCCGATATAACCGAAAAAAAAGGGTCGAATGGAAGCGAGCTACTGAGGTTACTCAATACTCGTCTGTACGTAATACGTTTAGAGAGCCGCGTTAAGGAAGGATTATACTGGCAGTAATCCCGGAAGGAAAACAAAACTAATTTTCATTACAATGTCCAATTTTTAATCAGTAGACGATCGTATGTTGAAACTATTAGTCTGGTTAGTAAGAAATATATTCGATATAACAGTGCCATCACAAAACATGCACAAGCAACTCTTCGTGCTACTTTCAAAATACCAAGTTGCTAGAGAAAACATTGAGTATGTCATTTATTATCTCCCCTAGTCCTATGTGCACACTCCCACTGGTACAGTCTCGTGTTTCAACATTCATTGGTTTGGTCTCCCCTTTGAAAGTCTTTTGTAACACATGTACAAGAATCAACAATTACTTCTACACTCGAGTTGCTCCAGTTGCAATTTGCTTTTGACAATGTGGCTGTTAGTATTCAGATGTGATTGATCTTGTCATAATGCTCTACTTTCATGATTACTGTGATTACTAACCAATGTCACAACAACAGATATTAATCTAAATGATTACAACAGCGTCAACATATTAATCTGAAGAAATAACCAAACAAGCAAAACTTCAAGAAATGTTTACATGTGTGGGTACTTTAAACTTGACTTTCTTGTTCTTCAATACCATTCCTCCAAGACCATTCTGACCTTATCCCAAAGAAACATGAATTTGTTGTGTCTTTTTATTATGATTATTATTTTTTTTAAACGAGAATTTAGACATTGCAATTTGGTTTCACTTTCATACTAGATCATTTGATGTAAAAAAAAAACAACATGCAGTTTCTGTAGAACTTTGGATGTGGCTCTATTAGAGATCAATTACAATGCTCACATCACAAACAAGAGATTACAACAGGATCACCACAGCAATAGGGAAACACAATGACCTGCTGACCACTGTCAAAAAACACAAACTTAAACTTATCACAATGTCGTCAGGGATTGAAAATACAACATGGGCGAGTCTGTCACTGAAATAGATTCTATTCAGGCAAATGACAGAGAGGAATGAAGAAGGTTGTCAGATCATCTGTGGTGCCTAAACAATTCATCAGTCTAAGGGGTAGATAAGGTTAAAACTTCAATCTGATGTTGTAGCGGGTGTCTGTATGAGTGTGTATGTGTGCAAATTCATCAAAATCATGAGGTATGCAAATAACAAAATACTGACACCACAAAACTATTACAGAGAAATTTGTAAAAGGCAAGACAATTCTGACTTAAAACTTCCATATATCATCTTTTTTTATTTTAACAAAAATAAATTAGATGATCACCTCCTAGCTACAAAAAGATACAGTTTTAATATATTTGCAAAAGCCCTCATTCGCTTATCAATAATCCTCCCAAATTTCATAATACCACCCCGACACATAGGCGCATTCATATTTTGGGCTGGTTAGATTTAGTATCACTTTTACTTATCCACTCCTCCCTCCAACAACAAAAGTTAGTCCTTCGTACACTGTCTCTATGACTTCTCTTCAGCTTCTCAATTCAAACTATATTATATCTCAACCATGACAAACACACACACACAGTGACACACACACAACCTGTTTCACACTTTTCAGCACATTTTTATTACAATAACAACTTTTAACTTTTTAAGCATATTCCAATTGATTGACTATTCAGCATGCTTCAGGCCTGGAGGGAAAAAAATGCTTTTTCCGAGAGCCCCAATTGAATGCTACATCCATTCCCAACTCTACATTTCTTGGGGTATTGTGTTCTCTAAATAAAAAGAAATATCAATTTGATTTTATTGTGTTAATTTTTTTTTACCCATTTTGAATGTTGCGAAATGACAATAAATCTAGATTTTTAGTATGCTATTAGAATTTTTTTATTTTATTTTATTTAGTCAGCATCTAAAGGGAAGAGGAAGATACCTAAGGCAAGTTAAAAAAGTTCACTTAGGGTCGAATGACGAGTTGCCAGGGGTCGCCTAAGACCATTATTTACTGAAAATAAAATACATGAATAGTAGTTGTCAGGTTGCAAATATATCCAATTGGGTTCTTAGTGAGCATCTAGGAGGTAAAAAGAACATGTGTACGAAACTTCATGCAGATACATGTGACAGTTTAAGAGATTTCATAATCAATCAGTTGGTGGTATTTTACAAATATATATAATAGATTTATATATAGAGATATATCTAGAATAATCTAAATCTACTAGGTAACCGTACTACTCAGCTAGAACTTTTGATCCAATAATTAAGTTAGCATCATAAATAAATTTTGTATTGTTGGAAAGCATTTTTCATCCTCTTTCCTTCCTTACCCAGTTACACTGTTTATAGGATTAATTTAAATTATACATTTTGGTGCAACTACCTTTCTAGATCTAAACTATCTAGTATATATATTATATTATTATAATAATATAATAATATATAAATATAATACCTATTATATGGATCTAGATCTAACTAGTTACTATTAAGTGGCTAATCTGTCTAAGAAGTCCTCTAGATTATAATGATTATTAGTAATATTACTATTAGTCTAAGTAAGAATAGATTGAGATCTAAGTCTTACTTGGTTACTAACTTGACTAATCTACCGACCTGCATAACTCAGTAATACTAAAATACTAATAGAATCTATGATCTGGTAAATTCTGGTAACTGACTAATCTAGACTAGATCTAATTTATAGATATTCTATTTATAAGTATAATTTTATTACTATTTATTACTATTAATATAGATTTAAAATTCTAGAATAATTTAGATCTAGTGACTACAGTGTCGCTACAGGTCTAAAGTCTATCTTCACTCCAGACTTGTCTCCTGTCAATCCATATTACCTTTTTTAAATTTACAGTATTGGTACATTTACATGATTACTAATTTTAAAAACTATGATGATCTACTATTAAAAGTATTTAATTAATTAAGTACCGTACTAGATCTAGAATCTAGATCTATCTTAATCTTATTCAGTTATTGCCATCTAGGATTCTAGATCTATAATCATTTTTAATATAGATTAGATCTAAAATCTAATCTAGAATCTAGATTCAACTTGTTACTTAGATTACTTAGATTTAGATCTAGAATATAGATTCTAGATCTAGTTACTAGTTAGTGAGACTGACTGTGAACACAGTGACTGACTAACACACATTACTTACCCAGTTAGGCCTTCTTACTTAGACGACTTAGTCTTAGATTCTTACTAAGACTAAGTTAGACTTAGTTAAGTTAGTGTAGGTTAGAGACATTAGAGTTAGAATCACTAGACTTCATTAGACTTAGATCTAGACTAATCTAGACCATTGGCATTACTATGATTACATTCATCACTAATTAGATCTAGATCTACTTAGACTTAGAGTTTAAAGTAGAGTAGACAATTATAATATTATTTAACCATTGAGTATAGTAGATATAGAGTTAATAGAGACTCTATACCAGGGCTGGCGAACCTATGGCGCGCGTGCCCAAGGTGGCACGCGAAACGATTTTGTGTGGCACGCGACGACGATGATATTAAGAAATGTGTTTTTTTGAAAAATCACAGATATCTCAAATTACCATAATTAATAACGTTCAATTATTTCCGAGAACTGTAAATATTATGGAAGAAGCGCAAGTGGATTATATTCCATATAATTTTTTCATATGACTGTGTTTCATTTGGGGAGCATATGGTAGAATAAATTTTTTTCAAGACAAATCTTATTTTTGAACGAGATCTCCTTAGCTTCCGCCATTTTGTTGATACTGAAAACGTGTCAGTCTTACATCGATTGCTAGCGTTGCCATCAATAAATTTTTACCAGAATAATTACTATAACATGTCATTCTCAAAAATAAAAAAAAGAAAACTTAATGAAGAAGAAGGAAGAGTGGTGGACTGAAAGATATGGAATGATTCACAGGGAAAACAAGGCCTTATGTGCCATGTTTTTGCAAAGTGTTGTTTGTCGGATATCATCAGTAAAACGTCATTATGAGTCCAATCACAGCTGGCTTTTAGGCAAAAGCGAGGATGAGCAAAAAGAACATATATCGCGTGAGTTAAAAAAAGTGATTTCACAATCCAGTTCTTTTGTAAACTTTGTTGAAAGTTCTTCTAACTTAGTGGCTGCAAGTTTTGAAGTTTCAAAAATTATAGCTAAGCATGGAAAACCTTTAAGTGACGATGATTATATCAAGGAAGCAATGTTAGAATGTGCGTCTTATTTGTTTGAAGACTTTCAAAACAAGAATAAAGTCATTCAGAGAATAAAGGATTTGCCAATAAGTCAAATGTTGACTAGCTTATCAGACTAATGTTTTTTACCGATTTTTCATCCCATTTAAATGAACTTAATACGAAGTTGCAAGGTTTCGGAAAATCTGTCGATCAGGCATTTGACATCTTGACAGCATTTGAGAAAAAGTTGAAGATTTACAAACGTGACAAAGAGAAGGAAGAATTAAAATATTTTAACAAACTGAAGAAATTTTATGATGATTTAAAGGTCATGATACTACCGGCAAAGATTATCAGAAAAGATTGTTTTTAGAGATAATTGACATAACTGCTGAACAATTTTCACTGCATTTTGAACAATTTCGAAAATTCGAGTACACCTCCAAATTTATAAAATATCCATATACAGTAGATTTTGAAACTCTGGATTTGACCATGTTTTCTTGGATGGGATTACACGACTTTGAAATGCAACTTGTTGAGTTTCAGTCCAGCGCAATTTGGAGACAGAAATTTATTGACTTACGAATACAACTTGAATTAATTAAACGTGAACGGTTAAATGGATCATTAGAACCTTAGATATTAGCAGAAAATGAGATTCTTCAAGTTTGGAATGACCTGCCTAAAACTTTCAATTCTCTAATAAAAGTAGCAACATCCATTCTGTCAATTTTCTTGTCTACTTACTCACGCGAATCTTTATTTTCTACAATGAATTATATTAAATCAGATGCCAGAAGTTGCTTGACCGATGAACTAAGTGCGGCATGTGTAACTTTGAAGAATACACCAGATATCAAACTGTAATCGTCTACCACACAACAGCAGAAGTCGCACTGATTGACCTGCCCTAAGACTTCAAATCTGTAGGTCAGGATAATAAAATTGAATAAACAAGTAATATTGTTACTAAGCTGTTTTTATGCATGCAGTTGACTTACTGACTGTAGCACTTCTTTTATATAGCGGCGTCACGAGTAGACCTACTTGGCACGCAACAATCTTCATTGTTTTTAAATTGAAATTAATTGGCACTCGGACAATAAAAGGTTCGCCAGTCCTGCTCTATACTATACTAGTCTAGTGGCTAGTCTACTATATTGTCTATATAGTTATTATATACTCTCTGAGTCTAGTAACTCTGCTCTATACAGAATCTATACTCTATACAGTTAAAAAGACTATAGTAATAGTATACTCATAATTTGAATCATAAATAATAAAGTAACTCATAATTGGGCTCAGTACAAAATAAAAATGATTATTATTAGTATTTAAAAATATGACTTATTCACGACTTATTTTTAATATTATTATAAATTTAAATATAATATATATATTATTAATTTTTACCTGTGTTGAGGGTTGCATCTGATAACCATTCACATATAGTGGGGGGAAAAAAGGCTTCAATATTAATAGAAGAAAATGTATTTGGTAAATTAGACTATAATCTACTTTTGTACAATGCGATCTACTGTCTCTAAATAATCATAATAATAATAATGTCTCAATGCTCATATGACGTATCTCATAACTTGTCCACAACTATTTGATAACTCTCCAATCTTTAAAAAATACTATTAACCGATACAGGGTATTTATATTATAAACAATGAAAAATCTACGTTTTCATTGGCTACAACATAAACTCTACATACTCTAAAATGTAGATATGGCTTAACTAACGTTAAAAAAAAAAAAAAAAAGCAGTACCACTCAAGTCATAGCTAAAATATGGCCTACTTTGCGCAATATAGAATATAGATTAACATCAAAATAATTGAACACTTACTTATAAAAATAGCATAATATTTCAATATATGTCTCCTAAATTGACAACCAATTAAAAATGGATTATTTTAAATTATTGCGATAACACACACAAGTTATCTAAAATAGTATCTAAATAATTTGAGAAGTTCATGAATACTTATTTAAAGACAGCGGTATACTATAGAAGTTAGATCTTAAATTTTAAAAAGTAATAACAATAAAATAA